>CM053585.1:381871699-381930682 GCA_028646515.1 Pseudochirops corinnae
CCTCCCCCCATCATGGCAGCACGCACTTGGATACAGGATCTACAAATATCTTCCCGTTAATCATTAGTCAGGTTGTAAAGAAGGATCACACCTGATGGAATGATCAGCAGGAAAGAGGAAACAAAACAAAACAAGAAAAAGAAACAGAGCAAGTAGTTTGTTTCAATCTGCACTCAGACTCCGCATCTCTTTCTCTGCATGTGGATATCTCCTTCTGTCATTAGTCTTTTGGAGTTGTCCTATAACCTTATATTGCTGAGAGGAGCCCAGTCTATTGAAGCTGGTCGTCACACGTACATTGTGTCTGTGATTGTATACAAATTTCTCCTGGTTCTGCTCTTCTCGCTCAGCATCAGTTTATATAAGTCTCTCCAGGTTATTATGAAGTCCGTCTGCTCCTCATTTCTTATAGCACAATAGTATTCCATTATATTCATATACCACAAATTGTTCAGCCATTCCCCAATTGATGGGCACCCCCTTGTTTTCCAATTCTTTGCCACCACAACAAGAGCCACTATAAATATTTTTGTACATACGGGTCCTCTTCCCACTTCTCTGATCTCTTTGGGATATAACCCTAGAAGTGGTATTGCTGCGTCAAAGAGCATGCACTTGTTTATAGCCTTTTGGGCATAGTTCCCGATTGCTCTCCAGAATGGCTGGATCAGTTTGCAGCTCCACCAACAATGCGTTAGTGAAGTAGAGAATTCTTAACAGTTGAAACTGTCCCAAAGTGGATTCTGCTGCTTTAGGAGGCAAAGGGCTATCACCCAATCAGAGGCCTTCCAAAAAAACCAGAGGTCCATTTGCCTTGTTATAGAGTGGATTCTGGGCAAATTGGAACTGACAGATTCTAAGGGCCTGTTCAACTCTTAAGACTCTGCTTATAGTCTAGGAAAGGCAGATAAGATGTGCATAAGTACATACTACACATATCAGAAAATGATCTTGGTGGGGGGGAATTAAAGAAGACGAAATGCTATGAGATTAGGTGAGAAAAGAAAATATTAATGGCTAAGGAGTCTCTGTGTAGGCTTCATAATAACAGCTGGCAGTTCTAAGAGCTTTACAATTCTCATTTGATCCTCAAAAAGACTCTGGGAGATAGGGGCTATTGTTATCTGTTTTACAGATGAGGAAACTGAGGCTGAGAAGCTGTGCTTTGCCTATGGTTACATGGCTAGTGAATGTCTGAGACCAGACATTCTACTTTTCCTGAGTCTAGGCCCTGGGTTCTTCACTGCACCCTTTAAGAAGGAAGCAACACCTTAGTTTTAAAGAGAAGGTTCATTTGCCTGTGGTTGCATGGGGTACAGAATCAGGAAGACTCTACTTCCTGAATCCAAATCAAGCCTCAAACACCTACTAGTGGTGTGACCCTGAACAAGTCACTTAACCATGTTTGCCTGAATTTCCTCATCTATAAAACGATCTGGAGAAGGAAATGGCAAACCCCTCCAGTATCTTTGCTAAGAAAACCCCAAATGGGGCCACAAAGAGTCAGTGAGCCTGAGTCAGGAAGACCTGAGTTCAAATCCAGCTTCAGACGCTTACCAGCTGGGTGACCCTGGGCAAATCTCAGTCTTCTCTTGTGTAAGATAAAGATAGTAAGAGAACCCCTGGCAGGGGGGTAGTGAGGATCAAATGAGATCACATTTGTAAAGTATTTTTAAGCACAGTATAAATTATTATTTTTATTATTCCTGCCAGTAGAAGCATATTAAAGGAGCAGAGAAACACAGAATATGATTAGCCACAGGAATGCTTCTTTAAGAAAGCATCCACCCCTCCAGGGCGTCAAGAGGATCTTGTGTACCTGTGTTTCTATTAGGATTATTCTCTTGGTTGGGCTAATTTGCATTTCAGTCCTGATGTTTTTACCCAAAAATAGAAAAATAAACTGTTTTTATCAGCCTAGAAGCAAGGGCAGAAGTGGGTCTCAGACACAGTTAGCTATGTGACCCCAGACAACTCAATCTCAGCCTCAGTTTCTTCATCTGTAAAGTGGTTTATTGTAAATATCAAATTAAATAATACACGGAAAGAGCTTCATAAACCTTTAAGTCGTCGTCGTCGTCGTCATCATCATCATCATCCTCCTCCTCTTCCTCCTCCTCTTATTATTATTATTGTGTAGGAAGGGCTTAAGGGAAATAGATAAATGAAATCATCATTGATTGAAATGAAATGAAAGTTATTTTCTAAGATAGTTACTCCTGTTATTATGAGAAGATATAGGGCCCCTTACTCTGATCTCTCTCTCTCTCTCTCTCTCTCTCTCTCTCTCTCTCTCTCTCTCTCTCTCTCACACACACACACACACACACACACACACACACACCACATACACATTAAAGAAACTTCAGAGTAGAAGTAGTTTTTGCTTCATTGATCAAACTATGTCAACTCCTCAATTTAGGATCAACTTTGCCGTTGACCTTCAAGATGCCAGCAACCACTTGCTAAAGGGGGATAGGATCCCAGGTTGAAAGGACCTTAGAAATCATCCAGTCCAATCCCTACATTTTACAGCTGAAGAAACTGTGACCTAATGAGAAGATGTGACTTCTCCAGTGTCACACGCCCATTAAGCAGGTTCTTTGATGCCAAATACAGCAGAAGATAGCCAGATATTCCAACATCCATCTTACTCTCAGGTGACTTGCCCTCTCTTCTCTCCTTTTTTTATAAAACCCAGGGACAGAGAGACTGGGGGCACAGTGAAAGAGCACAGGATGAGGAATCAGGAGATGCTGGTTCTGTCCTTACTGTGTGAGCACAGCCAAGACACTTTTCCTTCTCTAAACTTTAGTTTGCCCCCCCTTGGAAAATGGAGATTAGTAATCCCTGCATTACTACTTACCTAACTGATCTGAGGAAAAATTGTGTCATGGAAATGGAGATTGTTAATATTACTCAGGGCTATTCTTCCTAACTCCTTTCTCACCTTTCAATCCAGCAATAACCATTCTTAAGCCTTTAGAAACCTAATAGGTTATAAAGACCCTACTCTGGGTAATTTAGAGGACCCTGCCAGATTCCATCAATGATAATACACAATATTGTCATCTCATCCAAATAAGTATAAGCTTTGAAATTCTAGCCCCAATGACGGTCATGGGAATCCAGTTCCCTAAAAGAGAGAAATAGAAGTATGTGAGTTTTTTTTTTAATTTGTTTTGTTTATTTTGAAGTATTGTCTAAGACTTAATCAAAGCAGCCTGGTTGCCTTCCAAATTTGCTAATCCATGTTACCTAATGTATGACCGAGGAGCCCCACCTCCTCCTGCCCCACCCCAACTCAACCTTGACTCATCTCCCAATACAAGATTAAGCTAATGCCTTCCTCTTTTTGAGTCAGTTTCCTCATCCATCAAAAGAACGGACTGGATTTAGGGCCTTCCTTTTATAATAAACCTCTGAGTCTTCCTGTAGAATATTGTATATGGGAAAGATCTTGGCGCTTGGATACCAAGTGCTGTATTAAGCGTTTCCTAATAGCCCCTGCTGGGGTTGCATTATTTCTTTCCCCCAATTATAATTGTTATCTGTGGGCATGTTGTTCTCCCCCTCCAGAATCTAGATTTGTTGAGGGCAGGGACCTCTGTTTTAGTTTTTCATTTTTTGTATCTGAATCCCCGGGTGGGGAGGAGGGGGAGAGCGGTGGAGGAGAGGGCAGATGGGTGGAGGAGTGGTTGGGAAATTTGTCTTAAAAATCAGGAAGCCTGATTCTGTAAAACTCACTTCACTTCTCGGTTCTTCAGCCTATTCCCTAAGAAAATAAATTGCAAAGCACTTAGCAACCTGCATGGCTGGGGCAAATTTCTTCGCCAGGATGGAATCACAGGGCTGGTTTAAAAACAAAAATCCCCGGTGGCCACCACACTAATACTGATAGCTGACAGTTATATAAACTTTAAGATTTGCAAAACACTTTACGTTTTATCCCACTGGATTTTCTCAAGAGTCCCATACCTTTGGCGCTGCTATTATCCTCACTTTACAAATAAGGAGACTGAGGCTGAGGGAGGTAAAATATCTCTTGTCTCAAGACTATACAGCTAGAAGTGGGTCTGAAGTGGGTTTTGAACTCAGGGCCTTCCTGACTCCTGCTCTACTACTCTGACACCTGGTCTTTCTGGGTTTAGGCTTAAGCAATAAATGCTTGTTGAATTGAACCAGTGATTTGGGGTCACTGATTTTCTCTCTTCAGTGTTTACAGAGGCTTCACAAATAACCATGGAAGGCAGAGACTACAAATAGAATGGGGCCCATTTTACAGATGAGGAAATTTAGGCTCAGGGCTTGCCTATGAAAGCCAGTGTCAGCAGTAGGATTAAAACTCAAGGTTTTCCTAATTCATTGCTGTCACTCTTCAGACCACATCCACTTAATGCTAAACACAGGGTCTCTGCTGTGCAGAATGCTACCTGCATTTGGAATCGGAAGATTTAGAAGGCCAGATCATTCTCTTCCCCCTTAGCCTCAGTTTCCTCATCCGCAAAATGAAATAGGTCAACTTGATGGCAACTCGGGTTCTTTCCAGCTCCAAATCTTACAATCTTTTTTTTTTACTTGGGGACAGATGGGGGCAGAGTTGGGAATCTTGTGGCTTGTGGCAAACTGGCTCTGGTTTTTATCAAGCCTGTGGGTAACAGTCAAGTGAGAAGAAGGCTGGGATCAGAGCCAGAATCAGTTGGTTAAAACCCCAGCCCCGTTACTTACACATCTGACTGGAGGTTATTCCCTGTTTGGTGCCAACTTTTGACCCCCATGATCTCTGCAGTCCCTCCCAGCTCTCCATCTATAATCCTAGGAATCGATGAACCTGGAAAAGACTGAGAAGAGGCGTGCTTGTAAGCTGATATCTGTGGGAGGCCCATGGCAAGCTTGTGCATTCCAGGCATAAGGAGGGCACAGTCTGGGCAAGAGTATTCGGTGGGAGATGGAGTGCTGCGTATAAGCAACCATAATAAGATTAGTTCTTAAGGGAGGCTAATGTGCCTTTGGTTTGGTTGATGTAATACCCCAAAGGAATAAGATTTTGATAGTGTAAGCTCTGGGTTCCACCACTGGGGCAGAGTCAAACCCATCACACCTTGACAGGTGGTTTCCCTGGGCCTCTGGGACTTAATAAAAGATTTATCTCCTTTTGTGCAAGCCTCCTATAATGAATCTTCCCTCTTTGGCAAGCCAGTCCTTGAATAACAGGCACACAGTCCATCACTGGGTCTATATCCAACTGTAGACACATTTATGGAATGCCTACCATAATACCCACTCGAAGTCTGTCCAGGTCAGCTGAACTGACCAGAGCATGTGTCCCTCTAGCCCAGGCTCTTCTAAGATGTAGGACCACTGAGGGGAACTGATGATACAACTCTCAGCTCCCATTTTTCTAGTTCTTCATGGTTACCAACTCAAGTTTCTAAAGCCCTTGAAGTTTTCAAGGTACTTTCCCCCATTACCCTGTGGTGTAGAGTATGCAAGGGTAATTAGGCCCATTTTATAGATGGGGAGATTGAGGAAGAGAGTGTGATTGATTTGCCAAAGCCTCCATAGTTAGGTGTTTCTCAACTCCCTCCCCCCCCTCTCTTTTTCTCTCTCTTTTTCTTCTTTTCTCTTTCTCTTTTCCTCTCTCTGTCTCTGTCTCCCTTCTTTTCTCTTTCTCCCTTTTCTTTCTTTTCCTCCCCCTGTCTGTCTCTTTCTGTGTGTCTCTCTCCTTTATCATCATTAATTTCTGCTGTCTTCAAAAAAAAAATCAACCCCATACCAGAAGACCCTAGCTCTAGATCTGAAAGAGACCTTAGAAGCCATCTGGTCCAACCTCCTCAATCATAGATAAATGATTTCCCCCGGGTCATACAGACAGTAAGTGTCAGAACCAGGATTTGAACCCAGGTCATTAGAATCATAGTCCTGGACCTAGAATGGAATCAGAGGCCAGCTGGTGAGACTCCCTCAGGTCCTCTGACACCAACACTAGACCATGCACTGCCTCAAGTTATAGTTGAGGAAACTATGACTTATGCAGAGGAGATGATTTGCCCAAGGTCACCCAGGCAGTGTCTGAAGCAGGATATTTTGTCCCTGGAAGGTGATGAATTAGAACTGCATGCTAAGAGAATCATTGTTTATCAGTTTCATATGGGAAAAGTGAAACCTGGAGACCATTCAGCCAACAAAAGGAATGATCATCAGTTACAATTACTTAAGAAGCATTTATTAAGGATCTACTATATATCAGATAATACCAGTCAGTAAGCATTTATTAAGTGACTATTGTGTAACGTATACCATATCAACTTCTGGGGATGCAAAGGCAAAAATAGAGTCCCTCTTTCCAATGGGGGATATAATGTGTCAACATATAGGCCAACACAAAATATATAGAAACAAGTACAATTTTGTTGGGAGATGGGGAGTGTTGGGAGCTGGGGAAGGGCAGCTCAGGAAAGAGCGCCAAGAGAAGGTAGTGCTTGAGCTGACTGTGGAAGAAGGAATGGGATTCTAAGAGGCAAAGGTGAGGAGGCATGCCTGGTAGGAAACAGCCAGTGCAAATACATGGAGGAGGCAGATGGATTGAAGAAGAGTAAGTCCAGTTGGGCTGGACCATCGAGCTCCTGATGAGGAAGTGTGTGCAGAGGATCTGGAGAGATAGATTAGAATCAAATTCTCAATTTAAAGACAAATCGGACAGTCTGACTTTAAATGCCAGACAGAGGGATTTGTATTTCATCCTAGAGGCCATAAGGAGTTGCCTGAACTTCTTGAGCAGGGGAACAGAGTATCAAGTCAAAGTCCTAGCCTTTGTCCTCTGCCTCCTTTTCCATATCTTCTCTTTAAAGCTCATTGCCCAGTCTATACCTGCTTCTTTCTCATCCAAGCTCTCTCTAATCTCTTATCTTCCATGCTGGACCTAGAGTGAGGAAAACTTGAGTTCATATCCCACCCAAGTGTTCTTACACCATTGCAAGAGGCTCTTGTACCCCTTATAACTATCATATCCTCTTTCACTCTTCTCTATTCTGAATGTCCCCATCATTTGCTTCAACTGATCCTCAAATGACATGCTTTCTAGCCTTTCCATCATGGTGGTCATCCTACGGACAGGCTCCAGTTTGTCAATATTTTTCAAACTTTACCCTTCTGTAAAGTATCTCTCCAGGCATATTATGCCTACTTACATGGCCTCCTGTCCTCTATTCTCATTGGATTTAGCTCAGAAATAACCATTTCTGACCATATCGATCAACAATCATTTTTGGAGAAGGCAATCTTTTTAAAAAGTTTTTTTTAATTCCTCCTATATTTTTAAATTATCAATTATGTATTTATTTCCTTACCACCTCCCTTCCTCCCCTTGGAAAAAGATAAAGAAAAATCCTTTATGTTAAATATATATAGCCAGACAAAACAAATTCTCACATTAGCCACGTCCCAGAGCGAGTAGCTCATTCTGCCCATCTGATCTATTGAGGTCGGTAGCATCCTTCATCCTTGGCCCTCTGTCCTCGTGACTGGTCACTGTGTGGTCAGAGTTCCTGAGTCTTTCAAAGTTGACTGCCTATATGATATTGTTATTGTATAAATTGCCTAATCCTGTACTCTTCAACCTATATCAATCCTGAAAATCTTCCCAGGTGTCTCTGAAACCATCCTCTTCATTGCAACAGTATTCTATCAACAATCACTTGTAAAATGCCTACTATGTGTCAGATACTTGCTAGGTGCTATTGATACAAAGACAAAGAATCAGTCAATCCATGCAGAAGCATTTATTATGAGCATGCTATGTGCGAGCTGCCAGAGTTATAAAGATAAAGAAGATGTATCTCTTTCACCCCCATCTAGAGGTGGTCCTCGACTGAGCTGATAACAGGCTGAGCACTCACGTGCGCACGTGCACTCACACACACACACACACACACACACACACACACACACACACACACACACACACCCCTCCACTCCTGCCCACACATCTCTATGGGCTCCATTTGCGTCTCACAACGGAATTTCCCTGAAAGTTCCAGGATGGGAACTGAAAATGGCCCTTCTTGCTTGACTTTGCAAATGGAGAACTACAGATGTAGGCTCACACCTCTCTGGTACTGGGGTGGAGTGTTTTTCCAGGTCTAATCACTGAGTGGAAGCCCTACCCCAACCCACCTGTGCCTTGTGGCTTCTATCTCTAGAGACCCAGGAGGAACTGTGGCATAAAGGGGCAGGCTGGGTTGGCCTGACCAGGCCTCACCTAGCTCCCCCAAGACTCTTTTGAGGATACAATGGAGAGTCTTCCCAGGATAACTCTCCTTACTCCTGTAGCTTTAAATTCAATGGTCTTGCAGCATCCTTTACCCTAAAGGGCTGTCCCCCAACCAGCCAGCAACCAGAGGCAGCTGCTCAGGTCCACATGGGAAAAGTCAAGAGTTAGCCTAGGTTTCACTCACTCTGACACCAGAAAAGCTGTTTTCTTGATCCAGAGCTCATTTTCCTAATTTGTAAAATGAGAGTATTGGACATAAATAATCTCCATAGGTCCCTCTCACCTCTGACATTTTCTGTTCCTAAACTTGACATGCCCTATTCTAAAGCCCTTCCCAGCTCTGATGTTCTTTGTTCTAAGGCCCTTCCCAGATTGGACATTCCATATTTTAAGTGCTTCCCAGCTCCAATAATCTTTGTTCCAAGGCAGCAGTTCTCAACCTGTGGGTCACAACCTCTTTGGGGGTGGAACAACCCTTTCACAGGGGTCACAAGGATCGCCTAAGACCATTGGAAAACACATATTTCCAATGGTCTTAGGACCCGAGACACCACTCCTCTATTCGTCTCCAGGCGGGTCTGCCCACATGCAGATACACCCACATACAAGTATTAAAGGGTCGTGGCATTAGGAAGATTGAGAACACTGTTCTAAGGGCTGCCCAACTCCAGCCTTCTTTGTCTTTTTGTTTGTTTGTTTTTTCTTTTTTAAAATCATTTTATTGACATCTCAGTTAATTTTTTCTTTAGGGTTTTTATGTACAACATTTAGTTGTATTAGGTTATCTTTCTGCATTAGAAAACAGCAGGCTTTGTTTTTTTTTTTTTTGCCACAGACAAACATCATTTATAGGGTACACCAATTTGAAATACATATATGTAACCTATCTTCTCTGGGCATTCCCAGTTCTGATATGACCTCCTTTGTCTTAAGGTCTATCTCACTCAGCTCTGACATTTTATGTTCTCACATTCTGTCTTCTAAAGTCCCATTTCTCAAGCTGATGATGTATATTGTACCAAACTGTATGTTTGTAAACTTTAGTCATTCCCCTAGTGACCAAATATACCTTAAGAGAAGGAGAAAAAACAAAGGGGAATGCATGATAGGAGCAAAGGCACTGAATTCTAGAATCTTCCTTGACTTAGGTTCCAATTAGGCCCAAGAGGGCCTTGCAACAACATCGCTGTCCTTACGGGAGTAGAAGGAGCAGGGCAGGCTCTGGGAGTGGTTCTGTTAGTGATCTGATCTAAGAGGTTAAAGTAGAAGTTATGGCACTTCCTTCCCAAGTCCGCATCCCAGAGCTGCTGAGATGGCAGCTTCCCCCGTCTCCAGAGCCTACGAGCCCCAGCCTGGCCTCTGGATTTTTCTAGCCCCTCCCCACTCCTTGGATAGACTCTCCTGGGTGTGTCAGCATAGGCACCCCACCTCCAGGTAAGAGGATTCTAACAGATTTTTTTCATCATTGAGTTAAAAGAAAAGAAAATAACAAGAATGGAATTGATGGTTTTTACAGAGCATAGAAATCTTCTACGATCATTCTGAGCCTGGAGGTCAGTGCAGCTTTCTGGGGCCAACTGGCCTTGACCAAAGATATCTCTTCTTTGGACAGTATATTGGTCATTGTTGGGATCTCATTAGTTGAGCTGGTGACATATCCAATCAGAAGAAAATATGAACCCTTCCCTCAAAGATAATATCAACTGAAATAGTTATCCAGTGAAACAATATCTGTAAGGCACTAAGCAAATCATGAGCTCAAACTGTGTCTCTTTACTACTCACCATCTCATGTCCATAGGCTGGCATTTGAAAAGGATAGGTGACTGTGGTGACAGCCTACTATTCATTCATGCAACAAGCATTTATTAAACATTAAGTATATGCTGGGCCCCATTTGAGGTGCTGGGGATGCAAAGATTCCTGCCCTCAAAGAGCTTTCATCCTGTTGAAATGACAATGCCCACAACCAGCCCTGGCTCTTTCTTTTCCAGTCTCAAAACCCCAGCTAAGAGTTTACAGTCTTTCAAATCCCTGAAAGAGACAGAGATTTGGGAAAGGATCATTCCATTTCTGTACTGGCATCATTTAGATCTGCTCATAGCAATCAATTCATTACCTTTTCCAAAGCCCTGAGCATATAAGGCCAAGAGCAGAGAACCAAGACATATACAATGAGGAGAAAATGTGACCTCCAATCCCCAGGGAATGATGAAATGAAATGAAATAATGTGTAAAGAGCTTTGGAGATGTTTAAGCACCATACAAATGTTAGCTATTATTATTAAGGAGTTGACATTCTAAGTGGGGAGACAACATATACACATGGAAAGATGGAAAAATATACATTGATATGTTAAGATTGCAAACCAGTTTTTTTTTGATGGGAGGATATACGATGAGAAATCATGGGAGGACAGGAAGTGATGAGATTGTCTCTCAAGGAAAGCTTTCTGGAGCAGGTGAGCTGGGAGCTGATTTGGACTGGGGCAGTGGAGGGTGGGAAGGATACCCTGTGCAGTGAATGATGTCTCTCCATGCCCAAGAGGGACAAACAAAGTAAACAGATTAGAAAAGACTGGAAAAGAATCTGAGAATCTCCAGATTTGATGGGATCTCTCTCAGAGGTCACCTATGTCAAACTAGACCAACCAGGGTGATGGAAGTAGCTATAAGAAAGAAGAACAGAGGGAGAGAGGTGACTGGTGGGAAATCTGGGGATCGTTGCTCAGTCAAAAGGGAGCCAGTGTGTGCTCTTGAGCAGGGGAGTGATGAAAGAAGAGGAGCATTTGGGAAGGAGAACCATACTTGTGGCCTGTTCTTGTTGAATGGAGCTGATGGTTTATGCTCTGGGACCCTGGACTTCCCCAACAAATCATTTCCAAGAGACACTGGCTAGGATAATTGTAACCCATAATTTCTCTGTCACCCAGCCTGGTCTCTAGGGAACCACCAGGCATTTAGGGAATTTCATAGAACATTAGAACTGAAAGTGACCTTAGAGGTCACCTAGTTTCACCCACTAATTTTATAAAGTTTCACATGAGTTTTGTTTTTTTTTACACAAAAGTTATTTCCTGATACCTGTCCCTCCCTCATCTACATACCACAGAACTCACCGTTGTACCAAAAAAAAAAAATTAGAGTTAGCTGGAACTGACCAACTCAGTAATACAATTAACAGTAGATAGATGGAGATAGACAGATAGATAGATAGATCGATAGATAGATAGATGATAGACAGATGAATGAATAGACAGATGGATAGACAGGTAGATAGATAGGTAGAAGGATAGATAGATAGAGAGATGGAGATAAAGAGATAAGATATATGAGGATTGAGAGATAGATATGAAGAGGAAGATAGGGAGAAGGGGAGGGAAAGACAGAAACAGAAAGAGAGAAAGAGAGAGAGAGAGAGAGAGAGAGGGAGAGAGAAATCCTATATTTAGAACTGGAAGAGTCAAGTCATTGCAGTACAGCACCTTCATTTCATAGTTGAAGAAATTGAGGTTCCAAATTAATTGATTTGTCCAAGGTCATACATGTAGTAAGTGGCAGAATCAGAATTTGAACTCAGATCCTCTGACTCCAAAAACACTGTTCTTTTCACTTTAACAACTGTGAAAATAATATCTCTGTTCCCCATTTCAGCATAAAACCTCAATTTTGAGAACTGAATCCATAGTTTTATCTGTGGGGGGTAAGGTCCTCTGATCATTCATATATCAGAGCAGAAAAATGGTTAAGACTTTGACCATTTTTCTTCCAGGAAATCCAGTCTCCATTTGTAAGGCCACATCATATTCTGCAGGTGTAGAGGAGGGAAACAGGTTTCCTTGTCTGTCCTCTGGGACCAAGAAGAAACTGAGTCACAGGGAGGGAAATGTACTGCCTGCGGTCACAACCTGGCAGGGTTTGTGCTCAAACTCAAGTCTTAGATAAAAACAAGGAAACCCCTGCCTTCAAAAGGCTTCCATTCTGCTGGGGATAGAGAGCAAAAAGCCTAGTGAGGTGGGAACACAGTGTTTAGGGACCTGCCCGTTGGAGGACACTTTGTCAGCATACTTGCCCTGACCTGCAGCCATCCCATGTTGGCAGAGTGAGGTACTCCTGATGCTTCATGGCCTTGAAGAGCTGGATGGCTGGCACCTGGGGCAGCGGCTGACCTGGGGGCTCCTTGCCCTGAATATCTTGGGGCTTGGCCATTTTCTCAGGGCAATGACCAGGAGAGACCACCTGACCTTGGGAAGGGAGGAAGCAATAGTCTCCTATCTGCTGCAGGACAATGAGTCCTTCAGGATGGAACACTGTTATGGTTTCATCCTGCTGGGCAGCCATGAGATTTGGGGCCAAGGACCCTACTTGCAAGGGGTTGGGGTTCTCTGGAGGGGTCTCAGGACTGACCATGTTTGGAGGGACCTCAACATAATCCTCCAGTGCCAACAAGACAGGGTTGGGAGCCGAAAAAGGCACTTTGGTCTCTCCTGGGGAGAAGCTGAGACTGGACTCAGTAGCTGGGTAAGGTAAGGGAGGCATGGTGAGAGGTGGGAGACTTTCAGGCTTTTCAGAGCCAAGCACCAGGTCCTCAGGGGCAATGTAGCCTGAGCCCCTGGGCAATTTCAGGGGGCCTGTGGAGCTGGCAGCTAATTGACTGAGGTTTTTCTCCTGCCTTGGTTCCCCAGGTGGGGGGGTAGCTTGCTCCCTGAGTGGGGAGGGCTCTGTTTCTCTGGATGAAGGATGACCAGATGAAGTTTCTTTTTCCTCTCCATCCTTGCCTGGTTCAGCCAACTTGGCCATAGGAACAAGGCCACCCTGCCCACCCTGGGGCAGACAAAAGTATTCCAGGGACCCACGGGGCTGCTTCTTGCTCCCTTCAGCCTGGCAGGATTCCATCTGGCCAGAGATATTAGGCAGGGAGTGGCTCTGGGGCAGGTGGAGGTATGGGCCATTGAAAGCAAAGCCCGAGGCTAGGTCCTTCACTGGGGTGTTAGGCTGAGGCACTTTCTGGGAACTGGATGGGCTCAAGTTCTCATTCGGCAAAGTGATGGATGCTGGATATGGGTCAGGGTCAGAGGACAGAGAACATGCATCCTGAGGGTCCACAGCAGTGAGAGGAGACACCGAGTTTCTGTCTTCAAAATCAAGCCTGAAGAAAAAACATGGAGGTGAGATTATAGCATTGCCACTACAGGACGCTGAAGATGAGAAGCCATATTTCTCAACAGCCTTTAAGGTTTACAAAGTTCTGCTCCCCAAAACAATCCTGTAAGGTGTGAAGTGAGGTCATTATGCCCATTTGTCCCAGAGGTAATGTCTGAAAGGGTGATTTCTGAAGGGTCAGCCCTGGCTTCAGAAAAAGGACGGAAGATTTGAAGGACCAGAAGGAAGGAAGGAGAAAACTTGGAAGATAAAGACCACATGGGAGAAAGAATTGCCAGTTATCTCCGGCATTGCTGCTCTCCCCCCGCCCCGCCCCAGTGCTCATTCCTACCTCCCTCTATGTTCCTTGTACACGTTTCCTTTGTCTACCCCAAGCTTTTTTCCAAGTCCAGACCAAGGCCACCAAGTCTAACCTGGTGACTGCAGCCCCCACTTAAGCCCACCCTGCTCTGACCTCTACCAGCTTTGTGAGTGTGCAGACCAAGACTACACCTTCCTGTCCAAGCTCAGAAGATCCTGTCCCACATGCCTAGCGGAGCATTCAGCCACAGTGCAGGGGAAAGAGCATTCAATGGGGAGTCAGGGGACTCTTGCTCTTCTTGGTTTTAATCGTGGGGCCTTGGGCAGATGACCTAACTTCTCACATCCTATTTTCTTATCAGTAAAACCAGCGGGTTGGGTTCATATCTTTATGGACGTTTGCAATTCTTCTGCTCCTCTGTTCTCCTCTACCCCACCCCCCACCCCGGCCCCATGGCCAGAGTTTGCCATGGAAATTATACTAGACTTCAAGTTAGATGACCTAAGCTCAAATCCAGACTCAGACACTACCTGTGTTGGGCCTCAGCTTCCTCGTCTGTAAAATGGGGTCAATAGCAATTGTGTTCCCAGCCTCAGAGGACTGTTTCAAGAAGAACATTTTATAAACTTTAAAAAGCATCAGAAATAGAATTGTTTCATTTATTTTCCTCTCCAACCCCACCCTGAGCTCCTGGCATCTTCAAAGTCAATCCCTTTGCCTCCTCCAAAATAGCCTTTTGCTTCAGAATACCTTCTTTAGCCCCAGGACACACACACTTCCCTTGCTTGCTTCCCTACCCAAGTGATCATTTTCACTCCTCTGGCAAAGTACTCGCCTCAGTGAACCTCAGTTTCCTCACTTATAGATGGAGAGAATTGAACTCTAAGGGTACTTCTAGTTCCACATCTATGATCCTCTGAGTATGAGAGGACAGGAGTTATTTGTGCACCTACCAATGATTATCTGCTGGCTTTAGGGGTTGTGAGGATTCTGAGTACCTTGGGATCTACCAGGTCCCATCTGGCTGCAGCCCTGGTCACCGACAAGCTAAGTCTCCTGAGTGTGGGGATGGCTTAATGTTACTAATTCCTAATAGATAAACAACTAATTTTGGAAGTGGATGAAATCACAGAATGATAGGTTTAGACACAGAAAGGATTTCAGAGGAAGGAAGGAAGAAAAAAGGAAGGAAGGAAGGAAGGAAGGAAGGAAGGAAGGAAGGAAGGAAGGAAGTGACAGAGCCAGCCTGTAAAGCCAGGTCCTCAGACTCAGTCAACCCGCTGGGAGCAGCACACCCCTCAATGGCTTCTCTGAAGTGACCATCAAGTCTGTGCTTGAAGATCCCAAGGAGAGGGAAGTCAGTGCCCCCTGAGGCAACCTCTTCACTGCCCTAGGAAGGGCTTGCCCTACACTGAATAGACACGGGCCTCTTGGCAGTTTGCTCCTTGGCATGCCAAGGATAGTTGTCGGGCACCAGGTGCAGAAGCAGACAGACTATTTATTGTGGGAAGCCAATAATGACAAGACATGATGGGCTGGCTGGAGAGGGCTGTGGGGTGCTGGGGATGGGAGGGGTCATCTGTGGAGCTCAGAGTCAGCCCTTCTCTCTGATCTTGTGACTCAGGAATCAAGAAGACAGTGGGTTTCCATTTTCAACTCTGCAGCTGCTTTTACCATCAGTCTATGCCCTCCTTCAAACAGCTGTCAAAGTAACAGCCCAACGGTCTATATATCTGACCATGTCCTTTCCTACTCAAAGTGTCCAATGGCTCCCTGGTTTTGTTATAATAAACAATGCCAAATTTCTCAGGCTGGAATTGAAGGCTCTCCCCAGTCTCCTTCCTGCTGACCTTCATAGCTTATTTCACTTGACTGCTAGTACTGGAATACTAGCCATGCCTCACACTCCTTTCTTTAATCTCTTGCCTCCATGTATTTGCACAGTCTGTGCCCCATGGCTAGAGTGGTGACCCCTCTCATTTTACAGATGAGGAAACTGGGGTCTATAGAGATCAAGTGACTTCCCTAGACCTAAAAGGGACCCCAGAGATCATCTGCTTCAACCCTCTTGATTTACTAAAGAAGAGTATGGATCTTAGAGATAAGATGTGACTTATGAAAGAGGCAGGTCCTCTGTCCAGGAGAGCCAGCACTCCTTCTATCATACCACCCTGTCTCTCTCTTGCCTATAGCAGGCATTTAAGAAATGTTTGTTGGAACGAATTAAGCTGTCAATAAGGTGAGGGCAAGCCTCATCCATTAGCACAGAGAGCTCTATTCCTGTCTTCTCCAGGCAAAGGAAATGGCTTGTTAGTGAGACCCTCATTGGAACCTTTGAAGAGGCAATGACCTCACCCCTTCTATCCAGGGTTAAGAAACCCAGCTCCAGTTTCAAGCTGGAAGTCTAGAGACCTAGATTTTCATCCTTGCTCAGTCACTAACTCATTGTGGGTAAGTCTCTCTACCTCTGGTCTCAGCTTTTCCATCTGTACAGTGGGAGAATTGGAGTAGAAGACACTTTCCAACTCTGGTTTACTATAACTCAACACTTTGGATTCCTTTCTTCCTGGTTCCTTAAGGCTTTTCAGTCCTATCAAGCACTTTCTGTTACCTAATCCTGCTCATAGTCTGAATGAAAGACAACATCATAGTCAAGCCAAGCACCTACTATGTGCTGGGTACTTTGCTAAGCACTAGGGATATAAAGAAAGATAAAAAACAATCTCACTTTCAAGGAGCTCACAGTCTAATGGAAGAGACAACAGGCCAATATTGCATTGTAAACTCTTCCATTAGAATGCAACCTCCTTGAGAGTGAGAATGGTTTTAGCCTCTTTTTGTATTCTCAATGTTTAGCACAGTACTTGGCACATAGTAGGTCCTCAATAAATGTTTATTGATTGATTATGCACCAACAGGCTGTAGACAGTATAAATTGCAGATAATCTCAGAGGGAAAGCACTAGCATTATGGAGAATTAGGGAATCATATGTCCTTAGATCTGGAGTTGGAAGGGACCTTAAAGATCATCTGGTCTAACCTCATCATTTTAAATTTGAGGAGACTGGGGCAGAGAGGTGCTGAGATCAGCCAGGGAGGGTATAGTAGAACCAAGATTCAAACCCAGGTCCTCCATATCCATGTCAATATTCTTCATAGAGCACCACCCTGCCTACCACAATGTAGGAATGAATTTAAGAAAAATTAAGTAGCAAGGCCAGAGGTATCCCAGAGAAACAGATGAGCCCTCATTGGAGGCATCCTCTTTATCTTTGCTCTGTAGATGAAACACATTTCTCCCACTTGAAGAACAGTGATACAAACTAGGCACAGTAGGAGCAGAAGACCCAAATTGATCTTAGAGATCATTGAGTCTAATTCTTTCATTTTATGAAGAAGGAAACAGGCCCAGAGAAGTAATATGCTCAAGGCCATGCAAGTAACACTGTTGGGATTTGATCCTAGTCCTCTGAATCCAAATCCACAATCTTTTCACCATTTTGTAACTCCCCTTAGGTTTGTATTTTACAATGGGCAGGGATTGTGCCACCTGAGCTTGTAGTCCACTAAGAACCCCAGGGTCATCTTCTATCACATTCTTTTCTACCCTTTGCATGTGCTGTAATCGTGGCCTTCTCCACTCTCACTCTACTTTGGTCTTAACCTCTCCTGAATTATTTCCTCATGTTCTAGACTTTTTTTTTTGCTTTTTTTTTTTTTTAGGGCAATTGGGGTTAAGTGACTTGCCCAAAGTCACATGGCTAGTGTGTCAAGTGTCTGAGGCTGGATTTGAACTCAGGTCCTCCTGACTCTAGGGCCAGTGCTCTACTCACTACGCCACCTAGCTGCCCTTGTTCTAGACTTTCCATGCTCACTGGAGAGTGAATATCATCTCTACCCATTCCTCTTTATTCCCTAAAAGTCATTCATGTGTGAAGCAAACTTACCGATACACCCTGGAGACAGAGTATTCTCTCTCCTCCTTCTCCCACGGGCTCTCTTGGCTAAGAGTAAAAAGGTTACCTGGATTCCAAATCCTCTGGTTCTTATTCTGTGGAAGGAAAGAAAACATTCTGCAATCCTCCTAGGACCAGCAGCTCCCTTCTTTCTGGGCAAGAAAATATAAGAGGATTCTCTGAATGGTTCAGAGTTTGGAGTCAAAAGGCCCAACAAGGCCATGTGCCTTACCCATAAGGTTATAGGGGTCGTAAGGAGAACTAAGATTCAAACCAGGTCATAGAGACTTAGGGCTAGAGATAGAAGGTGGACCAGAGGCTGGCTGGCCCACCCCTTCATTTACATATAATACATTTCATAAAATGCTGCTTTATTCTCATTAATGGTCTGTGTTTGTATCTTATCTCCTCACTAGGCTGCTCTCCATGATGGATGGAGAGGGTCTGATTTTCTCTAGATTTCATATTAATCTTTCCCTCCTACCTGATATAGAGCAATGCACACAGTAAGCATTTCATTACAATAACATTTTTAGAGCATTTAAAAATTTACAGAAGGGCAGCTAGGTGGACAGAGACTGTCAGGAAGGCTCATGTTCATGAGCTCAAATCTGACCTCAGACACTTCCTAACTGTGTAAGCCTGGACAAGTCACTTCACCCTGTTTGCCTCAGTTTCCTCAACTGTAAAATGAGCCAGAGAAGGAAATGGCAAACCACTCCCTCTGCCAAGAAAACTCCAGATGGGGTCATGGAGACTCAGACATGACTGGACAACAAAAACAAGGTTTACAAAGGACTCTTCATTTGTTATCTCATAAGAAATCTTACAACAGCCTTGTGAGGAAGTCCTCTTATTATCTCCATTTTGCAGATGAGGAAACTGAGACTTAGAGAAATTGCCCAGTGCTACACAACAGGTAAGTGTCTGGGGGAGGATTTAAACCTAGACTTCCCTGATTCAAAGACCAGAACTCTGTCAATTACACCAAGAACAGTGGTGGAACCTTGGGCCTCTACCTAGCCAGGTCTTTTTAAGAGGAGCAGGAGAGGTGAGTGGACTTGGGGGAGCTATCTGGGCTTCATACATTTGGTCTCTTACCTGGAACAGGTGGCTCTTACCCGGATTGGGAATCTTGTTTTCCCAGTTTGTCCTTATTCTGTAAAGAAAAGGCACATATTTGAGGCTCAGCTTTCTTCTTATCTGTCCTGGATGCTTCAAGTGGGTGGAAAAGGGAACAGCTCGCCTCTTCAGGCCTCACTCCCTCCCCACTCAGAAGGTATGCTTAGAGCTCAGCCTGAGAAATGCTGAACTCCACAAGGCAGGGACCAGTATTTAGTATTTAGTTTTATTTCCATTCCCTGAAAATGAGAGAAAAGCTTCCAAACTTCCTAAGGCAATGGTGGTCGAAAAGCATGAAGAGTATCCTGGATGAGATATTTTAGATCATAGTAACTCATAGTCACAAAGTCTCCCTTAGAATAGGGAACATTAGAACTAGCAGAGCTCAAACACAGAGCAGCAAGTATCAGATCTGGGAGGGTCTTTAGAACAAAGACGAACATTGAATATCAGAAGCAAAAGGAACCTTAGAAAATGGCTTGTCAGAGCTGGGAGGGACCTTAGCACACTGAATGTCCAAGCTGAGAAGGACCTTAGAATGTGGATTGTCTGAGTTAAGAGTGAACTGAAAAGTCATCTAGTCCACTGCCCTCATTTCATAGGTAGGGAAACTGAGAGCCAGAGATGTGAAGTGACTTGGTCAAGGTCACACAATGAGCTCATTGTGTATGGAGGCTGGTGATGTTGATTGTCTTTCTCAAACAGCTCACAAAGCATGCTTCCACAAAGCATGCCATGTGAAAGAAGTTCTTGATAGATTCATTTCACTCAGAACAGGGTTCATTCTCTTGATTCCCCATTTCTGTCTGTGTGACCTCAGACAAGTTATTCCCCTTTTCTAGACTTCCATATTCCATTTTGAGGGTGGGGAGGTGACTGTGGGGAGGACTAGCTAATTTCTAGGGCTCCTCTCAGATCTGACATTCTATGATGGGTACTAGACTCTGACCAGAGATCTAAGTCACCATGTTTCTAAGTGATCTCCTTTTCACCAACATAGGGTAGACAGCCCTCGCTGGGGCTGAAGGGTCTGAGCTGAGCTTGACTGTTGACTCCAGAATGCAAACATCAGTGTCAGAGCTATTGTACATGGAGACTGAGGTACTAGAGGATCTTGATCTGGAACTAACCTGAGATGGCAAGCTCACCCCCCATTACACAGAAGAAGAAACTGAGACTTGTCTAACAGGTAGAGTTAGTGTTATTTCCACACAATCACCTGCCTCTTACTGCAACCTCTCCAAAGGGGCTGGGGAATGTTTGACTGGATCCCCATCACCATCACTGCTGAGAAAGCTACCTTACCTAGCTCCAAAGGTACAACAGAACCAGGTGCCCAGGAGTAGCAGGACTGTAGTGATGACCAGCACCAGGCCCAGGATCTCTGGGGGGAAGACTTAGGGGAGGGAGAAAGAAAGTCAAGAAGGAAGGTCAGTCTCAGGGAGAGCAAGTCAGTTCAACAAACATTCATGGAGGGACTTAGCAGAAATCCCAGAACCACAGAAGGTCAATCACTTGGCAAACTATTGAGGCTAATCCCCTTATCTTAATGGTGGAGGAACTGAGGCCTCGGGTAACGGACTGACACACAGAATGACCCAACTAGTCAATCAACATGCATTTATTAAATGGTCATGATGTGCCAAGCAAAGAAAGATGAAACAAGGTTCCTGCCCTCAGAAAGTTCTTGTTCTAATGAGGATTAGTGGAACTGGGAACTTGAGGCCAGGCCTATGGACCCCTAGTCCACAGTCTTTCTAATTATACTTCGCTGCATCCTGAATTCAGAGAGTTTTTGTTTTGTTTTGTTTTTGTCTTAAAAGCTTGTTTATTTTAAAATGGAACAAGAAGAGAAAAGAGTTGCCTATGTACTTGACGGATGTGGGACTCTGGGCAAGAATATTTTTCTTTCTGAACCTCAGTTCCTTCTCTTTAAAAAGATTAAAATTGTCCCTGCACAGGATAACTCTAAGGTGAGGTCTCTGGAGAACATGACTTGTTATAAAAGTATAAAGAGCATTGATTATTATGAGTATATACTCTCAAGGTGCAGCCCCAGGATCCAAAGCTGGAGGCACTTGTGGGTGTTTATCTTCCTTGTATATATGAGTAGCCCAAGTCACTTTGGCCCTTTTGAATCATCATAGCTGCTCAATCACAGCATGCTGATGGGAGCCCTTTGAGCCTCACATGGAGCCCAGACTTAGCCCATTCTTCTAGCCCACCTACCTTTCTCTGTTCTCCAGGAACATTCATTACTCCACTCACTCCATGTCCCGTCGTAGGATGAATCTGTGACCCTTGCTCTAACCCTGGCAAAATATTCCGTGGCTGGCTCCAGAGAAGTCTCAGAGATGTTCATGTCCTCGATAATTCTTAAGGTTTCATTGTGGGCTTCCTAAAAAGCAAGGCAGAAAAAGAACAAAGGAGAGAAGGGCTGAAAATAACATATCTGGGAGGGACATTAGAACACACAATATCAGACATGGTAGGATAGAATTTCTAGTCAGCCGAGACCTATGAAAGCATCCAGTCCAATCCCCTTTATTTTTTATTGATGTGAAAAACTGAGACCCAGAGAAAGGGAGTGATGGGCTCAGGGTCAAAGCTAGTGAGTAGCAGAAGCCAGATTCAAATTCAGGTCTTCTGCCTCTAAAATCCATACTCTTCCTCCTCCCCTCCCAATTCTCATTACATTCAAATCACTCTCACATAGTTCTTCCCCCAGAGGGAATTAGTCTCTCCCTACATCTTACCAAGACATCTCCTTGAAATCAAATTCAGCCTCAGACACTTAATAGCTGTGTGACCCTGGACAGGTCACTTCACCCTGTTTGTTTATCTCAGTTTCCTCATCTGTCAAGTAAGTGGGAGAAGGAAATAGCATACCACTCCAGTATCTTTGTCAAGAAAATTCCACATGGGGTCAAGAAGAGTCAGACATAACTGAAATGACTGAACACACACATCTAGCTCTATCTCTCCTCTTCTGCAGGTCCCACCCCTCACAGTGAGAGCTGCTTACCTCCCAAGACTGTGTTGACTTCCTGTATTGAACTTCATAGGACTGCTCTATGTCAAAACTGAACGCGGATTTTTTCCATTGGAGCCAGTAGCTGTTTTTAGTCTTCTTGACCGTAATAGATGGTGGTGGTGGCTTAACTGGGATGTAAAGAAATAACCAAGCTCTGTTGCGTAAATTACCAGGGTATCCCCAAAGGGAAGCTCCATAAATCACCCCCAGACTGGCTAGTGTCAATCACTCATCACTTAGTCAATGAAGAAAGAGCGAGCTTTGGGACTTCTTTTCTATTCTAAATGTGAGCAAAGGGAGGCTTAGAGACTTTTAGGGGAAGTTCTGCTTCCACAAAGTTTAACATTAGAAAATAACCTAAGGATGAGAGTGCGACATCTCTCTGCCATGAAGGGGCAACCTTGCTGGTGACCCTAATACAGGATGGTGAGTGACTCAACCAGCTATTGAGAGGGAAACAGGGACTTTGGAGTTTGATTCTTCCTCTTCTCATTCAAGACCAAAAGGACCCCAGATCACAGGCAGAGAATGCAGCCTTTGAAATGTCAGAATGGGTGGAGACACTAATAAACCATTGGAGGTTAGGAGAATATCAGAGCTAGAAGAGACTTTCTAAACCATCTAGTCCAATCCTTTCCCTTGATTGATTACAGAAAAAGAAGCCCAAACAGGACGAGTGATCTGCCCAGTTGTTTGTCCTTCATTCTCTAAGAGGACCATGACATCAGGAAAGTGATGTCATGATGTGGAAGTGAATTGGATTTAAATAGAGGGAGGGCTGTGCAAAGTCACCAACCTCTCTCTCTCCTCTGGAATCATCTGAGTCCAATGGCAAAAAAAAAGATAAGGAAGACTAGAAATGGCCAGGGACATGGCCCTGGACACAGTGGGGAGACCTTGGCTTTTTTAAGCTAAGGTTTTTTAACAGGTCTCAATTTGTCTGAGGCAATACCCATTCGATGATTTAAGCTAGGTAAGAAATAAGGCGAAGAATGGCCTCTTTTATCTAGTTTAAAAAAAAAAAGCAAAAATCAATCTGGGAGAGGTTTCATCAGAGCTCAAACAACTGGAACCTGTTGTTGGCCAATCAATGAGAGCCAGAGTGATTTGAGTTTAAGGCAAGGTCCATAAAAAAGAAACCTAGCCTTAAACCCTGAGACATCTTGTGAGGTTTCAGAAATCAAAATTTATATTCCTTTAGGGAGAGCACCTGCAGGTAAGGGTATGATTCTCTACTTGGACAGAGGTCATAATTAACAGAACAAGGATTTAAAACCAACTCCTTTATTTGTGCAATGTGATTTCCCTGCCTTGAGGTTGAGTGATACACACTGTAGGAACTAAGGCTGGACCAAAAAGCAGGGTTGGGTTATGGAGGTCAGGACTGAGAGGTTACAGCCCATCCTCTAGGCAGAAGGTACCTTCTCCAGGTCTTTGTTTCCTCCTCTCTGCAATGCCTCTTTCTCCCTCCTTTCCACTCATTTCTCACACCTCCTCCATGAAGACCAGCAGGACCACCCACAGCCCACTATAGTCCCTCTCTCTCCTCTAAGATCCTATTCGCCTGAGGGTCTGCCCCATAAGAAACTGGGGGACACAGTAGAGAATGTAGCAGGGGAAGTCAAGAATCCTGGGTTGAAAATCACTGCTAACTCTGACTAGCTGTATGATCCTGAACACTTTGCTTTTAACTCTGAGCCCTCCTATGAAATAGGGATGATAATACCAGCAGGCCCATGAGCAGGAAAGTGATTCGGAACAAAAAAGAGATTTCCATGGGTCTTCTATGTCTCACATGGGGGTTGACACTTTGGGGTTGTTTAATACCCATTTTGTAACTTAACTGTGAGGGTGATCAATTCCTGAGACTCTGGGCTACTTACTGTGCTCGTGACTAGATAAACGTTTCTGCCCCTTGCTTTGCACAGTGACTGTGTACTGGCTTTGGTGATTGAGGTCCTGGATGTGAATCTGGCATCTGTACTGGATGTAGGGGCTGCCCATTTTCCTTTCTTTGTGCACAGGGGTGCACTCCTTCCTGTGGGGAACAGAACTCCAGTGAATTTCTTTGCCCTGGTCAGGCTTGGGATAATAGCCCCTCCTCATCTGTGCCTCCTGGCTTCCCTGGCCTCCTCCAAGACTAAGGTCAAGCATCATCTTCTAAAGGAGCTCTTTCTCCACCTCCCCTCCCAAATTCCTCACTTCAGTTCCTAGAGCCTTCCCCTTTCAGATCACTACTTACCATGTCTACACCGGTCTTATCTACCTAGTGTTTCCTCCTTGGGAGCGTGTGTGTGTGTGTGTGTGTGTATAGAAAGAGAGAGAGAGAGAGAGAGAGAGAGAGAGAGAGAGAGGGCCTGTGTGTTCTAAGCAACAGAAACAGCAAGATGGGAAATGGAGAGTCTTGTACAAAGAACAGAAAGAAGGCTGGAAATAAAAAGAAAGGAAGAAAGTTTCCAGTAAGAAAACTGGAAAGTTGGGAGGAGGGAGGTTGTGATGATCTTTAGACACTACAATTCTATTAATGCAGCATAAAGCTGTGTGGATTTCGCTCTTGAAGAAATGCTTAGGATTAGACAAATCTCCCTTCTCAGGAGACAGATGGAGGGACTATGGATATGGAATGTGGCCAACGCTTCCACATGCACAGGTTGTTTTGTTGGTTGGTTTTACTTGAAACTCTTTCTTTGTTATGACAAAAGGTTCTTTGGTATAAGCAGAAGTGGCAATAGTCCTTTTTATTTTTAAAGGCAACAATAATGTTTTTAAAGGATTACTTATGACTTTCAGATTGCTGTGTCAAGTTGGATGGAGCTTATAGTCTCCTCCAATAACAAACAAAACAAGGGAGAATCAGAGATAATTGTACCAAGCACAGAAAGGAGTCACTCACCTTGCATCTGCACCAACTTTGTAGAAGAGCCCAAAGGAGAAAGAGCTGGCAACCTCGGCCCTCACTTCCCAGGTGCAATTGAGCTGTTTGTGTCCATCGAAGAAACACTGAAGATTCTTGGGTTCAGCTGCATCCCCTGGGAAAGCAGCTCATTAAACTGATGTGAAACAGGATCCTTCCCAGGGCTGGAGCAAGGACCCATTTCTGACACAGTGAATGGTTTTCAGCTTATGGCCTGACTCCATCTCCTGGAGACACTAAGGATTCGCCCACATGCTTAGCATCACTTGGAGCCTGGAGAATTAGGTCTGAAGAAACTTGGTGTGAAGATTGGCCAAAGGCAGCCTGGTGCCCTGTCCTCATGGGGGGACACCTCAGTGTCAGTCCTTGCCTGGTTGCTGAGCTGCTGTCTATATCTGAAAAAAGCCACTTAACCTTCCTGGGCCTCAGTTTCCTATTTTATGAAATGAAAATATTAGCTCTACATTGTTCTCAGGGACAGGGTGAGAAATTAATCAAAGTAAAAGAGGTAGAAAGGAAAAGCCCCCATCTCCTTGCAAGGGGTTATTACTTGTTCTGCGGTCTGGATAGAGATAAATATATTACAGTATTTAGAATGATTTAATGTCAAAAATAGGTTGGGGTCTCAGAACACAAAATGTAGAGCTGGGATGGGCCTTAGAACAGGAAAGGTCAGAACTGAGAGGCACCTTAGAACATGGAATGCATGAGCTGGGAAGAAGCTTAGAACAGGGAATGTCTGAGCTGGAGGGGCCTTAGAATGGGGGATGTCAGAGCTGGGAAGGACCTGAGATATCCCATAGCTCCAACCTCTTCTAGTTGGATAGATTGATAGACTAAGGCCCAGAGACACTCATGTAATGATGACTTGGAATTCTATTGATCTTAGTGTTTGCCTTCCTGTACTACTCCATCCCCGCGCCCTTCCTTCTATTCCCCCCACCAGGATACATCCACATGCATTTATTTAGTGATCACTTTCTAACCTTTGCTTTCCCATTGCTAAGTAGCTCACTATCACATTATTCCCTTGTGGGGCTATTAATCATGAGAATGCTTTTCCTTTCCCTGATCTGAAATCTTCCCTAAAATTTTCACTCTCCCACCTGCAGCAACTGAAAATAAGCATCATCCCCCTTCCACAGGCCAGTCCTTGTAGGTGAGCACCCCCCCACAGGACTGCTTAGTAAGGTTCTAGAGGGGGAATTATGACTCATTAGATGACCTTCAAGGTCCTCCCCTGCTCTGATGGCTCAGAACCTCTCACAAGGCACCTCTTCTCTGGGCACAGTGCCCCAAGCCTGTAAGTACTCTCCCGGATACATCCATCTTGGTAGGGCTGAGGCCCCAAAGGAAAAAACTCCTTCATAACACAACAGGACAGTAGTGTAGTTTCCCACAGAATGGGGTGGATGATCTTACCCCTTTTTCTACCTTTTCCCCTCCCCCAGCACAAGCTACCCTGTGGCCAGGCAGGAAGAACACTTGGGTGACCATGGAGACACCAACTACACTTTCCATGAAGATGAAGGATCTCAATAGCTTATTTGCAGACCCTCTGGGCCACACCGTCAGCCCTACTATTATGCCCTCTGGACACCTGACTACTACCATCTGATCTATTGCTAACCCTCAAACTCCTGGACCTCTTCATCTAAACTCAGTTCTGACCTTCCCTGTTCCAAGGCCCCTCCCAGCTCTGACATCCCCTGTTCTAAGGCCCCTCCCAGCTCTGACATCCCCTGTTCTAAGGTTCCTTCCAACTCTGATATTCCCTGTTCATTTGAAGCTTAACTCCTTTGTTATGTATCACTTTTCCCTTTAGAATGTGAGCTCCTTGAGGGCATGGATTGTCTTGATTTTCTATCTATCCTCCAGAAAGCTTTGAACATAGTAAGTGTTCAATAATTTGTTTTTATTCATTTATTCATTCATTCCTTATTCCCAAGTCAGTAGGGTTAGAGGAGAGGACCTAAAGTTATAAGACCTTAAGAAGGACATCTAATCCATCCTCCCACATCAATCAATAAATAACTGAGGCCCAGGCAGGATAAGTGACTTGTCCAATACCACACAGCTTACTGAGTAGCAGTGCTAGGATCTGACCCCAGGTTCTCTGACTCTCACTCTTTGACTCTGCACCAGGCTGTTTCTCAAAAGTCAGTCTCAGGGACATGGACCTTGGAAGCATCTTAAAGAGCCTTTTCTCTCCTCCTTCCAAGATCTGGGGTGGATCTGTGTCCTAGAGTTACCTTCCTGTGATTCCCAGGGAACCTCAGAACTCCACAGGCTAGAATGTCCTCCAGGTATCATGGCCCTCACTCGGGCCACATAGAGGTTGTCAGGAATGAGGTGGTCATGCCCAAGGGGAACTAGGGACATGGAGGAGTTCATTGTAGAAGCCTCCTGTTGGTAGATTGAAAAGAGAGATGAAATGAATGCTGCTGCAGTAGGCGGAGGGGAGAAAGGGAAGGTAGAGGTTGCTTGGGTGGCTGGGACTGAACAGGCCTCACCAGATGATGTTCCATACCTCCCATGACTCCCATTGTCTCTTATAAGCCACCTGGAACTTCAGGGATGGCTGGTGGCTCTGGGTCCAGCTTTGGGGCATTGCCCATGAAAGCAGGAAGCCTTTGGTTCCATTTTTCATAACCTTGAGATTCTCTGGGGTAGGAGGTCGAACTGGAAGTGAGGAGTGCAAGAAAGTAATTATTTCCATGTCCTGGTTTGAGGACACAGCAAAATACCTAAAATCATTCTTTTTGTGAACAAAGGACTGGAAGTGATGTAGATGTTGCCCACTGGTTGGGGAATGGTCACACGCATCACATTCTATAAATGCAAGTGATTAGCACTGTGTTGAAAGAAATGATGAGTATATCACGAACTGAGAAATGTGGGGAGACTCTTAGAAACAGGAGCTTACAGGGCAAAATGAACAAAACCTGGAAAACAACATGCCCCAAGTGACAGCAGCAAGACAAAGGGAGGAAGGAAAATTAAAAACAAATGACCAGACATGAAATTAAATGTGCTGCGAGTAATGTCCAAGCTTGGCCACAGAGAAGAGGTAAAAAAAGAATTGTGCCTCCTCCTCTTCTCTGCAGATGGGGGGGACGATGGGTGTGGAATACGGCATATGCTGTAAGACAGCTGATTCGGTGGTTAGTTTGCTGAATTGTTTTTCTTTTTCTTCTTGTTTTAAATAATCCTTATAACAGGCAATGGCTTCTTAGAGAGGGGGGAGGATAGCTTCAAAAATGAATATGAGGTAAAAACAAAAACTATTAAAATTCTTTTTTTTTATTAAAAAGAATGGGGTAATATGAAAAGAAGAGACACTAAGTTCTTCCCGCTAAGTTTTCAATTCAGCCTTGGGTCTAGTGTGAGAAGGTCAATTTGAGGAGCTGTCTTCTCTCTGTTCCCTGAGGCTGTCATCGAACAAATGAAAGTCTAGGGGTGGTGGGGTGCTCTCAATCAATGAACAGTCATGATTTCAATTCAATAATCTTGAGTTAGCCTTCACCCATAGATACAAGTCTCTTCCAACTCTAAGGCTGGCACTATGATGCTAGGAAACTCATCCTTAAGGGATTAGTGATGATTATTTATGAGTATATCCTTCTCTGAGGTTATAAATTTGATTTTCAACCAGAGTCTTCAACCTGAGGAAAGGCTAATGGGACTAAACTTGAAAGGGAGGTATCTTTTATCCACTCCACCTCAACCAGCTGCCATACAAAACCATCCCTATTCTCAGTCTCGATCCTCACAACCTGGTTCCCCTTAGGGAGCATGCCAATCATATCTACCCAAGAGAAGGAGGCCAAAGAGGCTTCCTTTCCTCCCTCCCTCCCTCCCTCTTGGCCCCACTCACTGTTCTGGATCAGGTTGACATTGAGCTGGAGCTCCAGTGGTTGATCTGTTTTGAAGCTAAAGATGTCGACCTGACTTGTAACAAAAACATCCTGGCGAATGAAGCAAGTCTTGGGTATGCAGGATTGGAACCGGCAGGTAGGCAAGGGTGTGTTCTGCTCAGGGTCACATAAGACTTTCTTTGGTATCTGGTTACTGGTAAAAGAGGACACCAATGACCCGTGGGATACCTGATAACTTCTGAGGTCTTTCCCAACTAAGAGAAGCTGAGACTATGGCCAGGACCCCAGAGAGAGACTTTAGGGGCTATCTTTTACCTTTGTTTGCATGCCCAGAACTTAGCACATTTTCTGGCACACAGTAGGTGCTTAATGAATGTTTTATGACTAACTGAATTTGAAAAATTAGAAGGGGCACATGGAATCAGGTTCAGGGACCACTCAGCTCCAGATCCTGTCTCTAACAGGGTAGACACATGGTAGAAAAGTCTGTTTATCTTGCGCAAATTAATCAGACTTCAAGAGTAGGAAAATCCTTGGTATTTCTTTGAGATACATTTAGGAATTCTTTCTTTTCTTGGAATCTCTGCTATTGTGGAATGAGCACTGATTTTGGAGTCACATATATGAGTTTAATGCCCTGTCTGATGCCTACTGCCTGTGTGGTCTTGGATAAGTCACAACCTCCAAGTCTCACTTCATTGGTATAGATGGCTGGTGAGGTCCCTACCAACTCAATTCTGGATTCTAGGATCCTCTCTTCAAGTGGTTTATGGGAATTTTAAGAATTTTATCTATCAGCACAACTACCAATGGAAGGAGCTGGCTCCATGTCCATCCACTTTTGAAGTACTTGGAGAAGCGTCTTAGAGTATTTTGCATAAACTAACTCAGCTGAAGTTCATTCCTAACTTGAGGAATGTGGGAAGGAGGAAAGTAAACTGGAAAAGAGTACGAGTACCTTTGTGAATTCTTTAAAAACCCAGGAAAAGGTACCAGGGAGGTGCTCAAAGAGGATGTCAAATTGAAATTTACAATTCTGTACAGTAAATGTGAGCAAGGCTGGGGAAAAGATGATCAAAGATCAGAAAACCCTTCAGTTTCTACCTTGAAAGTAGATTCAATGATGTTTTAAAAATCAAACCAAAAATATTATAATTATCACTATTCTTCAAAGAGAAGACTCTTGCAGCCATTTCCAGTCATGTCTGACTCTTGATGACCCAATTCAGGGTTTTCTTGGCAGAGATATTGGAGTGGTTAGTCATTTCCTTCTCTAGTTCACATTAGCAAATACAGACACTAACCCTCTGTCATCCTTCTAGGGCACAGCAGATCCTAAGAGATCTCTTCTCCACTTAGACCTTTTCCCTTTTTCTTCTCTCCCTCTCCAGACTCCATCCATCCTAGACCTGGCCCTGGCCCTGGCCCTGGCCCTGGCAGAAAGATGCCTTCTTTCCTCTTCCCTCTGGAACCCTGGGTGCTCAGATACTCACTTATACATTTGGCGGTAAAGAGTCAAGTTGAGATAGCGTTGGGCATTGGCAACCTCCTCCCACTGACAGATAATTCTAGTCTTGAAGTCATTATGGCAATTTAGGGTCTGAAGGGGAATGTTTTCTGTGAATCAAAAGGGAAAGAAGAAGACTGCTCATTACTTTCTCACTCATTATCCCCAGTTACAACATAATCTCTTCTTGTCACCACCCCAACCAAGGGCCTCTTCCATACTTGTCAATTTTATCTACACTCAGTGTACATTTGATCTCTTCTGACTGAATGGACTGTTTCATTGTTCCCAGCGTCTAACACAGTGCCTGGCCAGTAGTAGGTATTTAATAAATGCTTATTAATTGATTGGTTATAAGAGCAGTCAGTCAGCAAACATTTATTAAGCGCCTACTATCCCGAGCCCTCTGCTCAGCTTTTGGGAATACCAATAATAATAATAATCAGTCTCTTCTCCCAAGGAATTCGTTGTCAGGACTCTTCTAGAATTCTCTAAACACTCCTTGTTTCCAGGCTGGTAAACTTCTTTAAGGACTGTGGGTCTCTGAGGATGCTGAAGCTACTTTGTTACTCTCCTGTGCTACAGTGTCTTTGACACTACAAAGCTCCTTCCCCAGTTCCATCCACCTTTCTCCTGGAGTCTCAGGAAAGTGGACCCTATGAGGAAGTCAAATGGTTAAGGAACCATCCTCTCTGCCCATCTCCCTTCACCTTTCTAGGAATACCTGAGAAAGTTTCCAGGAATTATGAAATGCAGACATCAAACATATTCTTCGAACTCCTGGAGATGAAAGGAATTGGGGTGGGGGGCACATGAGAAGATTGCCCTTGAATGTACCCAGTGGTTAGACCATTTGTCTCTCCATGGCCCAACCTGGGAACTGTGCCCAGGGACATGACATATGGGAGGGCAGAGAGAACAACACACACACACACACACACACACACACACACAAGATCTGTGCTAGGAAGAATGGAACATAAAGGAGAAATTAAAAATGAGAAAAAATTGGCAAAAAGGTAGCTTATATCATAGTATCACAGAATTTAGAGGTGGGAGGGACCTGAGAGCAGGGGATATCAGAGTTGGGAGTGGTCTTAGAACAGGGAATATCAGAACTAGGAAGGGCCTTAGAACAGAGGGTGTCAGAGCTGAGATGGATCTAAGAAAGAGAAAGTTAGAGGCAGAAGGAGCCTTTGAGACCATCCAATTTCCTCATTTTCCAGATGGGAAAACTGAGTCCTAGAGAAGTGAGTTGACTGGTCAAGACCATGCAATCAATGAACAAACATTTGGTACCTCCTATATGTCAGGGCCTGTGCTAAGTGCTAGGAGCAAAGACAAACAGGAATCAGTCCTTGCCTTCAGAGAATGTACATAATGTTAGGGGAGTTAAAAGGCAAAGCCCCAGCTCCAAAGAAGACCCCAGACTCCAAATCCAATGAGTATGTGTGGGGGAGGTAAGAAAAGGAGGAGTAGGAAGGAAGGTCCTAGAGACGGGCAAATAAATTTCCTCAAGTAAGAGGAAAGGAAAGGAGGAGAAAATCCTGACCTTGGATGTCACTCTCTGTGGAAGCCCAGGATACAGCCAGAAGGATGTTGAAGAGCCCCCTCCAGGCTCTCTCCATCTTTAGGGCCCAGTTGGGCCAGGATGACCCCCAGAGGACAGTCCTTGGCCTAGGGCTCAGCTGGAGGCCAGGGTCACCTTCTTGCTCACAGCTTGTCCTCTTCTCTCAGGGGGACTCAAAGGGTGGGTTCCATTTCCTTAGGGTTTGGGCTCATTTCTCCAGGGCAGAAGCCAGCTGCTATGACCACAAGACCTGAATAAGGAGAAGTTAGTTGTGGGCAAGGCCCAACTTGAGTCTACTCTGGCCTGCAGCTGCAGAGACCAGAGGGGAAGAGAAAAACATCTTGCTGTGCTCTAAGACACCCCATTCCCTACTCCCCTCCCCCAAACCAGATGTAGAGCTAGGTCCTCCACCAAGGGCCACTCTCCTCCACACTGGGATAAGCTGTAAGAGAGTAACAGTGGGAACAGCCAACATTTCTACAGCTCTGGGGCTAAGTGAGGTTGTGACTTCCTAGTATCACACAATTAATATTAAGAGGTAAGATTTTAACACAGGTCTCCTGAGTTCCAGGCCACACCATTCTAGACACTGCCTCACAACTGAATTGAGAATCTAACTGGATTTAAATCCTAGCCTTGTTGCTTATTAGTTGTATGACCCAGAGCAAACCTCAACCTCTCTGACATTCAGTACCCTCCTCTATAATATGAAGGGACTGGATTAGTCAATCCCAAAAGCCCACTGTAGACCTATGACCCTGTAGTCCTACAAAAGAAACACATTAGGGAGCCAGTACATAGGAAGATCCCAGTCCTAGGAGTAACAGTTGCACCAGTTTCTGTGATAGTTTAAGGTTTGCAAAATATTTTCTTCAACACAACTCTGGTAATGTGCATTTTTTAAAAAACTGAGACTGAATTAACGAGCCAGACTAGGAGAATGATTTACCATATAACAACATTGTAAAGACTTTAAAACTTTGAAAGATTTAATGATTTAGGCCACTGCAGTGACTGACCATGATTCCATAGGACTGACAATGACACAAACTCCCGAGTCCCCAACAGAGAAGGGATGTACTCAGGAGGCAGAACGAGGCAGACGTTTTGGGACACGGCCAAGGTGGAAATTTTCACGATACATATTTGTTGAAAGGGTTTTGTCTTTCTCCCCCACCAGCATCCCCACCAAAGAGAGAAGAGAGGATAAGGTTGAGAAGGAAAGAGAATACATGCTAGTTAATTTTTTTAAATTAATTTTAAAAATCATACAATAATAATATGATATATATTAAATAAGTATAGTCCCCATTTCACATATGAGGAGACTGAATCACATTAAAGAATCATGTAGCTAGTGTCAGAGACAGTATTTAAACTCAAGTAAAAATACCTGAGGTCTGCTCCTGGCTCTGACAATGTACAGTTGAAAGGGAGCTGGATTTGGAGCCAGAGAATTGGGGTTCAAATCCTACACTTATCATTTACTATCTCTGTGATATTGGGCAAATCACATGACCTCTCTGTGACTCAATTTCCTCATCTGTAAAATGAGGGGATTGGACTGAATGTCTTCAGAGGTTCCTTCCAGCTCTAGAGCTACGAGCCTATGAGCATTAGCTGTGCTTGCTAATAACTTTGAGACCTTGAGTAAGTCACTTCCCTTTTCCTGAGTGTGTTTCCCTGTCTGTCAAGTGAGGAGGTTGGATTAGATGACCTCCAAGGTCAATTTAACTCAACAATTAATTCGATGTACACTTAAGCAGCATCTACTGTTTACTGTATAAAGTATTCCACTAGGCATTCAGCATAAAAAGGCAAAAAAAGAAACTTTCATCTTATATGAGGTGAAGATGGGGGCAGGGGATCCTGCACGTACATAAATTTATAAATAAGACATTTGAAGAGAGAAAAGTAAAACTGGAGAGAGGAGGCAGATCAAAGAAGACTTCCGAGAAGAGGAAAAATCTGATCTAAACCTTGAAGGAACATAAGAATCCTGAAAAGGAGAGATAAACACAAAGTCATTCCAGTATTGGATGATTAAATAAATGTTTATCACATAGGCTTTAGGTGAACTGGGCTTGGTGCTAGGGTTACAAAGATGAAACAAAGCCCCAAGGAGTTTACAGTCTGATAGCAATGAGACAAAAGAAGGAGTCATACATGACAACTCATGTCGACATGATAGGAGAGAATCAAGCTTCAGTTTAAGAAATTTAAAATAAAAAAAATTGCTTGTAACTGTAGGAAAAAAGAGGATTCCAGCGATTGTCACTTTCCTTTCTGAATGTTCAAAACCATCCCTTTAATTATATAGTCAAGAATTTGTTGAATCTAAATAGAAGTCATTGACCTATGAAAGGGGGGGGGGGGAGAGCGGGAGAGAGAGGGAGGGAGCAAGGGAGGGAGAGAGAGATTACTTGTGGTCTACTTTACATAAGAAAAGAAATTCTAGCAATTGAACTGCTGGAAAGGACTTTAGAGTTCATCTAATCTAATAAGTACCAGAGAAGTACACTTTACAATAAATGGTTATCCAGCCACCAGTGGAAGGCTTCAAAGGATGGGAAATTCAAACAAGACTATTTTTTTTTCACTTACAGACTTATTCTTGTTTTCAGGAAATTATTTCTCAGACAGAGCTAGAAATTTGCTTCCCTGAGGGTTCTGGAAAGATGAGTTGAGTGGGAAGCTGTGCAGATGTGGCAGATCCTCCACATCACCTGACAACAGCTAGAAATTAGGGAAATGAAAACAACCAAGTGATAGGAATACAAAGAAATTCCACAAAGAGTTTACCATATAACAAAATAAAACCTGCATGTGGACTGAGAAAATGAGGAAGCAGGGAAAAACTAGCACAATGAAGAAAACTTATGGGTGTAGGAATTGAGTGAAGCATAGAGACTTCAACCCCTGACTCCCTCCTTTCCAATCAATCTAGACCACTTTCTGTCTTAGAAGAAAACTTTATTTCATTGCGGAAATTGCGAGAAAACTTTTTTGCATTGTTTGAACCTAGCCCTATGTAACTGGGAAGGTGGACTACCTCTACCTGCTGATTGGAGGCTTAACTAAGGACCTTGGTTACACTGATTAGAAACCCAGCCAGATCTGAAGATTGATGCAAGTTTTCTCACAATTATGTGATTCATGTCTTATCTGGAAACTGGCCCCATTACTAGCCAATAAGTTACCATTCCTGTGTTCTTTTGACTGAATACAGACATGTACAGGGAGTGGAACACTTTTATTTCTCAATTCAGGCAATTGCACTTGCTCACTCTTCCTCTCCCAACTTGGGAAGTCCCTAATTTTTCCTCCAATTAGAGATCAGAATATCAAATTTTGCATACCAGTTAATTTTTTTAAATTTATGTTTAATTTATTTTTAAAAATTAATTTAAATTAAATTAATTTAAATGAATTGGTTTTATTTGGTTAATTGTTTTCAATAGACAGAAATCTGTCTCACTCTGTATTCAGGGTTTTTGGACCAATTGAAGAGTCCACTGATTTATTTATTATGCCTGTTTGGCTTATAAATCGTATAGCTTGGATTGTTTCCTCAGGTATTTATCCACCACAATTTTTGGCAAGTCAAGTTCGGTTGAGTCAAGACTCTGACCCTAGGGACAGCAGCCTTTCAGTGAAAACAAAACAAAACAAAACAAACAAAACTACCTAGTGTACTCCAGTTAATCTTTCACTAAGGGAACTTTTCATGGAAAACTGCCCCCTCCTCGGATCAGACTCCAGCTCTCAATCCCAAATTCTTCCAAGCTATGATAAAATTTAAGTTTAGGTGTGTTATCCCTCTACCACTGCTCAAAGACTCACTCTGTGACCCCCGTCTCTTACTAGGGATCCCCTTTCACACCATCCTAGCTCATAGATTCTCCCTTCCAACCCCTATTCCAGATCAAAGACTCCCTTAGGTCCCCTCATCCCAGCTCAGCTGACCCCTTATACCAACAAAGATTCCCCTGTGACTTCACCTCAGCTCAGAGACACTCTCTGACCCTGTAAATCCCTTTCATCTCAGATCAGTCCCTCAAAACAAAAGTGCTGGAAAGAATTTAGCACAGACCTGGCTAACTCGACTCTTTTCATTATTACAAACTGAAAAAAAAGGCTAGCAAGTATGTGTTTGTCTGTCATTTTGTCTGTATTTTTGTTTCCTTGAAAAATGTAGGAAAATCTTTGTCTTGGTTCGTGTTTAATGTTGTTTGTAGATTCTGCTACCTTGAAAAATTTCTAAGGGGAAAATGCAGCCAGACAGAAAGACAGCAAAAAAGCTGTCACCAGAGTTTAGAATGCTGGGAAAGATTAATGCACTAGAAATAGTTCTCCCAGATGCTAAAAACTCTTTGTCGCAGTAAGCAGACTAACTAGTGGGACTAACTCCCATTTTAGGTTTTCTGTGGGAGATTAGATTGAAATACACACACACACACACACACACACACACACACACACACACACACACACATACTTTTTCTCCATTATTTCAGCCCTAGCCACATTGGGATTACAAAGATAAAATCAGATAATCAAAGAAAAGAAAACTTTTGCCTGGTTTGTGGAATTGCTAAAAACATTTCAGTAGATTTTGTAAATTTAGAGATTAAGGAGTTTGGAGATGAATCATTTTAAGGCTGCAGGGGAGAATTATTGGGACTTTGAGTAATTTTAGGAACTCATTCCCTTCTCTTTGTCCCATGTGATAAGACTTAGCAGAAGCTTAACATATACAGAAATATCTACACTCTACAGAGTGTAGAACTTGTTTTAAGGAAAAATAAGAATTAAATTCTGTAAAAACTGCAGGGGTAAATAAGGCTTAGATCAGTTTTCCCCTGAAGATTGACAAACATAGTTTTAGTGTAGTGAAGGAAGACAACTAGTTTGAAAGTAATCTCTGAGTGAAGGAAAAAATAGATATTCGGTTTGCATTTTATGGCTGCCTCTTGTTAACCGTTTCTTGACCATGAAAAGAGAAAATTTTGTTTAAATCAGGGAGCAATTTTAAAATGAGCCAAATTTAACTAAGGAATGGAAATGGTGCTTTAAACTGAAGAGAAGTCCTTTTTCAGAGGAGGGATTGTTGGTCTCAGAAAATTTATTAGCTATGTGATCTAAGCAATTTACCTCTGTTTACCTCAGTTTCCTGATCTGTGAAGAGCAAAATAATAATGGTATCTATTTCCCAGGGTTGTTATGAGGATCAAAATGACATAATGATTGTGAAATGCTTAAATCAGGGGGAGTGACTGACACATGGCAAGCACCATATATATGTTGCCTGTTGTTATTATTTCTTTCATTGGACACATGATTGTCCCTAGGGGCAGCTAGGTGGTATAGTAGATAGAATGCTGGGCCTGCAGTCAGGAAGATTCATCTTCCTGAGTTCAAATCTGGTCTGAGACACTAACTGTATATCTCTGGGCAAGTCACTTACCCCTGTTTGCCTCAGTTTCCTCATCTGTAAAATGAGCTGGAGAAGGAAAGGGCAAACTACTCCAGTATCTCTGCCAAGAAAACCCCAAATAGAGTCATGAAGAGTTGGACACAACTTAAAAGGCTAAAAAAAAATTGTTGCATACTTGATAAATCTATACCACATTCTTGTATAAAATGCCAGAGGGAAAAATATTAATGATTTTCTATTTAAGATAATTTGGAAATGCATTTACATCATCTGACTTGTAATCAATTATATTTCAGGTTTTAAATATCTGCTATCATGTATGTTATTGTACTTCTAAATCCTCTTTTATTGTGAAATTTGGGAAATCCTTGTATCAGAAATGCTGTTAAAAATAACTTTTTAAAAATTGGATGATGTTAGCTTATGAATTGAGTTTTTGAAAGAATGTGTTAAAAACAGATATTTAGAGGGGATTCTGGGGAGATGGTGGAGTAGGTCAGAAAAACTTTCAGCTCTCCAAATTTCCTCCACAAAAAAGACAGAACATCAATGTCCTTGTCCTCCTAAGACAACTTGAGTAGACCCCAGGAAGGACTCTGCCTCCAGAGGTGGAGGTTCAGCCTGAGTGAAGTACAGACACCTCCAGGTTGACTCAATAAACAATAAACCCTTGGGGCAGTTGTTGAGAGGCAGCCTTAGCCTTAGAGACTTTCATCTCAAAGATAGTGTGGGGGTCTAATAGCTGAGTAGGAGAAGATTGAAGGATCTTCCCTTGTCAAGGGATGCAAAATACAGCTATGCTGATCAGACACTTCCTGGGTTGGGCTGCCACTGCCTGGGAGAAGGAGCTAGTACACACCTAGTGAGTGCGGTATAAAGGACAGGGACCTGTGAGTACTTGCAGGAGGGCAGAGTCCCTGATTTCATTTTAAAGGAAGAGAGGACAGCTGTAGTTTGCAGCCACTGGAGGGACCACAGGGAGCAAGATCATTTGCAGTACAGTGTAGTTGGGGACCCTGGCCATGGCTTAGGAGTAGAGAGAAGAGTCCAAGGTTGGGCCCCAAGACAGACTTCAGAAAATAACAGTAAGAAGGACCTGAGACTTAGAACATCATTCCCCATACCTTGGGAATACAACTTATTACAGTTGTACCTGCTAAAAAGTAAACAAACAAACACATAAATAAATTGTAAAAATGAGTAAGTAAAAGAGAAAGAACCCAACCATAGATAGTTACTGTGGGGATAGAGAAGATCTGGGTTCATATTCAGAGGAAGATAGTGGAGCTAAAAAAAAAGTCACCCTTTTTTCAATGAGAAACATCAAATTGTCCCAAGCACAAAAAGAGCTCTTGGAAGAACTTTAAACGGATTTTTTAAATCACATAAGAGAAATTGAGGGGGGAACATAAGAGCAACCAAAGAAAATTGTGAAAAGAAAGTCAATCAATTGAAAAGAGAGAATCAAAAACTTAAAGTAGAAAATATTTTATTCAAAACAAGAATTGAGCAAGGGGAACCTAATGACATTCTAAGACACCAAGAAATCATAAAAGCAAATAAGAAGAATGGAGAAAAAAAGAAGAGAAAGCGAAACATCTCATCAGAAAAACAACTGATCTGGAGAACTGATTGAGGAGAAATAAGAAAAAAATGGACTACTTGAAAATTATGGGGGAAAAAGAATCTTGATACAGTATTGCAAAATACCTGAGCAAATATCTACCAAAACAGACACAGGAAATATATGAACATAAACATAAAACACTTTTTATACAAATAAACTCAGATCTAAACAATTGAATTAATATTTATTGTTCATGGGTAAAGTCAATATAACTTTTAAAATTATAATTTTACTTAACTAATCTATTTATTCAATGTCATCAGAATTAAATTACTAAAAATTATTTTACCAAATTAGAAAAAACAATAAAGTTCATATTGGAAATAATAAAATTCACAAAAGAAAAGCATGGAAAGACTTGGACTTATGAAGAAAGATGCTATCCACCTTCAGAGAAACAGATAATAGGAGGAAATAAACATAGTATGGTCTTACATATACACATATGAGTGTATATGCATATGTGTGTGTGTCTGTTTATACATACCTATGTATATGTGTATACATGCATGCTTAATTGTAGCCTTCTTTAGAGTAGTGGGAAAGGAGGGGAAAAAACAAAGTAAAAAGTGCATCACAGAGAACAGAAGAACATCAACAAAGAAGCAAAGAAAAGCTGGGCAGCTTTGAAAACAATGTGTTGTGCTTATTATATGGATTCTCTTGAAATGGAAATTTATTATTTTATATTGAATGCTCTCTTATGGTCTGCTGTGTACATGGCAATATTTTTTTTTCTTTACTCATTTTGTATTTAAGTTCAAAATTTTTAAAAATTACAAAATACCTAGATATTTGAAAATAAATGTTTGCTGGAGTATATATATATTTTAAAACATAATAGTAACTTTACTGTAATAGTGAATTTTCATTTGAGAATTTTTGGCTACCACTTATAAAAATCATGAAAATATATAGGGTGATTAAAAAAATTGACTTGAATACATTAATATGAGTCAACTATCAGGTATTTGCTGTGTGTCTGAAGCCCCAGAATGAGACTAGTTTTAATTTATAAGTAAAGGTTGAATGAAATGTAAGAAGAAATGTGAGAAGTTAATAATATTCAAGCCCTAAGTTGTGGTTAATGAAATTTTGCTATTTGAGGTAAAAAAAACCCTTGAGACAATAATTTGCTATTGTTTTGAGTTTTGATTACAAGAATAGTTGTCTTAATTGTCATGAAGCCAATAGTAGAAAATGGCATGTGCTACATACAGTCTGAGAACTGCTACAGGTGGATATCTGTCCCTGTGAAAGATTCACCCATTCTAGAAAGCCATTTGGAATTACATGGGAAAAGTTGCTAAACACTTCAGATACAATGATCCAGTGATGCCACTAGTGAATCTCTAACTCAAGAAGGTTGTTGACCACACAAAAAATCCCAGCAATGTTCATAGCTTTTGTGATATCAAAAATATGTGTATAATGGTTGGGGAATGGCAGAGCAAAAGAATAATCTATAAACATAATAGAATAAGAAATATAATGTAATAAGAAATTACAAATATGAAGCATTCATAGAGAGCTGAAAATGCTTGTATGAATTGATACAGAAAGAAGAAAGCAGGGCTAGAAGAACAACATACAAAATGACCAGAACAAGTCAAGATAAAGGCAATGAGTATTGTTCGGTTCCTTCTTATGTGCCAGTCACTGTGCCAAAAGCTGAGGATTCAAAAAAAAAAAAGGAAAAAAACAAAAACAGAACCAAAAAACTGTCCCTGCCCTCAAGGAGATTACAGTCTAATGGGGTAGACAACATGAAAAAATCTAGGTACAAATGAGATATAAACAGGATGAAATGGAGATAATCTCAGAGGGAAAGTGGGAGGATTGAGAAGATTCTCCCCCGCAAAAAAAGGGGCTTTTTGCATAAGGTTGGATTTTAGCTGAAACCTGAAGGAGGCCAGAAAGTAGAGATGAAGAGAAAGAGAGTTCCAGGCATGGAGGACAGCCAGTGAAAATGCCCAGGGATGAGTATTTATAACAATATGAATTGTTAACACTATAAAGTCATCATGTAATAAAACTCTGGTCCTAGAGAAGAGTTAATCTTAGCAATATACCATCTGTGCTAATGGACTCATCACTCTTTCTATAAATGGTTGATAGAGGACCTGTTTTTCAGTGAATGTACTTTGCAAGACGCTTTGTGGGAAATGTTTGCTGTGGTAGAACCGAAGGCATTACTGTGAGGGAGTGTGGTTCAGGCAAAGAGCCTTGACATGGATTCAAATCCTGCATCTGACACTTTCTTCCTATTTATTACTTTGTATCATTTCTTGCCATTGACTAAGCTTTCCTGGATCTCATTTTCTTCATTTGTAAAATAAGGTGGTTGGGATTGAGGGCCTCCGAAGTTCTTCTTACGTGGAGATAATGATGTAGCACTTTAAGGTTTCCAAAGGACTTTACAAAAATTATCTCACAATAACCCTGGAAAGTAAATGCTGTTATTCTTCCTGTTTTACAGATGAGGAAACTGAGGCAGACAGGGGAGAAGTCCAGCACTTAAAAGGCACCTATTATGTTTCCTCCTCCTCCCAAATCTTTTCTTCTCTTAGCTAAGTAACTCCCAGAGGAGAAAATAATTTGGAACTCTTCTTGGCTTGGGGCTAGGGCCATGGTAAGTCCCCTACAGTGGTGCCAGAAGAATGTGGAGGGGACTCTTCTTAGAGGGATTTGTGGGTCAGAGGGCTCCATCTATGTTCTCACATGAAATCCACCCAGAGAAAAACACTTTCCCATTTGCTACCTGAATGACCTCAGAAAAGTCATAAAACATTCCTGGGTCTCTGGAAGAGGAGGCAACTGGACAAGATAACCTCTCAACTCTCTTGTAGGTCTAGATTTGTGATCCATTGATCATTTTATGTTTTATAAACACATTTAGACACCATGCAGCCCTAAATGTTCCCCTTCCTCCAAGCCTTCCTCTTTTTCCTCCCGCAAGGAGACTTTTAAGCCAAAGTGATCTTTGGGTCTTGAGTAGGGGAGTTCTCTTAATTCCACACCTTTTCCCCTGTCATATCTCCCCATCTGGCCTTTATCACAATTGAAAATAATACAACACAACACAATGCATATTGATTAAGCACATACTGCGTATAAAGACCTCTGCTTGTTGTTGGGAGAGTCACACAGTTCAAATAAAACCTGGTAAACACACACACACAAACACTTAATTGTAGAATATCAACCTAGGAGATCACTTAATTAAACTCCCTCATTTTACAGGTGAGGAAACTGAGGCACAGAAATGGATTGTGACTCAACCAAGATCACATAGCAAGTTAGTGGCAGAATGAAGTGGAGAGCCCAGGCTTCCAGATTCCTTGCTCACTGCTCTTTCCACTATACCCTACACCCCACCCTAACCCCACCACCATTCCTTATGGAGAAAGACTATTGAGATGCCTGAGCCCCAAACTGAGCCTGAATGATCAGGTTCTCAAAAAGTCTAGGGTGAAGGCAGTCCAGTCTGGCACCTCTTTCATCATTTCTCCAGGCCTGCCATACCCTAGGTGGTGCCCCAGCCTTCCCTAAGTCCCAAGAAATAGAAATGCCCATCCTGATTTTCCCTCAGCCTTCCCTTCTCACTCTCCCCTCAGGTATCCCCTCCTACTGCCACCCTTCTCCAATTCAAGCCAAAAACCACCCCAAACCCAACATCCTACCTGTTCCGGAGTGGGGAAGCTGGCCATCTGACAAAGTCAGAGCCCAGAGAAACTGCCTTGGAACTTCCTATTTCTCTTATACTTAGTGATCCCCTGACTTGGGGCGGTTTGGAAACTGATAGGCAGAAGGGGAAGGGAGGAAGTCGTAATTTTGCAGAAGCTTTGTTTCCGAAGAACTTTTTTTTTTTTAAATGGTAATCAACTTTACTAAGGGGAAAAGCAGAGTGGGTGGGGTTTTTTTGTTTGTTGTTTGTCTCTTTTTTCCCCTTTTCTGAAAGTGAAGGATAAAGTTGGCTTTTCAGACTAACCAATATCAGTGTGTCTGACTGTCAGTGTCTCATAAAAGAACACTAGAGCTTAGGAAAATTTGATAGAATCCTGGTACTAATATTTGCTAGCCATATGACCCTAAGCAAGCCACTTAATTTTGTGAGCATCAATTTCCACATCTGCAGAATGGGAACAAATGTTATCTACCCTGCCTTTCTCTAAAGCTGTCTTAAGAATCGTGATGCCAATGAAGTCAAAGTGGAACCTCACTTAGCCCAGCATTTTACAAATGAGGAAACAGATGTCCAGAAATGGAAAGTAGTTTTTTCTTTCTTTTAAACATTTTTACTGGTTTTTTTGTTAACATCACCTTCAATCCCCCAAATATCTCTCCTTTACCCCTCAAAATAAGGAAGATGAGTTTTGAGAACAAAGGACAAACAGCAACTTCTATAAGTAGAGAACTGCTGCCTACTAAGGGATTAAGCTTCCAACTTCCAAATGGGCAACGTAACTTTCTTTCTTTCTTTCTTTCTTTCTTTCTTTCTTTCTTTCTTTCTTTCTTTCTTTCTTTCTTTCTTTCTTTCTTTCTTTCTTCCTTCTTTCCTTCCTTCTTTCCTTCCTTCCTTCTTTCCTTCCTTCCTTCTTTCCTTCCTTCCCTCCTTTCTTTTTATTTCTTCTCTTTCCACATAGGATATCACACTCTTATCTGCCGGCGCTCTGCCCAAAGGAAATGTAAATCTGTATGTATGTAAAATTTACTGGACCATAAAGTCTACCATCTAGCTCTTGATACTTCCTGTGTGATCCTTGGGAAATCACTGTTCCTCTTCATTGTAAGAAGTGAAGACTAATAAAAGATATCCACAAACATAAAAGCAAAGATCAGGGAATTTGCTAGGGAAAGTATATGTGTGTGTGTGTGTATGTATATATATGTACATATATATGTATATGTATATATCTAAATACAAATATATCCACACTTCACTGTAGCCTTCTGGGGTGGTGGGAAGAAGGGTAGAAAAAGAACAAAGTAAAAAGTGAGCAGCAGAGAATAAAAGAAAACTTACAAGGAAGCAAAGAAAAGATGTATATGTCTCTACACAGCATGTAATATTTATGACATAGGCTTTCCTGAAATGGAAATTTATTCCTCGGGGGCAGCTAGGTGGCACAGTGAATAGAGCACCAGCCCTGGAGTCAGGAGGAGCTGAGTTCAAATCCGACCTGAGACACTTGACACACATACTAGCCATGTGGCTTTGGGCAAGTCACTTAACCCCAACTGCCCTCCAAAAAGCAAAAAAGAAAAGAAAAAAGAAATTTATTCCTGCATATTTTGAATCCTGTCCTATATTCTGCTGTGTACATGGAATGCTTTTTTTCTTTTCTTATTTTGTATTTAAGCTTTAATATTTATGTTTCATTTTCTTTTCTTATTGTGTATTTAAGTTTTGTTATTCAAGTCTAAAATTTAAAAGAAAAGAAAATACACTGCATAGAAAAGAAAGAAAAAAGAAAAAGAGATGAAGAGTAAGAGAAGCTTAGAAAGACATTATGGAATAAGCTCAACCAAGAAAACATCACACACAATGATTACAACAATGTAAGTGCTAAGAATAAAAGTAACAAAAAAGAAAGAAACACTATCAAATTATAATCACCAAATTTGGTCCTGAAGAAAATATGAGAAAAACTCATCTTCCTTATTTTGAGGGGTAAAGGAGAGATATTTGGGGGATTGAAGGTGATGTTAACAAAAAAACCAATAAAAATGTTTAAAAGAAAGAAAAAACTACTTTCCATTTCTGGATATCTGTTTCCTCATTTGTAAAATGTTGGGCTAAGTGAGGTTCCACTTTGACTTCATTGGCATCAGTATCTCTACCCTGTGGCAGGGCTCTGACTCCTTTCACACTCCACTTGCCAACTCAGCCGTGACTAAACAGACTGATGCCAAAAGTTTGATGACTCAGGAGCCAGTTAAGTTTTGCTCTTTCCCAAGCCCAACTAATTCTCTTGCCAATGTGATATTTGTGGTCATAAAAGGAGCCCCCCTGGCAGAGCTGGTGTCATGACTGGGGACATACTCAAAGCCCAGCCCATATTGGTGGGTCTGGAGCCCAAGTTCCATATGCAATGGTACAGTGAGTGCTTACACACTAATCCATTAAGTTGATGTGTATTCTCAATGGTCCTGGGTTGCCAAAACACCTAGTCTCAAGGCTATAGAGAAACTCAACTCTAAGTAATAATCATAGCTAACATTTGCATATTGCTTCAAGTCTTACAAAAGCATGATCTCACGGGATTCTCCCCACAACTCAAAAATTTTACATGACTACAATATTACATTATACCCATTTTAAAGAAGAGGAAATTAAGTTCAGAGAAGAAACATGGCTTGCCTGGGCTCATAGAGCTAGGAAGCCTCAGAGATGGGAAAGGAACCCAGGTCTCTTCTGACTTCAAGTCTAGGGTTCTGTTCACTGAACCACCCTGCCTCCTTTAGGAGCCTGCTTCCTTAGCTATTTACCTCAGTCTAGTAGAACCCTGCTCTCACATCAGCCCACTGTAATGTTAATGGGATTAATATTTTTAAAATTTTTGGGGGTCTTTATTAATTTGTTTGTTCATTTTAACTGACTCCTTAAACAACTAGCTTTCCTAGTAAAGCAGATCTAAGAACCTGTGCCAGCAGCCATCCACAGTATGCCAATGTGGTTGCTGCTATACCCACCAAAGCTCTCCAGATTTCACTGAACTTTCAATAGAATCCAGATTTCACTATTGGAAATAAATTATTTGACCCTTGTAAAGACTTCTCTGTTTTATGAATCTCCTTTTTGCATGTCAATACCTAGCTGGGCATCTCCCTTCCAGATCTCTGACTTCTATGAAGAATTTTTTAAAAAGGAACTACATTAGATTAGTATGGTATGGCAAATAAAGTGGGGAATTTGGCATCAAGACATTGGTTCAAATCCTGTCTAAGGAACTTTTTTTAGCTGTGTGACCCTAGGCAAGTCACTTAACCTCTCTAGGTCTCAGTTCCCTTTTCTGGGAGGAGGGAGATTGGACTAGATGTCCTCTAAGGCCTTTCCAGCTCAGATATAGAACCCTAGAAATCATTCGTATTCTATATTTCTCTGTCACTGCATTTATTCTCAGAAAAACTTTTATGACATTCTATGCCCACTCCCACCCCCAATCTTCTCTTTCCAATGTAAGTTCAAATAGTCACTATAGCAAACCTTGATTAAGCACCAACTATGAGCAAAGTTCTGCTGCTGGGTGCTGGGAGAATAAGGGCAAGGATGCTTTATCTGGGTGATGCTATCTTCAATAGACATATAGAACAGTGTAGCTCAGTGGCACAATGGATAGACCACTGGTCCTGAAATCAAGAGGATCTGAGTTCAAATCTGACCTCAGATGCTTACTAGCTGTGTGACCCTGGGCAAGTCACTTAACATCAATTACCTCCCCTCACCCCCCAAAAATAGACATATAGAACATTGGAAAACAGGTGGATTTAGGAGAGAATGAAAAAAAAAGCCTTTATTATGTACCAAACACTGTCAAAGATACAAATAGATAATGGGGGAAGACAATGCACAAAGGGGGAGGAGAGGGTCTGGTTTGGAAATGATGAAGAAGTGATAGATCAGATGAAAAGTCACTCATCAGAATGCACAGTCCAAGGGGCAGATAAAGAAGATGATCAGACTACAGACAACATCATTTGGACATAGCAGGGAGGAGAATGAATTCTGTTAGGGAATCTGTTGAATTTAATTAATTGATTTAATTAATCTATTAACAAGCACTTATTAAGCATCCATGGTGCTGGCTTGCAGGAAGAGCCAAGATGGCAGTGTAGAAGCAGGAAAACTCCGTGGCTCCCCCCATAACCACTTCAAATACCTATAAAATGTGACTCTAAGCAAACTTTAGAGCTACAGAACCCAAAAAGTGACAGAGAGAAACAAATCTCCCCCTGAAGGCAGCCTGGCAGGCAGAGTGGAAGGGTCCATTGCATCACGCTGGGAGACAAGCCCAGCACCACATGAGCCTGTGGTTTTAGCCCCAGGGTGGCCCTGACCAGCAGCGTTTGAAGTGAATGTCAGGAACATGGATCACCACCAGCTGTGGCAGTTTCCAGAAATATCAACCCATAAATGCCAAAGACAAATTAAAAGGTCAGTGTGGAACTTGGTTGGAACTGGGGGAAATGGAGTGTGGTCTGTTCTCTGCCCCTGGAGCAAGAGGCAGCAGAGGTGCCACAGCCGTGAAGCTGCCCCTACATGGCTGCTTCAGAGCTCCTGGCCTGCAGATCATAGGCAGGGCAAGTGACCATTCAGAAGGTAATTGCTCTTGCTTTAATCTGCCTGGATCTGCATTGTGGTCTTGAGTAGTGGTCCTGAGGTGTGTGACCAGTGAGCCAGAGCTCGTGGGGACAACAGAGAGGGCACCCAACTAATAGCTCCAGCAGCTGTGAAAACCCCAGTGATTTGGAACAAAGCTCTCCCTTCTGGAAGCAGAGTTCTACTGTGGCAAAGAGCTCAAAAGTCAAGTAATTGAGCAGCAACATGAGAAGCAAAGGAAGCAAAGCAAGCACAGCAATCAAACCTTAGATTCCTTTTTGGAAGACAAAAAGGATCAAAGCATAGAACAGGAGGAAGACAACAAAGTCAGATCTCCTGCACCAAAAGCTTCCAAGAAAAATATGAATTGATTACAACCCATGGAGGAGCTCAAGAAGGATTTTGAAATCAAGTAAGAGAAGTGGAGGAAAAATTGGGAAGAGAAATAAGAATGATGCAAGAAAATCATGAAAAATGAGTCAACAGCCTGCTAAAGGAGACACAAAAATATACTGAAGAAAATAACACCTTAAAAAATAGACTAACTCAAATGGCAAAAGAGGCCCAAAAAGCCAATGAGGAGAAGACTGCTTTAAAAAGATGAATTTGCCAGATGGAACAGGAATTTCAAAAACTCACTCAAAAGAATAACTCCTTCAAAATTAGATTGGAGCAATTGGAAGCTAATGACTTTATGAGAAATCAAGATATTATTAAAGAGATCCAAACAAATGAAAAAATAGAAGGCAATGTGAAATATATCATTGGAAAAACCACTGACCTGGAAAGTAGATCCAGGAGAGTTCATTTAAAAATTATTGGACTACCTGAAAGCCATGATCAAAAAAAGAGCCTAGACACCATCTTTCAAGAAATTATCAAGCAAAATTGCCCTGGTAGTCTAGAACCATTGAAAGAATTCACTGATTGCCTCTTGAAAAAGATCCCAAAAAGAAAACTCCTAGGCATATTATAGCCAGGTTTCAGAGTTCCCAGATCAAGGAGAAAATATTACATGCAGCCAAGAAGAAACAATTTGAATACTGTGGAAACACAATCAGGATAACACAAGACCTAGCAGCTTCTACATTAAGGGATTAAGGGATCAAAGGGTTTGGAACATGATATTCTGTAGGTCAAAAGAGCTAGGCTTAAAACCAAGAATCACCTACCCAGCAAAACTGAATATAATGTTTCAGGGGAAAATATGGTCATTCATTGAGATGGAGAACTTTCAAGCATTTTTGATAAAAAAAAAACAGAGTTGAATAGAAAATTTGACATTCAAATACAAGAAGCAAGAGAAGCATGAGAATGTACACGGGGAAAAGAAATCATAAGGAACTTATCAAAGTTGAACTATTTACATGCCTACATGGAAAAACGATAATTATAACTTAGGAAACTTTTCTCAGTATGAGAATAGTTGAAGGGAATATAAATGTGTGTGTACATGTGTCTATGTAGGAGGGTATACGTGCATATAAATACACATATGAGTGTGTGTATATATGTGTACAGGTATACATAGAGAGAGGGCACAGGATCAATTGCACCTACTTCACAGGTTATCATAAAGCTCAGAAAAGTTTGCATGTAGAGTGTTTTGCACCTTAAAGGATTACATGAAAACCTTCCTCTTCCTCCTCTTCCTCCTTTCCACAAAAGACTGTCTTACTTTTCTGTTTGTATCCCCAGTGTTAACACAGTGTTTTGCACATACTAAGTACTTAATAAATGTTTCATTCATTCATTTCATTCATTCACAATTTCACCATTAGAGATTCATTGCTAGGGTGCTCAAAGTTGCTCAGGATATATCTATTACCTATCAATTTATTGTCACAGCCTGGACCCCTTTTGAGGGAAGACATGAATAATTAATAATAATAATAACAATAACAATAATTTCACAATTTTAAAATTCACTTCAATGTTTATGAAGTCTTCACCCATTTGCAATCTGTGAAACAGGCATCTAGGTGACACAATGAATAGAGCACTAGCGCTGGAGTCAGGAAGACCTGAATTCAAACCTGGCCTCAGACACTTACAAGCTGTGTGACCCTGGATAAGTCATTCAACCTCTGTCTACCTGAGTTTCCTCATCTATAAAATGGGGATAATAATATAGCACCTACTTCCCTGAGTTGTTGTGAGGGTGAAATGAGATAATATTTTTAAAATGCTTAGCATTGTGCCAGGCTATGTGCTATAAGAAACAATGAAGGGGATGGTTTCAGAAAAACCTAAGAAGACTTATATGAACTAATGCAAAGTGAAGCGAGCAGAGCCAAAAGAACAAATTACATAGTAACAGCACTACTTAAAGATAGTAAGTGGAAATTTACTGTGGAAAAAGTAGTAATTATGATTAAAATAGTTTTCCACCATGATTTTAAAGGGCTCATGGTAAAGGATGCTATCCACCTTCAGAGAGAGGTGGTACAGTGTAAATGCTTTATAAACATTAGCTGTCACTGCTGCTGCTGCATGGGGTCAACATTCTTGCCAAGCCCGGGGCAATTTCCTGAGGGAGAGCTTTGTGACTGCCAGTATAGACTGGCTGAGAGACTGATGAGCTTACGGTGTTGCAAAATTGTATAAGTAGGGAAAAGACTGCTGGAAGTGGCAGAGAAAGAGGTGAAGAAAGAGGGGCAAAAAACAAACATGAACTTTTTAAAAATTTCTTTTCAATTCTGAATTCTCTCTCCTTCCTCCCTTCAACCCCATCCCACCCCTCATTGGGAAGGCAAAAAGATATGATACTTTAATGGGTATGACATATGAAGTCACATAAAACATATTTTCACATTAACCATATTGCCAAAAAAAAGCAAGAAAAATAAAGAAGGTGAAAAAAATATGCTTCGATATGCAGTCAGAGTTCATTGTTTCTCTCTCTGCAGTTAGACAGCATCCTTCATCATGAGTCCTTTGAAATTGTGGTGGATAATTGCATTAATAATAGTTACTTAATTTTCCATCATTGATTACCTTTACATTACTTCTGTTACTGAATAATTTGTTTTCCTGGTTCTGCTCACTTCATTTTGTATCAGTTCATATAAGTCTTCCAAGATTTTCTTCTGAAACCATCCTGCTCACCATTTCTACAGCACAACAGTACCCTATCATAATCATTCACAACTTGTTCAGTCATTTCCCAATTAATGGGCATTCCTTCATTTCCAATTCTTTGTCACCACAAAAGGAGTAAACATGAACTTTTCAATGGAAGACAGATCTCCATAGAGCTTCAGGCATGTGGAGAAACTCTCTTCCAACATGTCCCAGCACCTTCAAAACTAGAAATTGCTAAGGGAGGATTCTATATTGTGTGACTTTCATTTGCATGTCCTGTTTTAGACTTGAATGCAGTCTATGCCATGGTAGAAATTTGCTGGGATTTGTGTAATCTTGACTGAGACCTCTCTCTTAGACCTTATTTTCCAAATATGTAGTTAGAATATTGAATGAGCTGACTTCTAGGGCTCCTCTCCCCATCCTCCCTACCCTTCATCTTCCTGTGCCTTCATCTTCCAGTGCTTCGCCACCAGCTTCCTTAATCATCTGGCATTTTACATTATCTAGTTCTACTAAGACAAGATAAGTTCAAGATAAAGGGACTTTCATCATCAGTGGTGAATTGTAAAGAGAATAGGGAACTACTCTGTACTCTATTTCCCTTTTCATACCCATGATACCCCCCAACCTAAAACCACAGGCTTTTCTCGTAAAGGAAGAATTGGTAAAGATCGGGTCAAAGGAGTAGCCTATGACCCTGGATGGAGGGCTGGGAGGAATCTTTAGAAATTATAGTATCCAAGATTGAAATCTGGAAGGGACCTCAGAGGTCATATAGTCCAGTTCTCTCAACTTACAGATGAGGAAGCAAGCATACATGACTTGCCTAAGGTCACATAGCTACCTAAGTATGGAAAGTAGAATTTGAACCCAGGTCCTCTGACTCCAAAGCTGGTGTTCTTCCCATTTGACCAACCTCTACCTCCCACACTCCAGAATGATAAGGCTCTTGACATAATTGGCTTAAGGTGCAGGCTGTCTACATTTGAGAATGGTCAGTTGCCCCACCCTTACCCCCCCCCCCCAAAAAGCACATGACCCTAACTTCCACCAATATTGGCCCAAGTTCTTCCCATTAAAGTATGGAATATTAGAACTAGAAAGAACTTTAGAAGTAATCTGGTCCAACCTTTCCTCATTTTACAGATGAGGAAATTAAGGCCAGTGTTAGAGTCAGATTTGGGATTAGAATCCAGAGTTTGAGTTCTGAAGTGTTCTCTCAATGCAACAAGGATCAGTTTAACACCAGCTGTGTGCAAATCACTGGTTTAGGCGCTTGAAGGAGGAATGATACATACTTGAGTTAAGTCATGGTTCCTCCCCAGTGGAAAGCAGTCCTTTTTTTATTCTCAATCTAATCTATCTCTCTGCTCCAGGCATTCTCTCTGGCTCTTGCCTGTGCTTGGAAGTGTTCTTCTTTCTCTGCCCTGGTGATGGACCTCTCTGTCTTCTTTCAGGTCCCAACTAAAATCCCACCTTCTACAGGAAGCCTTTTTTAACCCTTCCTAATTCCAGTGCCTTCTTTCTGCTAATTATCTTCTATTTATTCTAATGGGTCCTGCAAAAATGTAAAGACTAGCTCTGAGTTCATTGACACATCCATTAGCTGAGTGCTTACTCCACCAGCTAAGGTCAAAGACTCTCATTAGTTATTTGTCCACAGCAATTTTCTTCCATTATTCTCTTGAGTAATACCTGGAGTCATTTATCTACTTTGACCTGTTTAAAACACTGGGTTTGTCTTTGATTCTTCCTCTTTCCTCTGCAAATGTCCATCAGTTGCTGCCCCTGACCATTCTCCCTCCTCAATATCTCTCCAATCTGTCTCCTCCTTCCTCTTCCCATTACTGCTACACTAGTACTAGCTCTCATTGCTACCTGCCTGGGACATCACCACGGCCTCCTATCTAGACTGCTTGTTTTCTCTTTCTCTCATTCTGTGCCCCATTCTCCTCACTCTGTCTGTTCATTTTCCTTATTCATCCCTAGAGCTATATAATTCTTCAGCTCAAAATCCTTTGATGGCTCAGAATCACAAATTAGGAAATTTTAGAGTTGGTGGGGACATCAGTGACCCTCTAATTCAACCCTTACCCAAAAGGAATTCCCACACTCTAATGTACTCAAGTGTTCATTCTACAGATACTTGAAGAGCTCCAATAAGGTGGATCCCCAACAGGCCCCAAGGCAGCTCATCCCACTTGAATTGTCAGAAAGTTGAACTTGACATCAGACATCAAGCTTAAATTGAACTCTTCCCAGCTTCCATCCTTTGTTCCTGATTCTATCCTTTGGGACCAAGAAGACCAAGGGCAATTCATCTTCCTCAGGATCACCCTTTAAATACCTGAAAACAGATATCATTCCTCCCAGGATTTTTCTCTGGTTCACATATTCCTATTTATTTTAACCATCTCTCATAGGACATGGATTCAAGGTCCTTCACCATACTGGTTGCCATCCTCTGGTCACCTCCACCTCAAGAAGCTAGTGAGAATCAGATTCAGTGCAGAATTTCTTCTTGGTTATTTTATCTTTTGAAGGATGAAATTATGATTAAGACAAATTAAAAAGTTATTAGCTGTTCTGCTTTGGGCAGAGAGCTCCAGGGGTTTGGATAATCGAAGTTTCCAATGATCACTCTTTCATTCCATTGTACCATGCTTGTGACTTGTTCCTCTATATCATTACCTCTTTTCTCTTTCTGGTCAGGTAGCCTGTAGTATATTCTGATGAAAAATCACTTCTTTTTATTCCTCCACTGATCTTCACCCAAGAACTCTCTACTATGAGTTCACCCCCCAGAAGACGAGCATGGGCAGCGTGCACCAAGAGACCTGCTGATCCACCAACCACAAGGGCCATTCCCAGGCCTATCACCACAGAGCAGGGATCGATGGAGCTGGGTAAGAGACAAAGGCAGGGCCTGTGGCAGGGGCAGCAGCTACACCTGGGACTACCCATCCACAGCCTAGAAATTTAAAAAGCCCCTATTTGAACATCCAGGGACCAGGATGGCAGAGTGAACCCCAGCTGCTCCAATCCACCCTTTGACCCTGAAAACACAGTAATTATTGTCTCAGAGAAAAATTTTAAGCAGTGAAGGCTTAGGAACCCAGGAGGAAGGGTGTGGCTAAGTTCCTGTCTCAAAATGGGAAAAAAGCAGGTAACAAAGATAAAGACTCTGGAATCCTATTACTGTGAGAGGGAGGAACCAAATTCAAAAGGAGAGAGTATTGACCCCACACCCACAGCTGAAGCCTTAACAGGGATTATGACCTGGTCTCAAACACAGAAAGCACTCCTGTATGAGCTCAAAAAGAACTTTGAAATTCGAATTAGAGAGGTAGAAGATAAAATCAACAACTCTCTTAAAAACAAAATTGCAAAATTAGAAAAACATTGCAATGAAGAGAACAGCTCCTTAAAAAGTAAAATGTGTGGACTAAAAATGAAATCTGAGCATATGGAAAAGGAGATTCAAAAACTGAGGAGAATAATTCACTAAAAATTAGAATCAACCAAATTGAAGCTGATGACTTTATGAGGAACCAAGAATCAGTCAAACAAAACATCAAGACTGAGAAATTAGAAAAAGAGGTAAAATATCTCAATGGAAAAATAACTGACCTGGAAAACAGATCCAGGAGAGACAATCTGAGAATTATTGGTCTACCAGAAAATCATGATGAAAAAATTAGTCTGGACAATATCTTCCAAGAGCTCATCATGAGTTCATCCCCTCCTCACCCATCCATTCCATGTCTGGTTTTTTACCTGAATGGGTCTATCTTATTAACATATAATGTTAGCCCTCCCTGTTCTGTTGCTTTTGAATAAGGTTCCTCATCCATCCAGGGTCAAATTCTAGCCATGAGCCACATCCCACCAGTCTCAAGAGCTCTAGTTTCACTGTCTAAAATTTGGAGATTTGTGTGTATGTCCTCATTGCCTGCTGAATACATTCCACTATTCTTATCATAGCATTCTAGTTAAAAGCTATCTCTACACTCATTGGACTCCCTTCAATAGTTTATATTTTTCATCTAAATAAGTCAGATAACTTCCCCTCCCTCATCAAAATTCTGCATTTCATTGCTTGTAAGCTTATGCTCAGGCTAGTCCCAATGTCTAAAATGTCCACCATCATCATCACCACCACCACCACCACACACACACACACACACACACACACACACACACACACACACACACACCTTCTGCATGATGAATTCCTACCAACCCTTTAAAACCCAGTTCATATCCCACCTTCTCCATGTAACCTACCCTGATACCTCCAGTTAGCAATGACTGTAAGTTCCATGAGGACATCTCTTCACCTCCCTTCCCCCCCAAGGTGGTGGCACAGTAGATGTTGAATTGAATTGGGAAAGCTCTGAGTCATAATTCAAGAGACCTTGATCTAGGTCCCAAGTTTTACATTTAATTGTTCAATGACCTTGAATGAAGTATTTCTTTTTTATGGGTCTTAATTCCTCCTCTAAAAAATGAAAGAGTCAGGCTATATGATCCTCTAGACCTCCATATAACTCTGATATTTTATGATCTAAAGACCCCTACTCATACACATATACTATGACATTCCCTGTTATAAGGCTCCACCAAGCTCTGACATTCCTTGTTCTAAGGTCCCTTCCAGCTCTAATATATTGTATGAGAAGATCTCCTTTACCCTTGATATTTCCTGTTCTAAGACTCCTCTCAGTTCTTACATTCTCTATTCTAAAGTCTCCTCCAGCTTAAACATTTCATCTTCTAGACATTTCAAGCTTCCCCTGAAGTGCTAACATTTTCTGTTCTACTCTCTCTCCCAGCTCTGTCATTCCATGTTTTAGGGTCCCTACCACCTCCAAGATTATGTTGTAAGGTTCTTCCCAAACCTGACATTCTCTGCTCTAAGATTCCTCCCAGCTCTGATATTGTATGTTCTAAGGTCCCTACCATCTCCAATATTCCATGTTCTAAGGTTTCTCCTACCCCTGACATCCTCTGCTCTAAGATCTCTCCGAGGTCTCAAATGTTCCCCCTCCGAATCTGACAAATCGACCATTTAAATGGTAAGTCATGGTTGGGTCAGTTGACATGGAGGTCACAGTGGGAAGGGAAAGAGTTATTAGGGGGTTGACTTCTCTCAACCTGAGCAGTCTATATATCCAGCTGACTGAGGCTGGGGCCTTGTCTTCCTGGAGGTCCTAAACAACAGTAGCCACTTCTCCCCTATGTCCTTCACCATCTCCACCTTTACTAGAGTAACAGCCCATAGTTGCTTCATGTTTCAGATTGAGAAGGGTCAGGGCCTCTCATGCAGTTACCCATTTTCTGTTGAATTCACCACTGGTGATGAAATATTTATCTTTAACTTATCTTATCTAAACAGAACTAGAGGAAATGTAGATCTAAGAGGACCAAGAAAGTTGAAAGTATCATGGGGAAAAAAAAAAAGCAACAGGCCTATTCCTAGGCCTGACTCTTACTCACTGGATGACTCTGGAATCCAAAGACCTGGGTTCAAATGCCAAACCAGACACTTAGTGCCTATGTCACCTGAGGCAAGTCGTTGTATTTCCTTTGTCCTCAGTTTCCTCCTCTGTAAGAATGAGGAGGTTGTGCTAGACGTCCTCTAAGGCCCCTTCCAGCTGTAGCTCTCCTCAGTCCCTCTTCTCTCTTCTGCTCTTCCTTTCCATTGGGCTCTCTGAAGCTGTCCTCTATTGTTAGCTAATGCCTCTCCATCCTGGATCATCCTGTCACATTCCTTCCATGTTCTGTGGCTTTTGCAGACATAACTTTGCCAAGATCCTTTTACAAGTCTCTTTTCCCAAAGCCCATAACACACAGACAGGGTCAAGAAGAGGTGGTGGTATATGGTCTATCTGCCTAGTCCACTTCTCCTTTACTATTTGTCAGTTTCCTCATCTAAAAATGAGGATATCAATGCTAAAGCTACTAACAAGTGGGACTGTGGTCAGGATTTATTTTAAGGATGAAGGTTTTAAAGAAAGAGGACCTAGTTTTGAATCATGACAGGACTGCTTGGTGGCACAGGACAAGTCACAGCCTCTCAGTCACAGTTCCTCGTTTGCAACACGAAGGGGTTGGGTTAGATAACACTGAAGGGTCATTTCTAGCTCAAAATCTATGATCCTGAAAACACAATAGAAATACCAGTTACTTCTAATAAGGTCAGAACAGTGGTCAGTGATGAGCTAATCACAGAATGGTAGAACTTGGAAAGTCTTGGGAATCTCTAAGGGAGCCAGGAGAGTCATGAGGACCAAGTGTTTCCTTTTGCCTGTGAGTTCATTTCTCACATTTTTCTGCTATCTCACATATTTCTCTGATATCCTTACTGCTCCTGTCCTAGAAGACTGTACCAGCCTGAGTCTCAGTTCTGGAGGAAATTTCACTGGTGCCTTCTTCCCATCTCCTCAATTCAATCCAAACAACATATATCAAGCTCCTTCTGTGTGCAGAATGTGGCTATCTCTGGATCAGATTCAGACTGGAGGATATTTTCATGGGCTGAAAGGAAAAAAGAATAAATACATGGATCCTGGGCCCAGGGGATCCAAATAGGAAAACTCAGGGTACAATTTTTGACTCAGTGGCCAGGGAGGTCCTTTCATTGCCCAAGTAGATGCCCTCCCTTCTCATGCAGTAGATTCCACCTCTCCAATGCCTATGAAGGTCTCCTTCCTCACCCCAGCCTCATGGCATCCCTGACTTCATTCAAATCATGGTTCTGATGCCAAAGTTTAGAGGAGTCCCCAGATCTTAGTGCTTCTCCCCAGGAATTACTTTGTATAACTGTTCTCTTTACTTATCTATGTTCATCTTGTCATCCTCACCAACACTGCATTTGGAGTCAGAAAGTCCAGCTTCCGATCTGAGCTCCACCTTTCATTGCCTGTTCATCTTTGGAGAAGTCCCTTTGGCACTAAGGTGCCTTGAGCCCTCAATCCTAGGAGAATGGCACAGTACAGATTCTTTGTGAGGGTCTTTTCTCCCCAGCCCTGGCAGACTGTGGGCCCCCTAAAGGAAAGGGCTGGGCTTCCTTCTTCTTGGGTCTCTTTCCCAAAGGCTGCCTCATTGCTGTCCTTTTAACATCCTTCCCCTGCTCCTGTTGGAACCTTCTGACAATGTAGCATTTATCTAAACATCAGCAACTCCTCCCTAATTAGAAATACCTGGTACTCCCTTTCACACCCAACTATCCAGGAACTTACCATGAAGGAGTTTACATTTCTGCCTTTCTGAGCCTCAGTCTCCCCTTCTACAAAATGATTAAATAAGAGAAAAGATTAAACATTCATTAAACACCTACTATGTGATAGGCATTGTGCTAGGCTCTTTACAAATTCTATCTTATTTTATTCTCACAACAATCCTGGTCAGTAATGATATTAAAATCCCCTACAATGGGGAGTTGAGGAGCCAGAGGCAGGCAGAGGTTAAATGGTTTCTCAGTCTAGATCAAAGTCTCTACTGAAGCAAGTTTAAGATAGGGACATAATGGCAACTCAGCAATTCTCATGTTGGCTTCTTCCCAGAAGACTTAAAGTGAAGTTGGCTTCATCCATCTTCTCTCTGTCTGTCTCCGTCTTTCTGTGTGTGTCTCTCTCTCTCTCTGTGTCTCTCTCTCTCAGTCCCTTGTTCTCTCATTCTCTCTCTCTCTCTCTCTCTCTCTCTCTCTCTCTTTCTCTCTTTCTCTCTCTGTCTCTCTTCTCTTTCTCTCATTCTCTTCTACTCTTTCTCATTCTCTCTTCTTTTTTCTTTCTGACTCAGCTAGAAGTGCTAGAAATTCCCAAAGCCTGAAGAGCCTGAAGCTAAGGAAGAGACCGTGTCTCTCTCCCATCAACCCCACCCCACCCCTCATACAGGCTCAAGGCATTGATCTTCAGCAAAGAAGAGAGAATCCCATATCAATGTGTTTTGGCGTCAGGTTGCCTATATTTAAAAAAAAAGTTGGGATTGCATCTTGCACATTTATCCTTGTGTTCTTGAATGCTAGGCTTCTATCTGCCAAGTAAGAAAACCTAGTATTTAGGGAAAGACGAAAAAACACTCTAGTGAACAAGTGGCAAGGTTAAATGTCAAGGGGAGTGTTAAATGAATTTTCCAAGATTGTACAGACAGTTTTAGAGACAGAGGTAGAATTTTGATCCAAATTTTCTTACTCTGGAAACAATGAGTATCCTTTTCACTGTATCATGCTGCCTTCCATGAAAGAATGACAGACTGTGACCCACAGAAGAAGGAGAAAAAAACACTCCTAAAAATCTGGAAATCTATTATAGATATGACACTCTCCCTATAAACACAACTGTCAGGGTCCCTGGAAATGTGATCCTTCTCCAAAGGAAGGAACTTTTTATGCTCCATGAATGATGCTGTGACTCTAAAGATAATGTCAAGTAGGAGGTTTAACCAATAATTATCAGAGGAAGAAGAGAACAGAAATGGAGTAGTGACTGACAATTCCCTGCTAAGAGCAAATATATGTTAGTCAGATGCAAACAATATCTCTTCTCTTGGGTCAAGCATTTACAGCATGATAGAGAACCTCCCAAAGGTTATGGAAAACAACAACCATCCCACCTCATGTAATCAATTGAGAGAAAAATTATACAACCAGCAGGGGAAAAACAGATCTTGGGGACACAGTAGGTGCTTCCAATGCTTTCAATGGTGATTTTAGGCAGGGGAATCAGAAGGGAAAAGCAGTTCAAAGAATGAAACAGCTGATTCCAAAGATGGCATCTGAAAATAAAATTT
>CM053585.1:381931182-381954695 GCA_028646515.1 Pseudochirops corinnae
ATAATGAGAGGAGAAGGGGAGAGATAGAATGGGTAAATTATCTCATACAGAAGAGGCAATGGATAACTGTTACAATGGAGGGGAAGAACAGGAAGGCAAAAGGGAATGGGTCAACCTTACTCTCATTGAATTTGGCTTAAGGAGGGAATAACATACACACTCACTTGGGTATTTTACCCTACATGAAAGTAGGGGGGAAAGGGATAAGAGGGGGGATGATAGAAGGAAGGGCAAATTGGGGCAGAGGGTAGCTAGAAGCACATACATTTGAAAAGGGACAGGGTCAAAGTAGAAAATAGAATAAGTGGGGGGCAGGATAAGATGGAGGGAAATATAGTTAGTCTTTCACAGTATAACTACTACGGAAATGTTTTGCATAACTACATATGTACAACCTATATTGAATTGCTTATTTTCCCAGTGGAGGTGGGTGAGGAGTGAAGAAGGGCAAGAAACTGGAAATCAAAGTTTTAAAAACAATTGTGAAAAAAAAATTAAATCGTATAGATGAAAAAAATAAAGCTAGCATTTATATAAGATCTTAAGGTTTAGAAGGCACTTTACATCATATTTTTTAACTGAAATATTGTAATGGTAATAGAATTTGGAGATACCCCTGTATTGGCTTGGTTTTTGGGTTGAGTGTTATAACCCAGAGCTTGTGAATCCCACTTGTGGGATGGACTTGTTGACGTGAAGAGAGAGGGCTGAACTAGGAGGAGCTGTGAATTGGGAGAGAGGCCCAACACTAGAGAAGGCCAGAAGGACTTTTGGAGAGCAGTATCCAGTATTATGGAGCCTGAGTTGCTTGAGAGAAAGAATGCTAAGAGTCCATTGGAGATGCCTAGGACTTTTGAGAATTGCCACCCGGAGCTGCCAGGAACTGAGGAGGCCTGGCTGTGATGCCGGTATTTTGTCTGTTTTGATATTGTTTTGCCAGATTCACCTGCTGGTGAAGGACAGTGCTGCTGTTGTAGAGGTCCTGGAACCTGGCTGTGGTTCAGAAGCCCTGAAGGAGGATTTTCCTGTTGTATGTTTGCAGAAATCCTGGAAGAGGGCCTTACTGATGTTTTCAAGGGCTCTGGGGCTGTTTTACAGGCAGAGAGTGACTTGATGAGGACACTGGCTATGGCTTTGTTGAGTCTTGTCTCCCCAGGAGCTAAGATTGCTGAGGGCTTGCCTCCAGTGAAGATGAAAAGAAGGGCCTTTCCTTGCATATTCTATGCTGAGATGATATCTTAAACTTGTTGTAATTTAAGGGTGGATGGCCTTTTGTGCTCTCCTGCCCCTTTTGAGATTCAGGGTGGGAAGCCTTTGATTTTTTTGTGCTCTTTGATTGACCAAATGAATGTACTTTGTTTATGATTGGAGACTAATCTCCATCTGAAAGGAGAGACTTTGTTGACTGACTAAATGTACTGCCCAGGAGTGGGCTACTTTGACTAATGTACTGGCCAGGGGTGGGATACTTGGACCTTGATACTTTGCAACTGAATTGAGAACTAACTTCCTAAATGAACAAGTTACACTGTATTTTGACTTTTTCTGTTCTGTGAATGTTTGCTGAATAAATGGGGTTTGCTATGCTGGTAATCTGAACCTTGGAAGTTGCCTTTGCTTGGCATTACAAATATATTATAGACTCAGAAAAGTTTTACTTAAAGTAAAATTTTTCATAGAACAGTTCATGTCATGTCTCAGGCTTTTAGAATATAAGTTCCTTGAGAACAGGGAGATTCCTTCATTCTTTGTCATTTCTCCAGTACCAAGGACAGTTTCTAACATAGATGGCATAATAAATGCTTATGGACTGATTGACTGATTTATTGGGAGGGATGGAGGAAATAAGCATTTATATAGCATCTACTATGTGTCAGGCACTGTGCTGAGCACTTTTTTCCATAAATATTATCTGGTTGAATGATTAATTAAATCTCTGGTGTGGGTATCTCTCTCTCTCTTCTCTCTCTGTCTCTCTGTCTCTCTCTCTCTCTTTGTCTCTCTTCTCTGTCTCTGTCTCTCTGTCTTTCTCTGTCTCTGTCTCTCTCCCCTCTGTGTATCTTTCTTTCTGCCTGTCTCTGTTTCTCTCTCTGTCTGTATCTGTGTGTGTGTGTCTCTTCCTATCTGTCTCTTTCTCTGTGTGCGTATGTCTCTGACTGTCTCTCTGTGTGTGTCTCTCTGTCTCTGTCTGTATCTGTGTGTGTATGTGTTCCCACACTGCAGTGCTCCCAATTTCCACACCTGGCTTGAGCAAGCTCACACACAAGGTTCTGAGCTGGGCAACTAGAACACAAAGACAAATGGAATAGTCCCTGCCCTCAAGAAGTTCACATTCTACTGACAGGAAAGAACATATTCATGGCTAAGTTGATACAAACTATTAACCAAGTTGTATTTCTGGTGCTTCTTATAATAATTCAATCTCTCTCACACATGATGGCCCTTCAGATCTCTGAAGATCAGTCAATCATCAAGTATTTATGGGCTGTTTACAACTACAATGACAAACGACTGAACAATCTGCTCCCAGGGAGTTACAGCGATGTCCGACAGTCCTTCAGTCAATAATTGAGGCCCCTCAGGGCTCTCAAGGGTCACTCATGGAACATCGTTTTGAATTACCTTATCATCTCCACTCATTACTTTCTTTCTTTTCCTTAGCTCATCCTTAAATAGTCATTGCAAGGCCAACTTACCTCCAGCCAGTCCTTGTTGACTCGGCTCAACAGGAAAATCATGTCTTTGGCCTTGAATGTCAGCTCCAGTTTGCTGTTTCCAGTAAAATCGAACAAAGCCTGAGAAGACATGAAGGTAGGTGGGACAAATATGTGAAGACATCTTCCCAAATATCTATAATCCTTGGGAAAGTGGTGGAAGCAAATAAGCATTTCTGAGGAAAATCTAAATGTTACCATATAAACAATAGCTAATTCTGGCTAATTCCGTTTTAAGAGGTTTGGGTTCAACATTATACAAGTAAGAATCCATCTCTTAATTGTCTGATTTCAGTTAATCTCTAAGAAAACCTACCCTAAAGGATTGGAACTAGTCTGGGGACCTTGATGTTTAGAATTCTGAAATGGCAGCAGCAATGCTGACAAACGATATGGCTCTGCTGTAACACACAGACATCATGGGACAGTGGAATGTTTGCTGAACCTGGAGAGACGAGTTCAAATTCTGCCTTGGCACACTTAGACTGCTCTAGTCACTCAGTCTCTCTGAGACTTAGTTTCTTCATTTGTGAAAGTAGAAGGTTGGTGATCTCAGCACAAGAACTATGATCCTACATGTCATCTGACCAACTAGGGTCACACACTAGTAGCTGACATCTGAATGAATGAAAAATCATTTATTAAGCACTTGTTTAATAATTTATAATTAAACATTCTAAGGATCTTCTTGTTGTTTTTCAGTTGTGTCTGACCCTTTGTGACCACATTTGGGGTTTTCTTGGCAAAGATATTGGAGCGATTTGTCCTTTCCTTCTCCAGCTCATTTTACAGATGAGGAAACTGAGGCAATCAGGCGAAAGTGACCTGCCCAGGGTCCCACAGCTAGTGTCTGAGGCCAGACCTGAACTCAGGTCTTCTCGACTCCAGACCTGGTGCTCTATCCACCATGCCACATAGCTTTATGCACATTATCTCATTTGATCCTCACTACAGCAGTTCCTGGCACCCAGTTGACAATATTCTCATAGTTTAAAGTTGGAGGGGCCTTTGGAGGCCATCTAGTCCAACCCCCTCATTTTACAGAGGAAGAAACAGGCTCAGGACCATTGGACCTCAGGGACCATGTAGTCCAACCCCCTCATTTTCCAGTAAAACAGTTTTCTGAATTGAAAGGATCAGATAAGCGACTGAAGGCAAAGTGCTTCCCAAACCTTAAATGGCCATAGAAATATCAGCTGTTACGAATAACAACTCAGTGAGGTAGGTTCCTATTTTACAAATGACTCAGCTGAGATGGGAGGGAATGAGTGACTTACTCCCCATCACACTGCTAACTAGTGTCAGAGGCAGATTTCCAACTCATCTCACTTGACTCCAGATTCAGTTTTTCTCACCATATTATGCAGCCTTACAGTACAGAGCCCCCCAAGCCCTTACACTAACACATCCACACTCCCACACATAGTACCAGAGCACAGGGGGCACTCAATAACAAATGTCCTTAGAGCAGCAGGTCACAGGGGGTGCCTAAGACCATCGGAAAACATATATTTCCGATGGTCTTAGGAACCAAGACACCGCTCCTCTATCCATCTCCAGGCAGGTCCGCCCACATGCAGATACAACCACATACGAGTATTAAAGGGTCACGGCATTAGGAAGGTTGAGAACCACTGCCTTAGAGGGACTGATTGGCTGAAAAGGCACACTCCATGGTGGAAGTTTAGAAGCCTTATAGGGGAAGGTATGAAGGCCAGGGGAACACATACCTCAGCACATGGGGTGCCCAGACGGTTAAAACCAGGAGCTTGAGAAGAGATGTTCTTGCTGTAAAGAGAAAAGGGAGGTTCTATGCACACTTTCTTTGTTCAAGGTCTATACGAAGGACAAGATCATAGGGCTCCTCCTCCCGCTAGAAGATGCTTCCCATCTGATCAAATGGAGATTCCATTTGAATAGAAGCTCTTTGAGGACAGAGACTGTCTTTCTTTCAGCTTTTTTAAAATCACAAGGCCCTGTACTTAATAAACGATGATTGACTGACTGACAAAAGAACAGGGCTGGACAGACTAATCTGCATGGGACCTGGAAAGGAAGCATGGATGGCTGGCCTCTCCTTTGTGACTTGAGAACAGAACCAGTTCCAGGCAAAATATAATGAAAGGACCTTTTATCACTGACTCCAAACCACCATCCCTAGGGTTAGTTGGATTCAGAGCTAGAAAGGACCTTAAATGTAGGCATCACACTTTAGGAAAGATGTTAGTGAGTGAACATCCATCTAGAAGACAGTGAACAGGTTGGTAAGGGACCTCTCCCCATACCAAAAAATCACCATGGATCTATTCTGTGCATACCTATTAACGTACATGATGTCTTCCCTTTTAGAATGTAAGCCCTTTGAGGGCAGAGACCGTTTCATTTTTGTATTTGTATACCCAGTGCTTAGCATGGTGAATAGGACATAGTGAGAGTTTCATGAATTTGTGTTGATTGGCATAAGTGTATACACACGTGTATATATGGTATGCAAATATTTCATGCCTGTGTGCACACACGTGTATATGTAGGAATATAGTGTGTGTGCGCACCTCTATGTGCATGTGGAATCCCCTGCCTTAGCATGTAAGTTCCTTGAGGACAGGCAGCTTTTACTTTTGGCTTTGTATCCTCAGTGCCTAGCATAGTGCCAGGTATGAGCAATCACTTAACAAATGTTTGTGGATGAAAGATTGGTTGGAGACCGTGTCATATAAGGACTGGTTGAATAGATGGGAGATTTTTAACCCGGAGAAGAGGATACTGTGGGTGGACATGACAGACAGCTGTCTGTGAAGAGGAATCCAACTTATTTGGTTGGATGTGAGGTGGCTCAGGGAAAAGAATGCTGGGCCTGGAGCCTCCGATACTTACTAGCTGTGACCCTGGCCAAAATGGGGGCTGATAACAGCACCAACCTCCCAGGGCTGTTGTAAGGATCAAATGAGATCATTGTAAAGCACAGTGCCTGGTATGTAGTAGGTGCTTAATAAATGCTTAATTTATTATTAAAAGGCCTAATAAATGCTCATTCCTTTTTTTCCCCACAAGGTACAAGGAGCAATGGGTGGAGAGAACGAAGAAGAAGATTTAAGCTGAAGATTTCCAAGCAGAGCTGTCTGAAAGGAATGGCAGCCTGGGGAGGTTCATAGGAAATTAGGATTTAGAACTGAGGAGGACCTTGGAATTTGCCCCTTCCAACCCTTCCATTTTACAGATGAGAAAACTGAGGCCCAGAGAGACTATATGATTTTCCCAAAGTCACACAGGCAGTAAGCAGCAGGGCCAGACCCAATGTCCTCATACTCTGCACCGCAACACAAGCCTCACGGGCTCACATCGATCCTGGAGCACCAGGGTTCTCTTCTGCAGCATTCACCCAGTACCTACTTTCCCTGCCCTCACTGCAGCAGAAATCCTCTTTCAGTGTCTCCAACACATGGGCACCTAGTCTCCTCTTAGGGACCCACAGTGATCCAGAACTCACTACCTGTGTGATACTAGGAAATTCACTGGGCCTCTCTGGGCCCCAGTTTTTCATCTGTAAAATTAGGGGATTGGACTAGATCATTCCTCAGGCCCCCTTCTGTTCTAAATCACATATTTCTGTGGATTTCCTGAGACAGGCTAGGATAGCACAAATCGTTAGGAAGGTTTGATTTTCTTTTACTTTTTTTTGCCTACAGACAAGCCTTGGATCTGCCTCTGAAACGTTCCCTGATTGCTGGCTGGGGCCAAAAAAGAGAAGCTTAATGTCTCTTCCAAGTGACATCTTTCACATAATTCAGGAAGTCATCTCAGGCACCCCTCAGACATTCTCTTTTCCAGACTAAATATTCCCATTTCCTTCAACCACCCCTCAGATGGCATCATTTTCAGTTCCCTTCACAATCTTCATCGTGCTCTTCTGAATTTCTGCCTGGTTGTCAGTTTCCTTCCCAAAATCTGGTCTCCAGGACTGAACACACTACTGCAGATGTTTCCTGGCTGAGGTTGAAGACAGCAATGGAATCCCACTCCCTCCTTCCGGACACAATGCCTCTATTAATTCTTCCATGTTAAGGCATTAACTGGAGGCCACTACAGTCTAGTGTGGGCCACCAATCCCTGGGAGGTCTCCAAGACCCTAGGATGCCCTCATGGTCAAAACTAGTTTTGTAATTCTACAAAGACCAAGTCATTTCCTTATTAAAATATTTTTTTTCTCTTCCAAGCACATTAGAACAGATTTTCTTCATATACTTCAACCAAAACAACATTAATTGAATGCAGAAGTAGATATGAGAATCCAACTGTCTTATTTTAAGTTAAATATTAAAGACATTTGTAAAAAGGTATAAAACAATGCCACTCAGCTTGCTATTTTGTTTGAGAAAATATAGTTATTTTCCATTAACATGTGACGTTAACATGCAATAGGTTTTTATTTTTAGAGAAATCAATGAGGGGTTTAAATTTTTATCACTTTTAATTGCTAATAAACAAAAATACATATAATTCATAACAACAAAGCTCTTTGAGGTCCTCAAAAATTTGTAAGTGCGTGAGGGGTCCTGAAATCAAAATGGTGGTGAACCACTAGTGGAAAAATGGCCAGCCAGCCCTCAACAGATAAAGACGCCATGCCAAGTCCCTCTGGACACACAGCGGCTGTGTGACTCTGGACAAGTCCCTTAACCTCTCAGCTACTTTGCATCAGTGAGGCAGCTTGTGGACTGAGCCTTCTTGACCAAGAATTAAGAAGACCTGAGTTCAGATCTAGCCTCAGCTACAAGCTGAATGATCCTAGGCAAGTCACTTATGTTTTCTTCCTCAGTCTCCCCATCTCTAAAATAGAAATGACAGTATTGTCTGTCTCCCAGGGTTGTCATGAAGATAAAATGAGAAAATGTTTGTAAAGTGCTTTGCAAACTTTAGAGTGTTGTATAAATAATAGCTATTATCATTATCAAAGGGATAAATTCCCACACTGTGTGCTTCCCATAGCATGAAACATGACCAAGACCTTCTCCAAAAGGGAGGCAGTGTAACTGGGACAGACCTCACCTTGCCCACCCACAGAATTCATGCCATTGATCCTCTTTGAGAAGGAAGAAACAACAACAGGGGACAAGGGCTTCCCCAGGGAATGATGCTGTAAGGGGAATCTTCTGGAGATAGACAGAACCCTGTAGAGAGATTCTAATGCTGGCAATGGAGGATCTTTTCTGCCTCTTCGGAGCCCCAGCTCTGATATAAGGGGCTAGGAGCTGGGTGGGGTTTGCCACTCACACTTTCCGGGTCCGAGGCCGGAGCCGTCTTAATGCCTGGGGGATTTGCTCAGAATCATAAGGAGACTGGTAGAAAAAGATCCGAACGTCTTCATCCATCAGTACCCAAGGAGGCAGGCTGAGAAGTTTCTGAGTTTGGAAAAGGAAGAGGAGGTGTTATAGGAAGCACAGAGGAAGTCCCAAACAATCTCCTTGAAATGTCTCCATCCTTCTCACCCTGATCCTTCTTCCCCTAACAAAGGGAATATGTGATTAATACACTAGATGAAAGACACTATGGGAAAGGAGGGTGTCTGCTTTGAAAGGCAGGGATGAAATCATACTAGGGACAAAAAGGATCCCTACTGATAGCAGAAAAATTACTCCATTAGGAGCTGAAAGATCTAAATTCAAATTCTCGCTTTTCCCTTCTTTGGGCTTTATCTCCGCTAACACATCCAGGACCCTTTGCAACTTGCAACCTTCTACAAGCATTCCTTTCTAGGTAGTTCAGTGGATAGCACCCCAGGCCTGGAGTCAGGAAGGCCTGCTTCAAACGCTTATTAGATGTGTGACCTTAGCCAAGTCACTTAACTCCAGTCAGCCTTCATTTATTTCCTCAACTGTAAAAGGGAGATGATAATAGTGAGGGGCCTAGGTGGCACCATAGTGCATAGAGCACTGGGCTTGGAATCAGGAAGACTCATCTTTCTGAGTTCAAATCTGGCCTCAGACACTTACTAGTTGTGTGACCCTGGGCAAGTCACTTAAATCAGGTTGCTTCAGTTTACTCATCTGGAAAAAGAGCTGGAGAAAGAAATGGCAAAGCCTCCAAAATTCCACTGTACTTCATAGTGACACCCAGAGAAATAAGTGATTGACCTACAGTCATAAAGGTCATACAACTCAAAATGCAAGAAAGCCACTGATATAAACTTTAAACATTTAGTGCCTAAAGCGCCAAGCTATAATATTTGGATTCATGCATTTTAGTAACAAATTAGTATTTCACAGCTTTATGCAGATTAGCTTTGTGTTTGCTGTTGTTGCATCGCCCTCTGCTGGAGCAGCAAAGCCATCACTGTTGATGCCCGCACTTGCCTCCTTTGGGACTCAGGGAGCATCAAACAGCTCCAATTCTTTCTGGAGTCCTAGTATGTCCAACCAAATCTCACGCCCATAGAAGGTCAGGGTCGGAGTCATTGGGTCCCAGTGTGAATCCGAGTGAATTTGAAGTGGTGTGGCAGAGTGACAAGAAAGAAGTATTGTGGAAAGGGCACTTGGATTTGCAGGATCTAGATTCAAATTCTGACTCTGAAACTTACTGTATGTTGGGAAAGTCCCTTTGCCTCTCTAGTCTTCAGTTTCCTCTCCTATAAAATGAGAGATTCGCACTAGGAAACATCGAAGGTTCTTTCTGGTTTTAAATCTATAACACTTTGGAGAGAGAGATTCCGCTTTTCCTCCCAGCTGACTGCCATTAATCACTTTTGGTGCCTTCCCTCTCCTGACTACCTCCTGTTTAGCCTGTCTACACCTTGTTTACACAAAGTTGTTGGCAGGTCATGTTCCCCATTACACTGTGAGCTTCATGAGATCAGCCATTACTGTATTTTTGCCTTTCTTTGGAATCCCAGCACCGAACACAACGCCTGGCACACACAGTAGGTACTTAATAAATGCTAGATGACACTGCATTTGACTAATTGTAGATCTTTGGGCAAAGCCCTTCCCCTCTCATCTACCATCATAGATCCAGAGCTAGGAAGAGCCGTATAGGTTAGCTAGTGTGACCCTCCCATTTTACAGATGAAAAAACTGAGATCCAGAGAAGTGACATGGCTTCACATCCTCTAGTTTTCCTGCTTTGTCCTGGCTCTAGCCCCACACTAATGTCCTTGTGAGTGAGGCCTTCCCATCATCTGCTCATTTTTGGACCTGAAACAGCAGCTGGAGCAGGTACTGGCAGTTGATGGACATTCAACCAATGTTTGGGAGGTGACTGGAAATAGACAAATGATCAAACACTGGGCAGGCAGGTGGTTATTTCCGGCATGAATTGTATGGAGCCAGAAATAGAAGACTGTCATCCCCACCATTGCCAGGGGAGAAAACTGAGAGTGACAGAGGAAGGACTGGTCCCATTAGCCCCTCCTTCTAGGTCCTTGAGCTAATCATCAGAAAACGTTCTCTTCATGGCAGCCAGGGAGTGGGGAGTAGGTCTTTCTTCTTCAGGCTTGGAGCTGATCAAAGTCTCTTTGGATATCTCGGTGAGTTTCTTTCTTTTTCATTATTTCCACAAGCTTCAAACTGTGCTAATCACCATGACCCTGGGACATGAAACCAGAAAATCACATCTATATCGACAAATAAGAGGAAATGATGATGGACTTATTAGAAGGAATTTTTACTTAGTACTTTGAGGATTTGGGGTATGAAGACACCCCCTCCAATGGCTGTGATCACAGCTTGTCTAACACATGCCAGGAGGTTGGTCTCTGAGAGTTATCGTGACCTAAATGGCCTCCCCCACCCCCTGCCCTGTGGCCAATCTCTTGACAAGTCTCTCTGAGTTTAACTGAATAAGGCTGAGATATCAGATAAACAATCAAGCTCTGGGCTGTTAAGAAAACAGGAACATGATATAATGGAAATGCCATCAATGGTGGTGCCAGAAGTCCTATGTTTCTGATATTTAATGCCCAAGGGACTTTGCCTTCATGGCCCTCACTTCTCTCATCTGTAAAATGAGGGAGATGGACCAGAGGACATCTGAGGTCCTTTTTAGATTGAGATCTAAGATCTATGCAGGACCTTGGCCAAGGCACTCAGTTTCCTTATCTATAAGATGATAGAAATAGACCAGTTGGCTGATGAGATTCCTTCCAGATATAGAACTATGATTCTCTGTGTGACCTTGGGCCATGGGCCTCAGTTTCCCTCTAAAATGAGAGCAGTAGATTAGATGGCCTCTGAGGTCCCTGCCAGTTCTATCCATAGGGTCCTGCTCTGATCCCTCATTGCAGAGGGGCCTGACACCCCCACCCTCAATTACATTTTCCTTCACTGCCAAAATTCCTAATAACAGCTCTGCCTCCTTCATGGGATCATGAAGAGCTGGGAAGGTTCTTGAAGTCCAGCCTTCTCTCTTCCCCAGCCATCTTCAGGTCTTCTCCAGAGTTCTCAGTTTTTCCTCTATTTACTTTCCTTTGTCATTTTTGTCTCCCTAGCTGGGATACACTCCAGCAAAGGACCCCGATGATCATTCTCCTCTCACCCCCCCCCCCCACACACACACATCCCTAAGTGTCTGGGAAACGGAGTCCCGGCCAGTTCTCAGTCTGGCCTTACACTAACAAGCCCTTTGGACCTGCACTGAAAGGAGAACTAAGTGATGTAATGTCAATTGTGTTTTTAAAATGAAATTCACTGAAAAACATCATATTAGATGTGTTCATCCTGAGGCCGGTATGAATATGACTTCCCCTTTAAACCTTCTAAACTTTCTTATTTCTGTAGCTGCTCTCCCAGGTGCCCAGGTTCATGACCGAAAAGTTGTCTCTGACTCTGCCCTCTCCCTCACCCTAAAGACCTCATTAGGGACCAAGGACTGTCAGTCTTAATAATGAGTTACTATTCACTATCTAAAGAGAGCCTAGCACTTTACAGTTGTCAGAATATATGACATGACATTTCAGCTTATCCTCACTACAACCTGGTGAGATCCATGCTACTATTACCGCATTTTACAGATAAGGAAACTGAGGCTAAGAGCCATTATGTGAAGTGTCCAGAGTATCACAGGTGGTAAGTGTCTAGACAAAATATAAACTTTGGTCTTTCTGCCCTTAAATCTACGATGCCATCTAGCGACTAAGTTCTAGTACCACAACATCCCTCCTATCTGTCCTCTTCATTCACAGGGTTACCATCCCAGCTCAGGTTCTCATCCCTTTTAGCCAGGACTATTGCAATAGCTCCACCACTTATTTCTATGCCTTAAATCTCTCGCTACCCCCAATCTATCTTCCACACCATTGTCAAAGTGATTTTCCTAAAGTGCAGGTTTGATCATGTCACTCCCCTCTTCAAGAATCTTAAGTGACTCCCTATGGACTCAAGAATTAAATATGAGCATACTCTGCTTGTCATTTACTAGGTGGTACAGTGGATAGAGTTTTGGCTTGAAGTCAAAAAGATCCTTGTTCAGATCCTGCTTCAAACACTTATGAGCTCTGTGACTGTGAGAAAGTTACCACACCCTATCTGCCTCGATTTCCTCATCTGTAAAATGGGGCTAATAATAGTACCTACTTTGCAGGATAGTTGCCCACAAGCAAAGCACTTTGCAAACCTTAAAGCATGCTTTAAGTTCAAGCTATTATGACTGTTGCTGAAGTTATTTAAAGCTCCCCTCCAGTCTAGTGCCAGTCTATCCTTCCAGAATAATTTCATATTATGCCCCCTCATATACTCTACGCATGCTAGTCCACCGGCTTTTTGTGTAGCTTCATAAACTTGGCATCTCCCACCTCCTGCTCAGGCTGTCCCCCATGCCTGACATGCTCTCCCTTTTTCCTTCCTTCCTTTAGAATCCTCAGCCTCACTCAAGGGTCCATCCAGTTACCACCTCCTACAGGCATCCTCTGCCAATCCCAGTAGTTGTTAGTACTTTCTCCCAGATTAACTATAGATTATAAGCCCCCAGTAAGATGCCAATTTGAGGGCAGGGACCGGTGGGTTCGATTTTAGTCCTTTTATCCCCAGCACCTGGCACAAGACCTTTAACACAGCTTGTTGAACTGAAGCAAGAAGGCAGTCCAAGCAAGTAGAAAGTATCTCTATTTTGTATATAAGGTAAATGGGATTCAGAGAGGTTAAGCAATTTACTGAAGGTCACACAATTCTTTCCATCACATCACCCTGCCCTTTTCTCACTACAACCTCCTGAGGATGGTGCAGTGGAAATAATGATGGCCCTGGGCATAGGGGACCTTGAGTCCAAACCTCTCATTTTACAAAAAAGGAAACAGAGACAGAGAGGGAAAAAGATCTCAGATCAGAGATTCTGAGCTGGGAGGAGACCTCAAGGCCATGCAGTCCAACTCTTTCATTTTACAGAAGAAAAAAACAAGTCTCAGAGACATTAGATGATTTGTCTAACGTCACATAGGTAGGAAAGGAAGAAAATAAGCATTTATTAAGGACCTACTATGTGCTGGGTACTGTGCTAAAGGCTTTACAATATTATCTCACAACAATCCTGGGAGACAAGTATTGTTATTATCCTCACTTTACAGTTGAAGAAAGTGAGGCAGATAGAGGTTAAGTGACTTGTCCAAGGTCAAAAAGTTCATGGTAATAATAATAATAAAAGTCAACATTCGTATTGCTCTTACTATATACCAGGCACTGTGTTAAATGCTTTACAATCTCATTTGACCCTCACAGCAACCCTGGGAGATGGGTGCTCTCATTATCCCTGTTTTACAGAGTAGGAAACTGAGGCAAACAGGGTTTAGGTCACTTGCCTAGGTTCACACAGCTAGTAAGTGTCTAAGGCTGGATTTGAACTCAAACCTGCCTGACTCCAGCACTCTGTCCTCTTAAACACTCAACAGCTTTGGAACAGGCATCTGAGGTGAAACCCATCTTAGTTCCATTGTCCTCCTTCTGCTAATCATTTCCTGTTTATTCATTATATAACTTGCTTTGCATATATTTGTTTACATGTTATGTCCCCTATTAAATTGTAAACTCCTTGAGGGCAGGAATTGTATTTTGCCTCTTTTTGTATCCCCAGCACTTAGCAGAGTGCCGAGCACATAGTAAGTGCTTCATAAATATTTATTGAATGAGAGAGACAGACAGAGACAGGAGAGACAGAGAAGAAAGACAGAGAGGAGAGACAGAGACAGAGAGACAGACAAAGACAGGAGAGAGAGAGGAGAGAGAGAGAGAGAGAGAGAGAGAGAGAGAGAGAGAGAGAGAAACAGAGAGAGAGAGAGAGAGAGAGAGAGAGAGATGAAAGTATTCTTTCTACTACTCCCTCAAATGAATGCAAATAAGCATTACTGAAACCAAAAAAAAAAAAAAAAAAACGCAAGATACCATGGACAATTCTATGCGCTCCATCCCAATTGCTTGAGAATCAACCTCAAGCGTTTACTGAGAGAGCTTCTGGAGCATTCATCGCACTTGGATGGGACGGACAGGGTACTAGGATCTAAAACTCCAACGCCTTCATTCCTGTGCCAAGGGGAGAGGCGAGTGGCCCCAGCACTGATGGGGTTCAGGCAGCTGCCGGCACCAGCCCTTTGGGGCACTACTTGCCAATCGGGGACCTGATCCCTCCCTTTTGCCTGATGCTCAGAAATACCTTCATATAGTAGTTGAGGGCTGGGATCCGGCTCTCAGCGATTTCTTGCTTGACACCAACGTAAACCTTAGCTGGACGAGAGAGCAATGATTAGCGCTTCAGGATTTGTCCTAGACCACAATAAGGTGAAAGGAGAAAATACTTCAAGACTCCAGAACTCTAATCAATCAGTAATAACCAACGGTGACTCGAGAAATCTGCCTCTTGGTGGAGGGTGATGGAGGACAGGTGAGGAATGAGGCATATATTATCCTGTTTTGTGTGGACGGAGGGAATAGATCTATTAAGATATTTCAAAAGGAGAATCAATAACTTTTTAAAATAGTCTAAGATTCACGGACAAAAACACCATTTTTCTAGACTTTAGACACCATCTGACTCTAATCTACTCAAGTTACAGCTAGAGAAACAGGTCCAGACAAGGAGAGTGATTTGCCCAGGTCAAGGAAAGAAGGAATTCCAGAATTTCCGATGTAGAAACCCGAGAGGCTACCGAGCGAGTCCTTGAGAAGTGGGCACCAGTCTCTGGGAGGACCTCCAATGAGAGGGAACTCATTACTTCCCAGAGCAGCCCATTCTACTTTAGGGTAGCACCTCCAGAAAGCAGTCATTCAGGCTCTTACTTGAAGACCTTCAGCTACAGGGATCTCACTACCTCTCGAAACTGCCTGGGTAGGGGCGGTTAGGTGGCGCAGTAAATAGAGCACCCGCCCTGGAAATCTGGCCTTGGGCAAGTCACTTAACCCCAATTGCTCTACCTTCCCCCCTCAAAAAAAAAAAAGAAAAAGAAGAAATAAATAAAAAAAGAAAAAGAAATAAATTGCCTGGGTAAAGCTCTAATCTTTAGGGAATATATTTCTTTGCTGAAACTTGACGTACTCCAACTCTACAATCTCCTTCCCTCTATTTCTGCCCTCAAAAGACAAACAGATCAATTCTAAGACCGTTCCATGTGAGAGCCCTGGAGAGAGCTAGAACTAGAACTCTGGTCCCCAGATTCCCAGCACAGCATTCTCCCCAATTGACTACAACAGAAATGCTCTGGTGACCAGAACAGTTTGAAGAATAAGACTGTCCAACTCGAGTATCCCAGAATCACTCCCTGTCCCCAAACCCCTATACCACCTTAAAAGGAGAGAGTGAGACTGGGGCAGCCAGGAGGGTGAAGGGATGAAGGCGCTGTTCAAGGGTAGGAAGAGAGCCGCCAATAGCCTACCTGACAGTGCAGAGTGGGTGCAGGCAAAGGGGGCGGGGCCTACCTGGCAGTACTGGGAGGGTTCAGGCAAAGGGGGCGGGGCCCACCTGGCAGTGTAGGCAGGGTGCAGGCAAAGGGAGCGGTCTTGCTCTCAGGCCCAAACCTCTCCTCCAGTTTGATCTGTAGGGCATAGAATTGGCGGTATCGGCGGTAAATGAGGTACTTGGCTCCCCCTTTCGTCTTCACCTCAATGACAAACACCTGAAGAGGGACAAAGGTTCAGGGGCTGGTTCGGAGGCCACGGGAGAGACAACCGAGAAGACAGAGCAGAGGAGGCTTAGAGAGGGTCTCAGAATCACGGAGTCAGAGTTAAAAGAGAACTCAGAGGAACTTAGGTCAACCTCCATTTTGGATAAGAAAACGAAGGCACGGAGAGGGTAAGCAATTTGCCTAAGGTCACACAGGAAGTGAGGTAGACTTCAAATTCGTTGTTCTTTCTCCTGTCCCGGGCTCTCATTTGGATGGTTACATTCTGTGATTCTGAGGGAGTGGGGTGTAAGGCACATGACCAAACCTTCCTTCTGAGTGTTCCTTACATGTAATATTTCATTTCCCATCTCCACACCTTTACACAGTAATGCCCTTCCTTCTCAACTCCACTTTTTAGAATCCCTGGTTTCCTCTGCTCAAGCATCACCTTTTACATCAGACCTTTCTTATTTGCCTCCCCCAACTGTGAGTGCCTTCCTCCCATCAAATCATTTTATTATTTAAGTATTTATTCTGAATATACTGATGCATGTACATGGTATCTCCTTTACAAGTACTGTCTCTTTTGTCTTTGTATGCCCAGGGCCAAGCACAGCACTTGCCGATTGACTCATTAACTTGTATCTTCCACTATAAAACTGTTACTGCATCTGAAATCCTCTAATTAGTTTGGACCCTGAAGGTCTGAGCTCTTTGTGGTTTAAGGCACAGAAGGAACTTCTAACACGTGGATCTGTTCTGGTCACCAGCACTGTGGAGTGCTGGAAATTTTGAGGTGGGGGATCTGAATTCGAATTTTCTTTGTGCTGTTCACTGTGATCTTGGACAAATTACTGCCCCCCTGAGCCTCCATTTCCTCTTCTGTAAAATAAGAAGGTTAAGTGAGCCAGCCCCTATCCTTAATATCTCTAAATCTATGACTCCTAAGAAGATGCATGAAGCCATTATCAGCCATCTCCGATTTCTTTGATGACTGATGGGTTTCATTCATCTCCAGGATGCAGAGGGGCTGGGGAGGGGGAGGGCACTGGAAGAGTAAATTGAGTTTCATTTGGGGTCGTTGGCAAACAGAAGGATCCTCTGTGCCCCCTGTTCAGACCAAGACTGACAGAAGGGGAGCAGAGGGTTTTGGAGGACCATGGGCTTCATCAGTGACCCAGGAGCTTGTCCCCATTGCCCCACACAACGCCCCCCTCACACATACACACACACACACACACACACACACACACACACACACACTCCCCTGCCCTGCCCAAAGCAAGTTGGATGCTCTGGGTCAGGAGTTCCAGAGTCTCTCTTACAAAGTAGCTGGTGAAGCCCCTCTTCTCTTCGATATCAGCAATGTTGGCTGATATAGGCACATCATCTGGGAGCTGGTCAAAGTCACTGAGGAAGCAAAGAGAAAAGGTCATCAGGGCCATGAGGCCAGAGATCTCAGAGAACTCTCACTGGGGGCCAGAAATATCCATAGATTTGCATTTATTCAAGACATTTTCTGGGCACCTACTGTGTGTAGATGCTGTGGAAGATACAAGGATAAAGAAGACAGTCAATGCCCCCAGGGAGTTTATATCCCAATAGTCAGAAAAAATGGGTACATGATGAGCTACAAAGGAGAAAGGAGTAAAGTATATGATGCTCACCTGAATATATATTGTATTAGAATCATGGGCCATGTGAACTGGAAGAGCTGCTCTAACAGAGAATGTTAGAAGGAGGTCAGGGCTGGGAGGGACCTGAAAACAGGGACTTTCAGAGCTGGGAGGGGCCTGAGAACAGGGGATGTCAGAGCTGGGAGGGGCCTCAGAATAGGGGATGTCAGGGCTGGGAGGGGCCTGAGAACAGGGAAGGTCAGAGCTGGGAGGGGCCTGAGAACAGGGAAGGTCAGAGCTGGGAGAGATACTAAAAAATGAAATGTCAGAAATGGAGGAGATGTTAGAGATCATCTAATCCAACCTCCTCCGTTTACAGAAACCAAGGTCCAGAAAGGTCATGTTGTGGTTAATTGAATATTCTAGTTAAGAATTCTATTGCATTAATAATAATTCTTTAACACTAAATTCCATTGAACTTAATTGAATTTTTCTCTCTGATTCAGGAGGCCTTTCAGAATCTTGCAGGACATGGGAATTGTCATCATAAAGATCAATGTTCATTGTACGGGACTGAGATTTCAAGTGACTTCAGCTCAGGGGTTGCTCTCTTTCTGGATGAAGGGGAATGCCCTGGAATGCTGTTATCTTACTGTCTTCTCCTAAGTAGAAAGAGCCTTGTGCTTGGAGTCAGGAGAGGACCCGGGTTTGATTCAACTCCGACACATCCTGACTGTGAAACCCTGGTGGAAACACAGCACCTCAGTTTCCATGTCTATAAAGTGGGGATAATATAAGCTATATACCTGCTTCATGGGGTATACTTCTATTCCACGGGGGTTTTTTTTTTAGCATTAATTTAACACATGTGAAGTACTGGGGATAAGGAGACAGAAACAAAACCAGCCCTGTTCTTAAAGAGCTTACATTCTACTGAGGGGCTCTGATGTTTATTCGGATGAGTTTAATACGAAATATTCAGTGAAGGGGGGAGGGGAAATAGGGATCTGACAAAATGTCTTAGGACTATCTAAGGAGATTTTCAGGGATCAAAGAAGGCAGAATGAAAGAGGAAGTGCCTGAGCTGAGGCCCAAAGGAACCACCAGGACTAAGAGGTGAAGGTAAGGAGTGAGGGCACTCCAGGTGTGGGGCACAGGCTATGCAAAGGCATGGAAGAGGGAAATGCAATGCCAAGTTTGGGGAGCAACAAATCAGACTGTTTGACTGGAAGGAAAAATGCATGAATGCGAGTGACATGAAAAAACTGCAAATGTAGGTGGGAGCCAATGTGTTGAAGCCCTCAAAGGGCAGGGTGACTATGAAGAAAGCACTTTGAGAAATCTTCAAGCACTACAGAAATGTAAAATGGGGGAGTGGGGAGGAGAAGGAGGAGGATTCTTTGGTCCAGATCTCTACTTTCATTAGTGAAAGGAGGGGGTCTCTCCCATGAAGGGAAATCCCTCTACCAAGGCAGGTCAGCTCCTGCTACACAATTTTTGGTCCTTAAGAATTGCCTGGGGCTCTGAGAAGTCCAGTGATTTGCCCAGAGTCCTAGGACCAGAGATCCAGAGTTGGAAGGGATGCTGGAGTCCATCAAACCTAACCTCCTCATTTGATATTTAAGGAAATTCAAACATTAAGTGACTTGCCCAAGGCTACATTGACAGTATGTATTAGAGTTGGGACTGGAGCCCAGGTCTCCCTCTGTTCAAGACCAGCTGTCTACCAACCCCACTGATTCTCCTCATTAAGGAAACTGATGGTGGTGGTGGGGTGGCAAGGATGAGCTGGATGGCCTCTGGGCTCCCTTCTAGACTATGATTCCACGAAAGTCAGAGTGGTTAAGCAGCCTACCTGGGGTCACACAGCTGATCAGTGGCAGAGCTCCAACCCAGAGCTGCTTCCACTCTGATCACAGGAAGCAGCTACTTTCTTAAAAGATTACAAAATTTGAGAGACAGGTCTAGCCTCCCACAAGAGCAAAATACTTCTCTGAACCAGATAGCACCCAGGTCACCCAAGAAAAAACAAGTATTCACTTATGTTGTGCTGCTTTGACCAAAAGAACTTTTATTTCCAAAGTGTGTGTGTGTGTGTGTGTGTGTGTGTGTGTGTGTGTGCATGTGCATGCATGCTTCTGTGAATCTACTCCTCCATGGCTCCACTCACTATCCCCATAATTTTCCTCATCAGAATATCCCTCTCTAGTCACCATTTCCCTTCATGCTTTGAATCTTCTTAGCCAAATGTAAGCTCGTTGAGTGCAAAAACAGTCCTGCTTTTTGTATTTATACATCCAGTCCTGAGCACAGTGCTCAGAACATAGGAAGTGCTTGATAAATCCATACATCCATTTATTCAAATGTGGTTTTTCTAGTACAAGACTAGACTCCTAGTGTTGTGACCTGGAAGGGCCCTTGGAGGTCACTTCCTCACAAGACAGACAGAGAAGTGGAGGCCCAGAGAGTTTCAGTGATTTGTCCAAAGTCACACAGGCAATGAACCCTGACCTGCTCATTATTTAGGGCTCTTTCCACACCAGACAAGTCAGGAGGGGAGAGGGGCCTTGAAAGGAGAGATGCTCTCAAAGACCAGTGAATCTGGCTGTTTAAAAGACCAAGTCTGCTCTCCTCCAGGGAACCAACTCCTCCTGCCCACAGGGAGCCCTCCCCCCTCCAATCTTCTCGTTGTAATTGTCACCACTACTGAGCAACTCAGCAATGTTTTCATCTCGTGTGTGCATGTCTTGTTTCCTCTCCTACAGGCGGACTGTAAGCCTCATGCAGGTAGACACTGTGTCTTCTCTCTAGTACTATCCCTCCCCAGAGAGCCCCCACAGCCTTGGGAATATGTGCCTGATAGAAACAACTCCAAGTTTGTGAGGACACACAAGGAAAAGAACCCATGGGGTCAAAGAATCAGAGCTGGAGACACGGTGCAGACTGTAATGTCACCCTTATAGTACAATCCTGTGTTATGGAATAATAGATTTAGTGCTGGAAGGGACTGAGGCCAGAGAAATGAAATGATTTGCCCCAAGAATCCCACAGGCAAGAAGGGGCAGAGGGAAGATTCAGGTTCTTGGACTCTAAATCAAAGCCTCCATTTTCTCATCTGAAAATGGGAGAAAACAAAATCCCATCTTTACAGCATGGGTGGGATGTTCGAATGAAATACTGCATGCAAAGTACTTTGCAGACTTCCAGTCAAGATAACCAGCTGAATAGGAGACAGAACAACCACTCCATCAAAATCCTGAAGTTCAGATCAGATCAGACAATCATGAAGGAATCCAATAAGAAACTTCAGTGGCTGACTTCACCTGAGGGCAAAGGAAAGAGAAAAATAATCTCCTCCTCAGAAGAGCCCCAAAAGAAACATTTCCAGGAATGTTACCGCCAAAATGCAGAGCTCACATGTCAAAGAAAAAATATTTCAAGCATCCAGGGAAAAAAAGCAGTTCAAGTACCAAGGAATGACAGTATAACACAAGACATGGCAGCTTCTGCTAAAGATCAGAGACCTCTGAACACAGTATTCTAAATGACAAAAAAATATAGGCTTACAACCAAGAATAGCATGCCTTGCAAAGCTGAGTATAATCCTCTAAGAGAGGAAGGGAACAGAGGACTTTGAAGAATTTCTGATGAAAAGATGAGAGCTGATGAGGAATTTGGAAATACAAAAATAAGATTTATTTGAGCAAATTAGAAAGAGCTACATTATAATGTCGTGCTAATTTTCTAATAGGAGAAAGAGAAACAAGTGTCCTTTCAGAATCATGATGTATTTGAAGGTTGTTGAAGGAAAAGAGGTACTGGGGAGATGGAATTGGTTCTGTTTTGAGGGCTTGAAGGGATGAGAACAGTCTCTTATGAAAGCAATGAGCAACCATGTCTCCAGAAGACCTCTTACAAAGCACATTCCTCACAGCCTGAGCGAGGGGATGGACACAAGGCTCAGGGTCACATTTCCGGCAATGGCCACGGAGTGGGTTCATTTTGCTTGATAATGCGTATTTATTACAAGAACGCTTTTCTTTCTCCGAGTTTTTAAGTGGGAAGTAAAGGGAGGGTTAGCAATTCTGATTTTTTTAAAAAGGCCATGGTAAGATTTTTTTTTTTGTTTAATGCACAGAAGAAAACAGAAGGAAATTCAGAAAGAACAGGTGGCAGGACAGTTTCAAAAGTAAGATGTAGAATTTGGAACTTTTTTTAAAGCAAGCTTTATGAAATGGAGAGTCACTTTCATATAAAACTCCTTTTTTGAGTTCTGCTGGCTGTATGGAAATGATCTATTCATTGTTTCAGTTCAAAATGTAAATAAATTAAATAGCATATTTTCACAAATCTTAAAGTAAAAATGTCAACTATTATTATTAAATATCAATAATTCTCAAAGTTTTCCAATGGATTAAGATAGAAATTGTCATGGAACAAATCTCAATCACACTATTATTCTGGTACATTTAATGGTCTGCCTTCCATTATGCCTGTGGATCAAATGGCTATTTTTTTTCCTTGTTGTTATTGTCTCATCACCTTGTTCAATGACATTCAGACAACAAAGACTCCTGAGACAGTCACTATGTTTAATGTTCTGCAGTCAATGGCATGGGCCAAAATCATTACCATTATTACTATCACTACCCATCATCCCCACTTCACAGGACTGTCAGGAAGAAGGTGCTCTGTAAGCTTGAAAGCTGCTGTGGACCATCTCTTAGATCTGGCGGTCTAGTTCAGGGCTGGACAAACAGTAAGTGTCCAGTCTTTGACCTTGCATTGGATTTGGACCCAGAAGACCTGAGTCTGTCTCTTACTGGCTATGTGACCATGGACAGATCACTTCCTGCTCTAAGCTTCAGTTTCCTCAAATGAGAAAGCCAGATAAGTCAATATCCACTTCTAACTTTCCATGATTAGTACATTAAAAGGCAGTTTCTATCTTTAAAGAAAACTTACCAGAATCCCTCATTCACCAGATAGGTTCTGACTCAACCTGGTCTTCCCTAGCTTTGCCATCAGTTCCCCCACCAGAGTGACAGGAAGCTCACTACAAAGAACCTTCAGGGGATAGAGGGAGATTTCTACCCAAAGGACAAGATCAGAGGCTGTGCTAGAGGTCCTTGTCCACTTACCTCTCCTGTCGAAGCTGTCTGGGCACAGACATGGCTTTGGATGGTTGGGGGAAGAAGCTGGAGGTCAACGAGGCCTGGGAGACTCAGGCTGCCAGCTGGAGCCCAACTTCTTACTTCCCTCTGGTTGCCTTCTTGGTCTGTGTGAGCCTTGGGATTCCCCAAGGCTCCTTAGCTCTGTCTGGTGATCCCCAGGGTATCCAGAGCCCTAGGAAATCTGAGAAATTCCTCCTAATCAACCCCACGTTGCATCCAGGCCCCACTGGCACACTTTCTATCAATCCCAGAAGCCCTAACACCCTTTGGGGCCCTTCCTGCCTCTTTAAGGTTGGTTTCCTCAAACCCTCCCCTTTCCCTCCCCCTTCCCCCACAATTGGGGAAGTGCCACTACAGATGTGTTTACTCAGGCAGACAGGCAGATTCATAAATTATGAGAGCTGAAAGGGACTGCCTAGAAAGATGTTCTACTCCAGCCACTATATTTCACATACAAAGAAACTGAAGCCAAGAAACATTTACCCAAAACCAAATGGATGGCTGAGCCAGGACTGGAACCCAGGTCTCTTAATGCCAGAGCTCTTTCTCCAGAAATTTATTTCCTGGACCCTGTTTTAGAAGCAAAAACTTGCACCAGGCATAGAATGAGGCAAGCCAACCAAGGTTTGATCAATCCTTCCTCTAAACCCCAGGCATCCAGAGCTCCTACCCCATTGGCTTTCCATCGGTGAACTTAGAGACAAACCCACTAAGCCTGAAAAGGAAGGGAAGGAAACTCTTGCAAGGGCAGGTCGATGGAAGGAAATAGATGGGGGAAATAGCATGTGTTAATCCATTATACCCATGGCAGCAGTTGGGCCATTACCTCCAAGCGTCTTCACATCTCATGGAACTTTTTTTAAATTAATTGATTTATTTTCTTGTTTACACCATTCATTTCCACGAGATTTTGAGTTACAAATTTTCTCCCCATCTT
>CM053585.1:381962027-381993995 GCA_028646515.1 Pseudochirops corinnae
GAGGAATTCCCCAAAATGTAGAGGTGGGAATAAAAAAGAAGTATCCAAAGCACAAAATAAATCAGATAAGATTACTTTCATTTTTAACTTTTTTTAATTTTAAATATAGTTGATTTTTATTTTTCAATTTATAAGTATTTTTAATTAATCTATCCTTCCCACTACCTACCATTGACCAACTTTTTAAAAAAATATATAAATCTCTCAAAATACATCCATTTGGTCTAGCAAAATAAATTTTCACATCAGACATACCAAAAAATGTATGTCTCTGCATTTTAGGTTCATCATCTTTTTGTTAGGAGTTGAGTGGGATTATTCATCTTCTGTCTTTTGGACTTGGGGTTTTAAAATTGCTTTGTTCTAGTCTTTCCATTTGTCCTCCTTTGTAATGGTGTTAGTGGTTAAATTGTTCTCCTATTCCTGATCACTTCACTCAGATAATTTATTCCTGCACAAAAAGAGATGCCAAACACAGAATCACAGTGCGTATTAATGGAGTAATTTAAACAGGATTCAGTAACATGACTTATAACTACTACTAATATCTTAGGAGGCCAAATAGCCATTTTATGTTTCACATCTATTCTACACTGTCCAGTCCACATGTGGTACAAGCTTGCTGGTGAGATGGCTGAGTTCTGCCAGTTAACCAGTATTGGTCAAGGTGGAGAGTAGTAGAGTTAGGGGCTGGTGCCAGGATCCCTAGATCCAATCCCCCTCCCTTCACCCTCCTCTTACACTGTCTATCTCAGGCTCTGGGCTTCATAGGAGTTAGTAAATGCCCATAAGCCATAGTCTCTTCATCCATACAATGGGGATACTGGATTCTTTACCACTTTACTCTATCATCTGCCTTTTGAAAGAATCCTTCACTCCTGGGGCAGGAAGGGGCTTTCACAATAATACAGCTAGGTCCCTATTAGTGTGAATAAGGAATTGAATTGGTTTCATGTATTTGAATTAGCACTATTTAAAGTTATAATTGTGTAACTTATACACAATTTAATGTAAAGTTATAATTGTATAAAATAGGATAATTAGTTCCAGCCCAATGGAAATATGCAGTGTTAATTTGAATAATGCAGCTGCTCAATGCCTACATTCTTCTTCTTCTTCTTCTCCTCACCCTTCTCCTCCTCTGTGTTCTTTTTCCTCTCTCTCTCTCTCTCTCTCTCTCTCTCTCTCTCTCTCTCTGTCTCTGTCTCTGTCTCTCTGTCTCTGTCTCTCTCTGTCTCTCTCTCTGTCTCTCTGTCTCTGTCTCTGTCTCTGTCTGTCTATCTCTCTCTATCTCTCTCTCTCTGTCTCTCTCTGTCTCTGTCTCTGTCTCTCTCTCTCTCTGTCTCTCTCTCTCTCTCTCTCTCTCTCTCTCTCTCTCTCTCTATCTCTCTCTCTCTCTCTCTCATAGAGGATGCAAACAGAGATGCAGCTTGCCAATCTGGTCATAAGAATCCACTTCCACACAGTAATCTCATGGTATTAGCATCTAATAAATATTTGATTAATAACTTTAATTAATTAACTAGAGAGGAGGGTTGGCATTAGGACCATAAAGAGTATCTAGTTCAGCACCCTCATTGATAGTGGGATGAAATGTTGAGGTCTGGAAAATGAGGGCCAACTGAATTCCCACAATAAACAGTAAAGCGGGGAATCATCACTCAGAAAACAGAATAAGCTTAAAGGCAGACAGCCTCCCCACTCTGGAACTTCCCTCCACCACTGCTACCCTCTTTGACCACTGCACCTCCATTTTAGGGAAAGCTCCAGGCTGACCATCCTTCATTCCTCTCCTGTCTCTGCTTCCGAGTCTCTAGACTTTGCCACCATGTACCACACAGGTACCTTTCCCCTCCACCCTCATATTTTCAGTAGTTCTTTTGTGTGTTGGATTCCCTCATTAGAGTCTAAGCTCCTTGAGGGCAGAGACTGCCTTTTTGCTTGTGTCTCTATCCCAGTACTTAGCACAGTGCCTGGCACATAAGCATTTAATAAATGCTTATTGACTGACTGGCTACCACTTACTATAAGTGTGTCCTCAGTCTCCACATCTGTAAAAATTCATGAGAGATGCCTCTGAGGTTTCTTTCAACTCTAGACTGAAGATTCTAAGTCTCTTGACCTCTCTGGGTCTCAATTTATTTATCTGTAAAATGAGGGGATTGAACTAGATGGCTTCTGAGATCCCTTCTTCCTCTAGAACTACAATCTCAAAATACTTACTATCTGTGCCAGTTTTCTCATTTGAGGAGATTGGGCTATATGGCTTTTAAGGTTTCAAATTTATGATCCAGGGGCAGCTAAGTGGCATAATGAATAGAGCACTGGCTCTGGAGTCAGGAGGACCTGAGTTCAAATCCAGCCTCAGACACTTAACACTTACTCACCATGTGACCTTGGGCAAGTCACTTAACCCAATTGCCCAGCCTTCCCACCTCCAAAAAGGAAAAAAAATTAATTCAAATTTATGATCCATTGACTAGAACACACATTTCTTAGACCATGGTATGAATAAACAAGGTCTTTTCCTGGTCTCTGTCCAATTACTTTACAATTTGGTTGAAGACTGTTTGCCCTGTAGGTAGGAAAGGAGAAAAAAAAAGCAGAAACCTGCTAAACTTTTCACAGCCTTAGAGGTGGAAGGGGCCTCAGATGTCATCTAGTCCAATGCCCTCATTTTATAGATGGGGAAACTGAAGCCCATAAAATCTTGGATCTAAAATAGGAAGGGGTCTGAGAATCTATCTAGTCCAACACTGTACATTTTGCAAATGAGGAAACTGAGTCCCAGAGGGGAGAGATCACTTAGAACCATAGATCTAGAGCAATGGTTCTCAACCTTCCTAATGTCGCGACCCTTTAATACGGGTATGTGGGTGTATCTGCATGTGGGTGGACCTGCCTGGAGATGGATAGAGGAGCATTGCCTCGGTTCCTAAGACCATCAGAAATATGTGTTTTCCAATGGTCTTAGGCAACTCCATTCGACCCCCAAAGAGGTCGTGACCCACAGGTTGAGAACTGCTGATCTAGAGTGAGAAAGAACCTCAGAAGTTATTTGTTCCTCTAGAGTTAGAAGTCAACTCAGGCCATTTCATCCCCCCTCATTTTTACAGGTAGGAAGACCAGAAACCAAAGTTCCTCAATTAAGTCAGAATTGATTCTGTTTCCTCATCCCAGTACTCAAAAAGTTGCTTACACAGCTTAGGTGGCGCTGGGACCATGAGGATTTCAAAGACATTGTTGATTGGTGCCAAATCTCTGTACTGGTTCTATTGAGAAAGAAGGTGGTGGGGAGAAAGCAAGAAAGAGAAGATTCATCTTTAGTATTGTGTAGGTGGGGAAAGTGACCTTGTCCTATGAAATCAAGTGTGAGAAAATGAATTCATATAAGTACATAGATGTGCGTAAATGAGATCACGCATGTGTGCATGGAGAATCTGTATTGTTGGACAGCATGTGCATTTATGAGATGGTTATGGCAGGTGGGTGGGTATCTGAGGCTCATACTGTTTGCGGGTATAGGGGATTGTTGCATGTGGGGCAGTGATTGTTGTATGGTATGTGTGTTACTGAACTGTGGCAAGAAATAATGGTTATAGTGAGAGACAGTGCCAAGTAGAGGAGTAGAGAGCTGGTCTTAGAAACAGGAAGGCTTGGGTTAAGTCCTGCTTCTGACACACACCAGCTGGGAGGTCCTGGACAAGTCACTGACTATCTCATTACCTAGGATAACCTCTCTAGGCCTCAGTTTCCTCATCTGTCAAACAAGAGGGTCAGGTTGGGTGATGTCTGAGGTCTCTTCTAGTTCTAGACCTTTGATTAACCTCTTGGTGACCCTAGGTAGCTCTCTAATATGATAAATTGAAGGATGGGTACCCACTGTATTGGGGAGAGGGATGCTTTCCTCACTAGGAGCGAACACCAGTGAAATCAGAGGACCAGACCAAGATGGTGGGTGGGTAGATGCATAGGTGTTTTCATGTGCCTTGGTATTGATAAATTGAAGGGGGAGAGGGGGGAGTCTGTGCTCATTCTAAATGAGGTGTCCCTCAACATAGTTAACCTGGGGGCTGTGGACTTGGTTTTTAAATGTTTTAATAACTATATTTCAAGATAATTGGTTTCCTGTGTGTTGCAATGTATTTTATATATTTAAACGCATGATGTTTAGAAGGATTCCCCAGCTTCCCTGGACTGCCAAAGGGGACCATGACCAAAAAAAGGTGAAGAATCTGTTATAAAGGGAAGATATGAGAGGTAACAACCCCCAGAACCCACCTTACTGGGCCAGCCCAAGTCTTGGTCCCTAGGGTCTATCCTATCTCCCATCCCTCTCCTAAGCTGCTCAGCCCAGGTCCCCAAACTCAGGTCCATGTTCCCCTCTTTTTTTTTGAGCCATTTTAGGACCTGGCCCAGTGTGAGGATGGGCTGCACATTCCTGCCTACTCTGGCCCACTTTCTCCTTCCCTTCTCTCCTTCTCTCTGCTCTTCTCTCCTCCTGTGGTTCTGCTGAATGTGACATTTTTTCCCCTGGTGCCTTGTACACAAAACACTGCTTCTAATTTTATGCCCAGAACTCTGATCCTGTGTAATTTGAGGCCAGATGCTCTTTGAGTGGTTGCTTTGCCAGCTCTGAGGACTGACACCCTCCTCCTCCTCTTCCTCTTCCTCCTCCTCTTCCTCCTCTTCCTCTTCCTCCTCCTCTTCCTCCTCTTTTTCCTCTTCTTCCTCCTCTTCCTCCTCTTTTTCCTCCTCCTCCTCCTTCTCCACCGCCTGATCACCTTCCCTTTTTACCCCTTCCCCAAACCTTCTCCCCCTCCCCTTCTAATCTTTCAGTGTGAAATCTAGAAAGCCACTTCCTCCAGGGAGCCTACCTTGACCATCCCACTCTACCACGATCCTTCCCTTTCTCCATTCCTCTGGGCTCCAACAACACTTTCTCTAGCCCCTCCTTGAATAGTCTGGCAGCTGCGGGTCCTATAGTGGATCAGACAGTTGACTTGGGAACACCTGGGTTCAGATCCAGCCTCAGATACTTAATAGCTGTGTGACCCTAGGCAAGTCACCTTGCTTCTGTCTGCCTCAGTTTCCTCATCTGTAAAATGTGGGTGATAATAGCCCCTATCTCTCCGTGTGTCAGCCTCTGTCTGCCTCATTTTCTTCATCCGTAACATGAGGATAATAACAGCACCTGCCTCTGAGGGTCACTGTGAGAATCATGTGAGATCACACACGTACAAACATCAACAAATCACCAATGAAGGCTGTCGTGAGGATCAAGTGAGGTGATCGTTATAAAGCATTCAGGGCCCATAGTAGGTGCTGTGTAAATATTATTATCACAAACTCTCGTTAAGCACCCACTTGGTGCCAGGCACTGTGGCACTGTGCCCTGTCTATGATCGCTGCATTTCACCTCCAAGGAAGGGCAGGGACGGAGTCAGTCAACAAGCATTGACTAAGAGCTCACCACGACTGCGAGTCACAACGTCTAACTTCCCAGTTCTCTCAGCAAATCTCTGAGAAGGCGCCAGCTGCACTGGCAGAGGGAGCTTCCTGCAACAATGACATCACCGCTTCAGCCCATCCCCTTCCCTATGTGTCACGTACTGTGCCAGGCACTGGCCACCCTGCCGTGAAGGAACCTACATTCTAAAGGGGAAGACAACCTGGGTATAAACGGGGACATACAAGACACGTACAGAGAAGATACAAAGGAATCTTAGAAAGGGAGACCCAGGAAGATGAGGGGACCAGGAAAGACCTTCTGCAGAAGCCAGGGAAACTTAATTTGAGGGGAGGATAGACAGCATTCTAGGAATAGGCAAGAGTCATTGCCAAGGTCTGGAGGGGGAGAAGCAGCAGCACGGGTGAAGACCAGCAAGGGTCTTCTTTGTCCTTGTATCCTCCACAGTGCCCTGAACAAGGCTGGTACCCGACAGACGCTCTCCTCCACAAAGTAGCTACGTATGTTGTGGAAACAAGACTGGGTGTGGAGGCGGGTGATTTAGATTTGGGTCCTAATTTTTCTACTTATTGGCTGTGTGGTCTTGGCCAAACCTCCTCCCCTATGTGGGCCTCAGGCTTCTCACCAGAGAAATAGAGATAAGCATCTTTTTAATACCTACTTCACAGAGTAGCATAGAACTCACTTTTTAAGCCTCCAAACACCACTGAGATGTGAATTGTCAATATGGCCTCATCCTTTTCACTCTCTCTGGCCAGGACTGGAAAGTCATATCCCAGACTGAACAGGCTCAAGGCTCCCAGGGAAGCCCAGGCACCACATTCCCAAACTGTGGCCCACATGTGTCATCTCGAATCCTAATTTACGAGGAGAATTGCTTTGGGCCAATTAACTGGGTCATAAATCTCTTTCCTTGGCCAAACCTCCTGAGTGTCAGGCACTTCTGGAGGACAAAGGGAATGGAGAAGGAACAGAAATGAGCTGAGACAGTCTTCTTCGAAGCCCCTTGAGGGTAGAGCCTCAGGTTTTCCCTTTTCTTCTTCCCCACAATGCCTAGCACAGGGCTGGGCACACAGCAAGTACCTATTAAAGACTTATTGAAGGAGTAAGAAACGAACCTACCACCAAAGGCCATCTCTCAGACAGAGCCCTTTCTCCCATGTTCAGCCCTGTGCCATGAAAGAGCCCTAGATTTGGAGTCAGAGAACCATGATTCTAGTATCATCCCCCTACCATTAATTGTCTGTGTGACCTTGAACAAAGGTTCATTGATATAGAGCCTGGAGAGGACCTCAGAGGCCATCTCAGCCTCCCCCCTTAACAGATGAGGAAACTGAGGCCCAAGGAAGGGAAGAGACTTGCTCAAGGTCACACAGAGAATTTCAGAGGTGGCATTTGAACCTGGATCTTCTCATTCTAGAGCCAATGCCCTTTTCAAGTCACTTATAGTAATTTCTCTGGTTCTTGGTTTTTTCTACACTGAATGAGCTTCAAGGGCCCTTCTAGATCAAAACAAGAATTGCTCACATGAAATCCATGGATGCCCAAAGGGTGGGTAGACAGATTTCAAAGGATCTCTGAACTTGGAACTTTTAATATATTGATAACTATTTGTTGTTCAGTTTAATTTTTTCAGTCATGTCTGACTTCATGTCCTCATTTGGAGTTTTCTTGGCAGAAATATTGGAGTATTTTGCCATTTCCTTCTCCAGCTCATTTTACAGATGAGAAAACTGAGGCAAAAAAGGTTAAGTGACTTGCCCAGGCTCACAGAGCTAGTGTCTCGGACAGATTTGAACTCAGGAAGATGAGTTTTTTCCTGACTTCAGACCTGGTGCTTTGTGTACCATGGCACCACCTAGCTGTTAGACTTCACCAGACTGACTGTCAAAAGGACCATTTCTTTCTCCCTCCCTCTCTCCCTTTCCTTCTCTCTCTCTCTCTCTCTCTCTCTCTCTCTCTCTCTCTCTCTCTCTCTCTCTCTCTCTCTCTCTCTCTCTCTCTCTCTCTCGGTCTCTCTGTCTCTCTGTCTCTCTGTCTCTGTCTCTGTCTCACACACACACACACATACACACACACACACACACACACACATACACACACAAGTTAAGAACCCCTGTTCTAAATTCCATACTCCTCTGCTCTTTCCCAGCATTGTGAGTCCATTCATTCACCCAGCAAGTATTTATTGAAAGCCTACTGTGTGCACAGGATGCTATTAGGAGTAGAGGGAATATACCAGTAGTGAGGCAGAAAGAATGATGCAATTCAAGAGTTGAGTTCTAATTGCAACTTTATCACACTTGTTATGTGACCTTGGGCAAGTCACTTTCCATGACTGAGCTTCAGTTTCCTTATCTATAAAATAAAGGAGAACAAGTCAGGTGATTCCTAAGGATGCTAAGATTCTATAGTCTCCTCCAAATCTTTTCTCCAGGATGAACCTCCTAAGTTTCCTCTGCTGATCTGCTGACCCTTCTATAGTCTAGTCTCCTGTTACCCACTACCCTGATGGCATTCCTCTGCCTCTAGTTTGCAAATGCCTGACCAAAATGTGATTCCCATAACTAACCAATCAACAAGTACCTACTACTACATGCACCCACTATGTGCCAGGAGCTGGGATAGGTACTGGAAATTTGAAGACAGAAATGAAACCGTTGAATTTATATTCTGTCAAAAGGGCGTGTGTGTGTGTGTGTGTGTGTGTGTGTGTGTGTTGTCTATTGAAGAGGGCTTGTCAATGGCCTTTGAAGGGTCTTGCAACTGAACATAATACTCAAGATGAGGAAACTGAGGTCCCACCAGGAAACACAATGCATAATGTGGGACTGCAGTGTATCTTATTCTGGGTATTTATGCTTCTAAGAAGACAGGCTAAGAACCAATGATGGAGTGATGAGGAACTATTCTTAAAGTTAAGAAGTAACTAGTTCAAATACCACCTCATGCACTTATTAGGCAATGCAGGGGGGGGGGGGGCAGTAGAGAGAGTGGCCAGAAACACCTGAGTGCAAGTTCTACCTCTGCCTCTTTCAAGGAAATGAAAATAATTCATGGCCAAACAGCTAATAAATGTAAGATACAGGATCCAAGCCTAGTTTTTCAGACTCTGATTCAAGTGGGAATTCCAAATGGGAATAATAACAGCACCTATCTCCCAAGGTGGTTGTGAGCATCTACTGAGATCCCATTTTGAAGCCCTTTGCAAACCTTAAAGTGCCATATAAATGCTGGCTGTTATTACTAGTTTTGTGACTCTGGGCAGGGGACATAATCTTTCTGGGCCTCATTTTCTTCCTCTATAAAAGGAGGGGGTGGCAATGGTGACAATGGCTATGGTAGAGAGAATGACTGTGATGGTGATTGTGATGATTCCAGAGATAGTGGTGGTGAAAGTGGTGAGGGCAGTGATGCTGCCAATGGAGATGTTGGTGATTTCAATGGGCACTTTAATACTTCATCCTTTGAGGGAGCTTCCTTTACTACCACAGACCACAATTTCTCTTCAACTTAGTAGAAGGCCTTCCACATATGGCTAAGTCTCCTTCCTACCTCCCGTTTTCTGTGGCTGACCTGCTGATGGGGCTCTCCACAAGAACTCAGCAGGGCTGGCCCTTCATCTGAGATGGTCTGGGAAGCCCTTCCAGCTGTGAAGGACCTGCCCAAGCTTGGATCCACTGGCCAAGCCTTTGAGAAGCCAGGGACTGTCCCCGCCACACCCTAAGGGAGCATCTTAGAAAGACCTCCATAGATCATATTACTATATTACCTTTTCCTCAGTTGACTGATCCAGAAACTTTGAATAACTTCTCCAATGTCACACAAACACTCTCTATACCTGGGACCCAGATTGCCAGATTCTTCTTTGAGAATAAGGCTATTTTTCAAAAGAAGAAAAACAAGCAAGGTGGCGGGAGGGAGAACGGGTGTTGGTTCAGAGAACAGCCTAATTTGGGGGGCACCGATTTTGTGTTATTGACCGGCTGCTCATTTAATATCTGTCACTGCTTCCTGGGCTTCCAAAACTGGGGATCATCTTGGTCGAGTCCCAGAGGGCACGTGGATCATTAGGCAAAGACCCGAGACAGACAGGAGGGTCAGATCATTTGAGACCGACAAGTAGCAAATATGGGGAAAAGAGGTCAGCCAGGCCTTCCCACTGATTTCCAAATGAAAAACCATATAATTGGGCGGGGCAGGGGTGTGTGTGTGTGTGTGTGTGTGTGTGTGTGTGTGTGTGTGTGGCTCATTTGGCATTCACCACCCCAGGAGAGATAACACCCTCTTAGGATTTCAGGATTTAGAACTAAAGGGAATCTACAGGGAAATGAAGTCTAATCCTCCCTCCCTGTGTTCTAGACTGGGGCACAGAATGGGATCATGGGATCATAAATAGGGAGCTGAAAAGGATCTTCGGGATCATCTAGTCCAACCCTTTTATTTTTAAAGGAGAAAACTGAAGGTTAAAGGGTTAAGTGACTTGCCCAAGGTCACCCTGGGAGTAAGTAGCAGAGGGAGAATTCAAACACAGTCCTCCAGCATCAAACTCATTGCTTTTTCTACCATATCAAAAAAGCAGGATGTTTGAGGAATCAGCCATGGAGGACATCAAGGGAAGGAGGATAGCTACCAAAATGCCTGGTGGTCTGGAAAGACCACTTGAATGACAGTCTGAAAAACTAGGCTTGGATCCTGTATCTTACATTTATTAGCTCTTTGGCCATGAATTATTTTCATTTCCTTGTTGTCTAGTTTCCCTATCTACAAAATGGAGATAATAATTGTCAGTCCCTCAATCTCCCAAGGTTGAAAATTATTTCTAAGCCATAAGGTGTCCTAGAAACCTGAACTATTATTATGACTCTCAAGCACATGGGGGAGTAGAGGGAATAGCAAGAATTTTTAGGTTGTCAATTACTAGCTCTGTGACCTTGGGTAAGTCACTCTAGACCTCAGTTTCCTCATCTATTAAATGACGAAGTTGGAAGACCCTTCCAGCTCTAATACTATGATAAAGGGCACTCAGAAAACCTGAGGAAAGAAGTGATATTTCCAAATAACAAAATAGAACAATCAACATTTCCCTGGGGGGGAGGATTATTCATCTCCTCAATCCCCCAGGAATGGATCTGTGGTATCATCAACGTGGGCATTGTCCCCCTCCACCTCCACCCTTTGAATTACTACAGATCACAACTCATTCATGACTTCTCCCCCCTGCCACTCTTGGGCATATCCTTCCATTAATCCCCCACAAAGAATCCATTCACCAACTTGGCAGCCATCCTCAAGGTCTTTCACCCTCTGCAAGCATTTGGGCTATCCATCTGTCATCTCTTGCTCTTGAACTTCTTTTCCTGTCATATATGACCTTGACTTTGAGAATGCCTCTTGGGTCATTGTCTTTCTCTTGTCTTTTCAATGTACTTGTAGTTCAGATTTTTCCAAGCTCTTGAGGTTCCATTAAAATGTATACATTTTAGAATTTTAATATGAGACTACAGTTTTATTTACTTTCTATTTTTTTGATTACTGAACTGTTGCAAACTATGAAGAGAAACTAGTAAAATCTAGATGTCTGGGATCAATCAAGCAACTAACAAGCGTTTTTTAAAATACATTATAGGGGCTGCTAGGTGGCGCAGTGAATGGAGCACTGGCCCTGGAGTCAGGAGGACTAAGTTCAAATCCAGCCTCAGACACTTAACACTCACTAGCCATGTGACCTTGGGCAAGTCACTTAACCCCAACTGCCCAGCCTTTTCACCTCCATGGATCTAGAGGAGTGGTTCTCAACCTTCCTAATGCCCTGACCCTTTAATACTCATATGTGGGTGTATCTGCATGTGGGCAGACCCACCTGAAGATGCATACAGGAGCATTGCCTCGGTTCCTAAGACCATCAGAAATATGTTTTCCAATGGTCTTAGGCAACCTCGTTCGACCCCCAAAGGGGTTGCGACCCACAGGTTGAGAACTGCTGATCTAGAGTGAGAAAGAACCTCAGAAGTTATTTGTTCCAATACAGAAGAGGTACTTAGGTCTAGAGTTAGAAGTCAACTCAGGCCATTTCATCCCCCCTCATTTTTACAGGTAGGAAGTACCAGAAACCAAAGTTCCTCAATTAAGTCAGAATTGATTCTGTTTCCTCATCCCAGCGCTCAAAAAGTTGCTTACACAGTTTAGGTGGCACTGGGACCATGAGGATTTCAAAGACATTGTTGATTGGTGCCAAATCTCTATACTGGTTCTATTGAAAAAGAAGGTGGTGGGGAGAAAGCAAGAAAGAGAAGATTCATCTTTAGTATTGTATAGGTGGGGAAAGTGACCTTGTCCTATGAAATCAAGTGTGAGAAAATGAATTCATATAAGTACATAGATGTGTGTAAATGAGATCACGTATGTGTGCGTAGAGAATCTGTATTGTTGGACAGCATGTGAATTTATGAGATGGTTATGGCAGGGGCTGGGGAAGGCCTCCTGTAGAAAATGGGGTTTGGGTTGGGATTTAAAGAAAGCCAAAGAAGGTCATAGTCACACTCAGGCTGTTAGGAAAATCATTTTGGCAGCTGTGCCTATGATGGATTGGAATGTGGAATAACAAGCCAGGAAGACCAGTTAAGAGATTATTGCAATAATCTAATAGTCAGAGATAATAAAGGCCTCAGTTAATCATTTCCCATTTATCCTGTGCATAACTTGCTTTGTGTATGTTTGCCTGTTGTCTCCCCCGTTAGATTGTAAGCTCCTTGAGGGCAGGGACTATCCTTTGCCTCTTTTTTGTATCTCCAGCACTTAGCACATAGTAGATGCTGAAATAATAGATGCAAGGGTAAAGGATAGCTTAACCCCTCACAAGCTAGGCCATACAGTGGATAGAGCACTAGGCCTAGAATCCACAAGTTCAGATAGCTAATCTCTCTCTGGGCCCTCCCCCCCTTCAATTCAATTAAGCTCAACTCAGCTTTCGTGGGCTCCTCATTTTATGAACTGGAAAATGGAACCCAAAAGAAATGAAAACGCTGGCCTAAGCCCCAAACACTTACTAGCGGTATGACCCTGGAAAAGTCATTTAACCCTGTTTGCCTCAGTTTCCTCATCTAAAAAGTGAGCTGGAGACAGAAATGGCAAACCACTCTTGTACCTTTGCTAAGAAAACCCCCAAGAATCAGACATGACTGAAATGACTCAACAACAATATAATAGGCTACAGGGACTTCAGGCAGCACCAGCAAGTCCATGGGGGAGGGAGGGGATGAATGAATGGATGAATGAATGAATGAATGAATGAATGAACAAGCATTTGTTCAGTGCTTACTATGTTTCCAGATACTATGCTAATCTCTGGGGATTCAAATAGAACCAACAAGACAATCTTCCCTTGTATGCAACAGGACAAGACAACACATATAAGGGGGCTGGAGTTGGAAAGGGTAGCACAAAGGTTTTGGCTCTGGCTAGACAAGGATGTGGAGGCCTGGTTCCAGGCTGGATAAATTGACTAGTCATTTAACCCAGCCCAGAGTTCCAGGGTTCCAGGACGCAGAGTCTGTTGTGCCCTGTCCTAGTGAGAGTAGCTATAGTATATCTATTCTGTCTCTTCCATTGGGGCCACCATTAACAGGGTGAGGCTTAGACATGACCTGATTTCAATAAGTTTTGTCATGAATTGACTATGATCCAGAAATTGCCAAAAACTACTTCTTATAAAACAAACAGATCTATTACCTATTTAAATTGATATAGTAAATGCCTCTAGCAATGCAAGCCAACACTTTCTCTGTGGTTTACTATCTTGAAGAGTTCCTCAGGAATATTGAGAAGTGAAATTAGTTTTTGTAAAGTCAGTACATGCCAGAGGAAGACAAACTCCGGTTTGCCTGACTCCAGGGCAAGCCCTCTAGTACCAAACCACCTCTCTAGTGCTAACAACAACCAGAATTGGCCAAAAGTAAGATGACTGCCTTGGGAAATTAGTTTTTTATCAACTACACCAGGTTAAATAATAGAGCAAAGAGTATACTCAACTGGTGGTCAGGAGACTGGGGTTCAAGTCTCAGCTCTGCCACTAATCTGCAAGGTAAACTCAAACAAATTTTTTCATCTCTTTTGGGTTCCATTTCCCAACTCATAAAATGAGGAGCCCATGCTAGTTGAGTTGAGCTTAATTGAATTGAACTGGGGGCCAGAGAGAGATTAGCTATCTGAATTTGTGGAAGAAGCCAATTGGTCCTGAGAGACCATACTGAGGCCAATTGCTTGTACAAGTTGGCTGATCCTGTACTCCTGGGCTGAGACGCCTACCAGAGCTTTGCCAGCCCTCAAGATTTCTCACTCTGGAGTAGTTTTAGGAGTGAAAACCAAGGCTCAGTCAGCAGTGTGGTATGTCAGACCAAGAGATGGCTGGCATCTAATGACCTGACTGGCCCACAGGGATGGTAGAAGTCATCAAGGAAGATCTAAGCAATGAGCCACAGGAAGAGATCAAGGCAAGTGGACAGTTGGCATCAGAAAGGTCTGACAGACTTCTTCCTGGCAGGCCTGAGGAACATGGTGTTGTCAGGGAGTCTGGCACCAGAGATCAGGCAGTAGTCCAGGCAGGCAGTTGCCATTGGGAGGGTAAGAAAGCAGAGAGTAGGGATCCAGCCAGAGACTGGACTTCATGGGAAGCACTTAGGGATAGGAGTGGAGGAAGGGCAAAGCCTCATTTGTGGGCTCATGGGTTCCTTGTTCTTAGCTCTGAAGACTTAAGCACTAAACCTCTCCAGTTTCTGTTAGACCCATGTAAAGCTCTGATCTAGCCCAGGGATGGCAACTCAAACTCTGTTGGTGGCAGGAAAGAGACTATCAGTTTAAAAGAAGAAAAACTGTTTCTGTACTCTCTCTTTTCACTGACAGATAGTATTGAAAACCCTAAAGTATCTCCCTGGACTTTCCATGAGGTGTGGGGGAGGGACCACCTTTTCTCCAACCCAGTAACATGTTGACTGCAAGTCCATAGTAACTATAACATGTGTTAGCTTAGGTGAGTCTGAGATTGGATCTTAGAGCCCTAGCTGCTTTTTCTACCTTACATCCTTTCCTGAACATAGGTAACTGAACAGTAATCCTGAGATGACGGTCTTGCAGCCTCGAGGGAAGCTTTGGAGGCTCAAGAGGTCTATCGCTCTTGGGTTCCTCAGCTCAAGCTCAATGGAAACAGAGGGCAGGTTCTACTACACTCTTCTCAGAGCAAACTCTAACTTCTAAGGGAAGTTGAGCCCTTGCTCTGTTTGGTTTGGCATTGGCCAAGAGCCTTGGAGCTTGAGGGCAGCAGAACAGTGGGAATATAAAATGGCTCTTTAGCAGTCTTGCAAAATGCTTCATATTTGGATGTTTTACATCCTAAGAAAGTAGAACACGTGTTATGTTACTATATTCTGTTTTAAGTTTTGGTCAATGTGAGCTTTCGTGCTGAACATTTCTTTTGTGTTGAGGAAGTACATTCTTGTCTTCATTTACAGGCACTTTTTCTACATGTCCCTTCTGGAAGGGCCTAGACTTCAGCCAATTGGAAGCTTTAAATGATTTTCCCCCAGGGCTCTGGAATAACCTCAATTGTTTTCATAGATCCAGAGCTGAGAGGGGCCCCTAACAGAAGGAGAGGGTGAGCTCCCAGGCTGCCTGGGCCCATGCATATGTTGTTACACATAAAATGAAGGCCACTGGAGTACCAAGGAAAGTCCATTGGCTGAGGAGTAAGATGTCCTAGGTTCAGATCATGGCTTTACTACCTACTGCCTGTGTGATCTCAAGAAAAGTCTCTGAGCCTGTCTTCTCACATGTCAAATGAGGAGGCTGGACTCTATGGTGCTAAGTCCACAATGCCATGCATGGCTCCTAATTCTTTTCTGGCTCTCTATTGTAAGATGGAGATAATAATTCTTGTACTACTTCCTTCACAAGGCTATCCTGAAAAAGTAATTTTAAATCTTAGAAGCCACATAATTGTAAGCTTTTATTATTACTACTACTGGTTTTGTGACCATGGGGAAGTCACTCAACCCCTATGGGCCTCAAACTCTTCCTGTGTAAATGGGTCCTCTGAGTCCCTGCCATTCCCTTCCTTTTCCCAAACTGAATTTGTCCCAGGTACAGTTATGGGTGTTTCTGGTTGTGTACATTCTGCTTTTTGTCTCCCCCTCTTTGTTATTAGATCATATATTTAGAGCTGGAAGGGGTCTAAAAGTCCAAATCCCTCATTCTGCAAATGAGGAAACTGAGACATAGAGAGGGTCACAAAGAGAATGAGTGTCTGAAGTGGAATCTGAGCCCAGGTCAGTGCACTACCGGACTCTGAGTGCACTGCCCAATCTTCTGTAGCACCAAGATATTTATGAAGGATTCTTTATATGTTTTTAAAGCAATGAAATGTGGCAAATGAATTTAATGTGTTTGAAGAGTCCTATAGCATCTGTCCAGCAGGCATCAGATTATATAGTAGGCATATTATACAAGTCAGAAAAAACCATTTGCCATTGATGGTTCAGTTGAAAAGAAGCCTTTTGACCAGCTGAGAGTTTGATCCTAAAAGGCAGAAGATAAGCCTCTTGGCTTCTTGAGAGGCATCAGAAGCAAAAGGGAGACCCCTTTGTCCAGGGTGGTGGGCCTCCTTGGAGGTTTTTTCTCTGGACCTTTGGTCCTTCCTGTGTCTTTGAAAATGGAACTGTATTACACACACACACACACACACATACACACACACACACACACACACACACACACACACCCCAAAAGTGAATGTTATAAAATTATAAATAACAAGCCTGGCTCCAAAGAAGACATGACACTCCTGTCCCTACCACCGTTCCTTTGCAGAGGTGGGAAGTCCATGAGTGTGGCACATTGCATATATTTGCAGACTTTTTTGATGTATTGATCAATTAATGCTGATTCCCCCCCCCCCTTTTTCTCTGGCTCTTTCCTCTTTTTTTGTCCTTAAAAAAGTTCTGTTATATGAGATAGTTCTCAGGTAGGAAGAAGGGAAAGGCTGTTGGAAAAAAGACATTGATGCAAAAAAAAGGACATCAATAAAAACTTATTTTAAAAAAAAAAGGAGAAAAGGGACTTGTACTATGCCCCATCCACTTAGATTCTCACTCTCTACTAAGTGACCAGCAAGCTAATCAGATGGTCTGATTCTGTTCTCTCACTAACTCCTTCCCATTTAGAGCCATCAAGCAGGAAATCAGCAAATGTTTGTTGATGGTTGCTCTGGGCACTGAGGACCGGAAGACAGAACAGGAGAGTCTCTGCCCTCAAGCTGCTTGTATTCTATACTAGGAGAGGACAAAAAGGTGCCCATATATAAATACATAGGGAATTTCGGCAAAATAAGTACAAGAGTTGGGAAAGGGACTTCCGACTGGGAGGGAGAGAGGAATCAGGGAATGCCTCATCTGGGCCCCCGTGTCCTCATCTTTAAAGAAACAAGATCTCCACGTGTCATGATCTCAGAAGGAAGTTCCCAAAGAGGAGTGCAGCAACAGTATCATAGTTGGAATAAGTGTGTAAGTATACAAGAGAACTACTTCGAAGGCAAGCACTCATTTAGTCATATAAATTCAGCCTAGTTTCATTTTTAAAAAAATAAACGTAATCTCTGTTTAATATAGGCACATCCTGTCTAATGTTAACTGGTTCCATGGAAACACGACGTTAGGCGAAACGACGATCCGGAAGGCAGTTAATGCCACAGCAACAGTGTTATAAATGGGTGCTTGGCTTCTGGACAACTGAGTTACAGAGTTACAGCAGTTTCCCAACTTTACCGAGGGGAGGGGGCTAGTTATAACGTATTATTGGTGTTCTCAAAAAAGCACCGTGGCCAGGGCTGCCTCGAGTTTGGGCTGTGGTCTCACCTTAACCTTACGCGGCTTGTTGGAGAAGCCGGTAGCAAGGAAAGATGACTCACTGGTCTGGCTGTCAGGAGATACACAAGATCGAATCTTCCCTCTGTCATTTCATAGTTTGTGCCCCTGAACGAGTTAATTCACCTGAGCGGTAAAATTGGGGGGGGGGGGGGGTGGAGGGAAGAATATCTACCATCCCTCCCTCTCTGGATTGTTGTAAGGAGCAAATGAAATAATGAATGTAAATTGCTTTGCAAATCTTAGATCCCTGTATAAATACTGGTTTTTGTTTTTATTGAAAGTGTTAAAGAGCTCCCTGTCAGGGCTTGTTCCTCTTGGTTCTGGAGGACAGACCTAGGAGCACTGGGTTCCCATAAAGGCATAAAGAGGCACATTTAGTCTCTGGATAAGAAAAAGGCTTCAGAAAATTTAGAGCTGTCCCAAAGTAAAACAAATAGTAAGTTCCCTGTCCCTGGAGTTCTTCAAGTGGAGGTTGTATGCTCACTTGTGGGTATACTGCAGAGGAGATTCCTGCAAAGGTACAGTTTGGACCCAGTGACCTCTGAGATCTTTTCCAACTTTGAGATTCTGTAATGCAGAGTAATATTAGCTGACTCCAACCTAGGCAAGGCCAGGGAGGGCACAGAAAGATGGGGGAAGGGGGCTGGGGTCAGGCAGCAGGGGCTCTCACATGGGAAAGCCCTTGTCTTTGGTATTTGCCCAAGGTGACGAGGGAGAACTCTGTTGGACAAAGGGACAGCCAAATGAGAGTCCCTTTATTGGGGTGGGGTGGGGAGCAGCTATTGAGAATGGGTTACCTCACAGAAGGAACAAGGCTAGCCCTGAAATTCATGAAGCAATCAATAATGGTTTTCTTCCTCGGATCAGCATTATTTTCTACCACCATCCCACCATTTCTTCTTCCCAGGAGATGCTTTAAAAAGTCCCTCTCTGAGAGGTTTGCATCTCCTTTCAAGGCAGCTTTCAAACTCTGGTCTGAGTTTTGCTCTCCCTCCCCATCCCCACCTTTAAGCTCCTTTTAAGGAACTATTAATCTTATAGGTTCCTTGATCCCCCAACTAAATTTACCAGCTGTTGATCGCAGCCAAGAGTTAAGCTAAATTAAACTTTGGAGACTGGAGGAGAGTGTATCAGATGGACTTCAGTGGAGAGCAGGGGTGTAGCCATGTCCTGCCTGTCCAAACCATAAGAGGCAGTGGAGAACAGGGAATAGAGTGTTGGACTTAGAGTCAGAAAGACCTGAGTTCAAATTCCATCTCAAATATTTACAGATAAGGAAACTGAGGCCCAGAGAGGTAAATTCACTTGTCCAAGGCAAAGTAAGAAATGAGGGGTGTGAACCTAGGGCCTCTGACTCCAGAGTCAACAATCCCCTCTGCCTTCATTCCCAATATCCCCTTTGCCTAGATTATCTCCCTCTCCCTCTCCTCTCTGTTTTGCATATCTTGCCCATCCTTCACAAGTCTCACATTCCAACTTTCCCAATCACCCCAAGCCTACACTAAATTTAATACAACAAAGCATTTATTAAGCATCTATTTTGGGTAGAGCACTGTGCTGGGTGATTGGGGAAAGATGATCTTTGGATGAAGGAGTTTCTCCCCTCAAGGAGGTCCAAGTTTAGTAGGAAAATAAGACACCCATGGAGAGAGCTGTAATACCTGATCAATTCCCTACTGTCTGGATTTATTTATATGGGCTATTTGTGCCCGACCTGCACACAAGGTAGAGCCTTCTGAGCTCATATTGGTCTGATCAACCACAGCTGGACACACAATACATTGGCCCCAACATAGTGATAGCATTTTGGTCCTCCTAGAGTATGAAGGGTGACAACCAACAACAACCACAGAAATGTGTGACCTGTGACAAATCACTCCTGCTCTCTGAACCTCATTCTTCCCATATATAAAATGGAGACAATAATACCCATACTGCTTATCTGACGGGTAAGGATATGAACATCACACTACAATAAGATTTTTCTCTCACAAAGTGCTATGTGAAAGAAAAATATTATTATCTATTATATTAATATTGATTATATACTGTATTATTAGATAATATAAAATTATATATCCTATCCTATTACATTATATCATAGCACATCCCATCACATCGCGTCATATCCTGTATTATATATTGTCGAACACTATTCTTACTGTCTCACCCAGCATTTTTCTACATTGCCGTCTCTTTTCTTTATCATTTTTGTTGTCATTTTATTGACATCTTTTTCTTTTTTACATCTCATGCTCAGAGACCTTTCTGTTATCAAAATAACATTAAAATAAATAACATTTCAATCAAACCAAGTAAGGCATCAGCCCTGTCTGACAAAATATGCAGCATCCACACCCCCAGCCTCCCACGTGGCTGATGAAACAGGAGCTACCTTATTATTTCACAAATTAGTCATTCAGCAATTCATTCTTATAAAAAATCCCTGGGATAGAAGGATGGGACATACACATTGTCTTCATAACTCAAAAACTCTATAAGTAGGATGTAGATACTGAAAAATACAGTGAGCAGAGGGATGTCATTGGTATAGAGATCTCCTAGATGAGGAAACTCTACCAATGCAGGTTGGCCATCTTCTCTGGAACACAGTCTTAAAGAGCTGAGAACTTAAGTGACTTGTCCAAGGTCATCAGTCTGCATGTCAGAGGCCAGATTGGAGCTTAGCTCTTTCTGGCTCCAGAACCAGCTCTCTGGCCACTACATCCCACACAGGTACAAATTAGAGTGTACCAAGTGAGCAAAGAAGCACAAAGTGTTTTTGGTGACTCTGTGGATGGAGCACCAGACCTGGAGTCAGGAAGACCTGAGTTCTAATTTGACCTCCCCTACTAACTGTGTGATCCTGGGCAAATAGCAACCTCTGGTTACCTTAGTTTCCTCATCTGTAAAATGGATCAATAGTAGCACCTACCTTCACAGTTGTTGTGAAGATCAGATGAGATAATATATGTAAAGAGCTTAGCACAGTGCTTGGCACATTGTAGGTTCTACATAAATGTTGACATTTCTACAGACAACCCTAAATTGTTATTATTGTTTTTATTAGTACTTTATGATTTTTATTAATTTTTTATTTATTATAGAATTATTATTATTACTATTGTATTGTTCCATATACATAGAAGATAGAGCTGTCAAGGACAGGGACCATGCCTCTTTTTATACCTGGTAAAGTGCCTTGCACATAGTAGGTGCTCAAAAAATGTTTGCTGATAGCATCAGTAGTTATAATAATATACATTTTAGTCATTAAAAGTGTGTTGAAACCTATATCATAGAGGCCATATTAAAGAATACTTGCCCTTATCCTGTGACAGAATAGAGTTGGGAGGGGCTTTAAAACAGGGAATGTCAGAGCTGAGATGAGTCTTAGAACAGAAACTGTCAAGGACCATAGAGACTATCTAATAATTATCTAATCAATATCATCATCATATCTAAACTTCCTCATTTGAAGTTCCCTGAGAGATCCAGAGATGAGAGATGACAGGTATAAGGTCACATAGTCAGTTAAAGGAGAGAAAAAGACTGACCCTGGGAAGAGAGCCATGAGAGATAGACCCTAACACTTAAATGGTGGCAACATAAGAGAGACATTAATATCCTCTCCCCACTAAAATCCCCTACAAGGGAGGACAGAAACCCGTGCTGACCCTAGGCAGCCCCGTGCTAAAAGCCTCCCTCAGCATCTCTCCTGTTTCCTACAGCAAGGCACAGCAAGAAGTCCAGCCAAGCCTTCCCTCCTAAAGCCATGAGGGTTACCTCTGATTGAATTACATAATGCAATTTATTTTCATATACTGACTGGAGCTTCCCTCAGAGCCAGCCTGGAGAAAGGGCTTCCTTGGAGAGGGGGAACCCAGGCGCTAGAAGGGAAAAGCCATCTGTCTGGGTTTAGGACAGACAGGGTTGGCCTAGAGCCCTAGCAGAGAGGCTGGCTGACTGCAAGGCATTATTTAGGGGGCCTGGAAAACCACCCTGCCTTCCAGCTCCCAGCTCAACTGGATAAGACCTGAAATCCCTTTCCCAGGGGTCAGAGCCCCTGATTACCCCCCTGGCCCACACAGTGAGATGGCTCAGGCTTAGAATTAAAACCTCCTCAGAGAGGGATAAGCCATGAACTGCCTTTTAAACAAAATCAGAGACTTCAAAAGCAGGAATGTTAAGTAGAGAGGAGAGAGAGCAGAAAAGCACTGGACCAAAGGGGAAGAAACAAGAAGTCAAAACAAGGGACTAAGCCATACAAGACCGCAAAGGGATTAGAATGAAGATAAGCAGCAAGGTGGCCCCGTGGATAGCACATCAGGCCTAGAGTCAGGAAAACCCGAGTTCAAATTCTGCCTCAGATACCTACCAGCTGTGTGACTAGATAAGACATTGTCCCTGACCTAACTGGGTATACGGTCTAGTGGGGAACTATGACAAATAAACAAGTAACTTGAGAGAAATAGTGTTCACTTGGTGCGATCCAGGTTTAGACTCTGGGTCCGCTGGCATCCCCAGCACTGCAGCGTCTGGGGGCTCAGAGCGGGGCTGCCGAGTCTCTGCCAGGAATTGTGTCATCTTGGTCACCAGACGCCAGGGCCATCTCGGAGGGGAGGACTAGCACCTAAGCAAGCTCTGTCTCAACACTGGGTGCGCGAGCTGTGTGAACTTCACCCAGCACCCTACTCGAGTGGTACTCTGCTACCAATTAACACTCTCCATTCCAACCTTCAGGGATCCACACCCAGAAAACCCCACAAAACCACAGGGAATCAGCACTCAATGCCCCTCAAAAGGCCTGAGGATATGTACCCAGACAAATCCCTCCCCATTGCTCACAAACTCTCAGCTTTCATACTTTTTTATTGTTCAATTATTTGTTATCTATCTCCAACTCTTTGTGACCCCCACTTGGGGTTTTCTTGGCAAAGATACCAGAACAGTTTCCCATGTCCTTCTCCAGCTGATTTTACAGATGAAGAAACTAAGACAAGCAAGGTGAAGTGATTCGCCCAGGGTCATATGGCTAGTAAGTGTTGGAGGCTAGATTTGAACTCAAGAAGATAAGTCTTCCTGATTCTAAGTTCACTTTACCACCTAGCTGCCTGATAGCATACTGTCAGGTCAGCCTATGTCCCTTTCTCTCTTTTACTAACTTCTCACTTCCATTCACTCTCTACATAACCCAAATCCCAATCTCTTTCTCTCTGTCCACAGTTTACTTCACAATCCTAAGGATCTCCCCCCATCCCAGTGATTAACAATGTCAGAAGAACATGGCACTCCCTCCCTCACATCCTCACAAAGAAGTAATCACCAACGACAGGCCCCATCAGTTTCCGTGCACAGCCGTCTGCCTTTTCAAGTCAAGCATCACAAGAGTCTAACAAGCAGACTGGATGGAAGCAGAGGACTAAGTGAGGTCCAAAGGGAGATTCCTGCTGGGAGCAAGGTCTCATGGAGGAAGCTTCATAAGAGTTGGGCCTTTATGGATGGATAAGAAGGTAAGTGAGTACATTCCAAACAGGGAATATCATGGGCAAAGGAACAGAGGTGGAAAAGCTTGGGGGTGATTGAGGAGCAGAGTTTCTCTGGTGCATAAAGTGAGTGCTGAGGACTGATATGTGATAATGCTGGAAATGTAAAGAAGCAAATTACTGAGAAGGGCCTTGACAGTTTAGAATTCACTAGCCAGAAATATGGAGTCCACTACAGCTTTGAAGGCCAAGGCGAGACCTGACCAGATCTCTGCAAAAGGAAGATTAGTTGGGACACTTAAATGAAAGAAAAGATGTCTTGACCTCAAGAGTTTATATTTGAGACAAGCAGAAAAGACAGAAACACATAAACCAATTAGGAAGAGAAATAAGGGAAGACATAGGGTAGACATAACTGGTGCCTGGGGACAGGTAAACATGATAGTACACAGAACACCCAGCCTGGAATCAGAGAGAGTTCAAATCCAACTTCAGACACTCACTAGCTGTGTGACCTTGGGCATGTCACTTCACCTTCTTTGTTTCAGTTTTTTCATCTGTAAAATGAACTGAAGAAGGAACTGGCAAACCACTCCATTATCTCTGCCAAATATCTGACCCCCTAAATGGAGTCAGAAACAACTGATAATAACTGAACAACAAGAAACAGGTACCTCCAAATTCAAATGCAACTCACATCCTTATCAGTTGTGTGGTCCTCAGCAAGTCACTTAACCTCTTTTTATTAATACGCTTTCATTAAGAACCTTACAGGCTGTCATATGGAACAGAGGTCAACACTGTTCTACTTGGCCCCAAAGGGCAGAACTATAAACAATGGGAAGAATTTGCAAGGAGGTAAATTTCAGGGGAAACCAGTAATTAGAGCCACCCCAAAGTGGAGGCAGTGGGCTTCCCCTTAGGAGAAATCTTCCATCAAATTCAATGAACTCTTCTTGAAACTGTTATAGAGAGGATTCCCATTCAACCAACAACTGGACTCAGCAGCCTCTGAGGTCTTTTCCAACACTGACAGCCTGTGATTCTCCATCAAACAACAAACATTTATTAAGCCACCTTCTATGTGCCAAGCACTACATTAAGTTCTAGAGATAAAAATACAAAGAAAAAAAAATAAATCCCTTCTCATAAGGAATTTATATTCTAATGGGGAAGACAATAAATACATACTAATCTATACAACATGAAGTTAATACAAATAAGGTAATTTGGGAGAGAGAATACTATCAATGGGGCGTCCAGAAAGGCTCCACATAGAACACGGGAATACGGCACCTGTAAAGCAAGAGAAGGAGTCACATACAGAGGCCAGAGAGAAAGTGTTGTGAATGATGAGGATTATTTAGAGAATATCCCCAAGATAGTAATTCAATGCTTGATTGTGACAAGCAGGTTATAGACGCTGAAGAGGTTCAGAAATCTCCAGCAAAAGGTCAGCATGGTTTGGAGTAGTCAAAAACTCCTTGAAGACCGGATGAAATTTAGAGTCAGAAAAGATGGGGGATGGCATGAGTAAAGACCAGGTGGGAGCAACAGGCCTAACATTGTACAGGAGGGAGAAAAGGAAAGAAGGGAGGAAGGAAGGGAAGTGATTTTTTCAGTACTTTGGCCTGTCGTAATGGGCTTTCCCCTTGTTGGTGGAAGCCTGGTGAAAGGCTCTTGGGACACTCCAATTACCTCCCCTGTCCTGAGACTCAAAGTCCTCAAAGTTGAGTTCTGACTTCATCTGCTTTGCGGATGAGACATCAGGCCCTGACCCCTTGGGGTCATTCAAAGAGCCAGCTCATCTTTCACTGGCCTGCTAAGAATAACACTTCTCCCTCACTCAGGATGTTGCTTTCACTCTTAGAAGGAATCCAAGTGCTAATTGGGGGGTCTTAGCCCCCTTGACCTGGGCAAATGCCACTGCGTCTCAGTTGTCTGTTTCTGCCTCTATCCACCATCACACCCTCTCCCCTCTCCCCCCACAAACACACAGACACTACTCCTTTCTAGATACAACCGTGTGCTACTTGGGTGAGTGGGAATTGTATTTCTCTTGCTTGCTTCTCCACCCAAACCACTTTAATAATATAGCTGGTGATATGGGTGGTGTAGAGTGACTTTTGAGTATTCCAGTAAGTCAACGTAATGTGATCCCTACCCAGGGGTTGGAGAGGACACTGGGAGTCACAGAATCTTGGAATTAGAGAATCTTAGTGGAAAGTGTTTTGGATGTGGAAATGGGAGGAATCTGGGTTCAAATCCCATCTTCAGTGCTTAGAATCTACATAACCATGGGCAAGTCAAGGGTTGGTAACACATGTAGCCTTCTAGGTCCTCAGGTGCCACCTTTTGACTGAGTCTAACTTTTACAGAACAAATCCTTTTATGAAGGGGATCTGTTGTGTGAAGTTTGGATTCAGTCAAAGGGCCAGACTTGAGGACCTAGAGGGCCACATGTGACCTCAAAGCTACACCCCTGGACAAATCATTTGATTTCCATGAATTGTTTTAGGGTTTGTTTGGTGTCTTTTTTTCACCCTCAGCACTTAGCACAGTGCTTGGCACATAGAAAACAACAAATGCTGTTTCATTTGTCAAAACAAACATGAAATCAACAGATATGAAGCTCACGTATGCAAAACAACATGGGACATGATCGTGATAAATCACTCCTAGAATGCCCAAATGAGCAGCTGCTGATTCATAAAGTCGGTCTACAATCTCTGGGAATTCATCTCTATAGATGACTACAGTTTTATATCTTTAATAGATCAGGAGATTAGGAAATTACAACCAACAAGCTCCAAATGGGGTAAATCACACTGCTAACTCTGTTCTATATACATATCCCACCCACCATCCTTATTCTCATCTATAAAAGCTCTACCTGTACTACAAAGTCCGACTCAATTGTCAATCATCTCCTTTACTAGATTGTAAACACCGTGGTGGCAGGCACTGTGTCTTAATATCTCTATATCCACCTACTGAACCTAGTCTTGTGACTTGCTAAGAGTAGGTACTAAAGAGAAGTATGTTGAATGAATAATTGAATCTCGCATGCTTCATGAAACCTCCTCTAATTACCCCAGTCCTGAGTGATCTATTGCTGCTACAGGTCTGTAACTAAGGCAAGGCGATCAGGGATTTTCCCATCAGAATTTAGAAGGTGCAAAAATTTGATATAACTCCTTCAACATAAAAAATATTGTTTAAGAGGGTTTCAGTTTGGAATATTGGTCCATATTGGCATTTTATCCTCTTGAGGGTCTTCTACCAGCTACCATCAGAGGTTGTTGGATGAAAAGGGAAAAGGGGGGTTGGATTCTGTTTAGTTCTTCCTTTTCTCCCTCTACCCCCATAAAGAAATCCCTAACCTGCCCTGTATCCATTAAAGTATTTCCCATTCCCTCCATCCTTTCCAGATGGATCTGCCTCTTTTTCTAGCAGTGGCTCTCCCCTCCCTCAACCCTATGGTGGATAGTACCAATGCTACCTTCCTTCCCACATACTGTGACTTCTTAAGTATAGAGCACAGGACCCCCAAACCTCAGTAACTGGAAAGGTTGCCATGTAAGGTTACTTCCATTTCTGAGACCCTATCTCCAAAGTCACTTAATAGTTAATTAATTCTTCCTTCCAGATAACTGAGATTGCCTTAATTTGTTTCTGTCTTTTTTATACATCAGTAAGTATAAGGTTGAGAGGCACCATGTTATGATGGCTATGGAGCCCACCTTGGCCTCAGGAATACCCAGGTTCAAGTTTTACTCTGACACACGTTGTGTGACTCTAGGCAAGTCACTTATCCCTTTGGGCCCTCAAACAACTTCCTAACTACAAGTGGTGAAGAAGATTCTGATCTGCATGGATAGAGGAAGTTCCTCACCAATAGCTCGCTATCCTGATACAACCACAACTCTGGTGAATAAATGTAAAAGTAACTTGTTGCTCAAGTCAAACAATGTTTGGCCTGGAGAACAATATATCTAGTTAAGACTCTGCTCCCCTGAACTCCCCTAATGCCATTCTGATGCCTCTTCTGTAGCTTCTTTGAATTTTAATTATTTATAAATGTAATCCATTTCTTCTACGAGGTTAGAAATTAGCAGAGGAAGGGGATCCTATCTTCATCTCTATATCACCCACCTGTGCCCCGTTCAGTCATTCAATCAGGTATCTATGAAATGAGTGAATCAAAGTTCCCCTATGGAGAGAACAAACAAAAAGAACTACATAGCTCAGGCTTAGGCTGATGTAGATACAAGTAGAGGTAGTTCACAGCTGACATAGCCAGCCCAGTCTGAGCAAAGGGCTGGCTGCAGGGATTCAAGAGGAAACTGATATTCAAATGGAAAGATGGTTAAGTTATAAACAAAAGCTCAGCTCACTCTCAAAAGATCAGGGTGGAAGATGCTGATTCAACCTAGTTGTCAACAGACACACTTTCCTAAACAAATAGAAGTCTCTGTTTCAACCTGATCACTGGATGTTTTGTTTCTTTCCAACTGATTAATTATAAAGACGAAAAGTACTAGTCTTGGGGACAGAAGGCCTGGGCTAGCCTCCTAGTTCTACTATGGACTCTCTCTCTCTGGGTGCTGCTTAGCCTCAGTTTCTTCATCAGTAAAGCAGAGGTGATTATACTTGTACTAACTACCTCACAGGGGTATTCTGAAGATCAAATGAGATAATGTACATAAAAGTAAGCCTCTTCCCCTCTATGGACCTCCATTCCTCCTCTGTATAATGAAGAGGGTCAGACTAAATGATCTCTGAGGTCCCTCCCCAGCTCTAAATCTATGATCCTATGCTTGGGAAGTCTTAAAGAGTTACATAAAAATGAGCTATGAGTATTATTATCACAACTATTATTAGTATTATTATTTATGAGCTCAGTAATATTTTATAAACTAATTGCTACATGGAGGGAAAGAGAGAGAACCCAAAATAAAACCTTCACCTTGACTGATTCTCCTTGGCATGCTTCCTGGAGTGGTTAGAAACCACTGTGGATGTCTCAGACTATCTACTGAAGGGGATGCTGGTACAATAGGAGGGGACAAGGAGAGGAGCAAGCAAAAGGAGGTAGCCAGGGACTGATGGATGGGGAAATATTTCAAAGGCTAAGGATCATATTCTGGGGCACCATCACTGGGGCCACCGGTCTCCTAGTGAATCCATCTTTTTCACTTAGTCAAGATGAATTAGGCTTGTGTTGTAGCCACTCTTCTATATGAAGGGCTGCCTGTCTCTCCTTGCAGAGAGCTCTAACACTGAGGCCCAGGACAGTGGAATCCTGGCTTTGATACTATGCAGTACTGAAAATAATTCATTCAATAAACATGTCTTCAGCCTATACTGTGTGCAATAGCAAAAATCCTGTCTTGTTACTCTAATTCTCTAGAACTTTTAATGGCTCCCTATTGCTCCCAAGGATAAAAGACAAACTCTTTAGCTTACTATCAAAAACTCTTTGTAATGTAGCTACAGACTATTTTTACAGACTTACACATTACCTTCTTTCATGTACTTTACATTCCAGCAAAGGAACTGTTTGCTATTTCCCAAACGCTTCTCCTCATCTGAAACAGAGAAAGTTAAGTGACTGACCCTGGGTCATGCAGCTATCTTAGGAGTCAGGATTAGAACCCAAGTGCCTCCTGATTCCAGGCCTGGTGTTCTTTCCACTATAATCTGCTTCTTTTACAAAGTACTATCCCAGATAGATTTCATTTGTTCCTTATAATTCAATTCAATTCAACTATCATTTAATAAGGCTCTCCAGAGCCAAGAGGAAGAGGTCTCCTCAGGTACTTGAGAAGCTGGGGAAATGTGCTGAAGCATCCTAATTCACCATTTCTGAAGCCAAATGTTGAAATTCCAGGCAACTGTGACTCCTTGGTCAGTTCCATAGCCTAAGTGTGCCTTAAATGCTCCTACTATGGGCAAACCCACTGAACCTCTGGGTAAAATTGACCCTGCCTCTGAGCATGGAGCCAGGAAGCCCTGAGTTGAAATTCCACCTGAGACATGTCCTAGCTGTGGGACCCTGGGCAAGTCACTTAACCTTTGTTTACCTCAATGTCCTCAACTCTAAAATGGGGGTAACAATAGCACCTCCCTCTGTTTTGAGAATCAAATGAGATCATGTTTATACAATGCTTAGAACAGTACTGGGCATATAACAATAATACCATCGTTGCATTTGTCTAGAACAGGCAGAGCAGCCAGGCTCTCTCAGCCTCACCCAGGCAACCCTCAGAGGTGTGACCCAAATTCTGGAGTTCTGGAACGTAGTTCAGATGCTTGGATTGAGATCCCCTTATCGGTCACTTCCACTGGGAGCTCGCAAATGTTTCAGAGCCTAAAGCTAAGAAGTGTCTCCTAACTTCTATCGATGATGTTTGTGGCCTTATGGCCAGTCAGTTGAATTCATCCATCCATCAGTCAATCCACAAGCCTGATAAATGCTTGACAGGTGCTGGCCTGGGTGCTAGGATATGAAGACAAACTCTGAAATGATGCTTCCTCACAAGGAACTTATACTTTGTCAAGAGAGCTAAAATGGAAAGATTTCCTAAAGCAACATTTTCTTCGTCACTCTTCTGTGACTGGCTAGCATCTCTGGTCCTGCCCTGCAATGATTTTATATACTTGAGTATATCACCATCGAGGCTGTACCCAAATCCCAATCATCTCCCATGACTTGTTCATTGCTAATGGAACAATGGACAAAGGAAAAGTACTAACAGGAAAAAAAAAATTCCATCCCCCTTATTCTTCCCTCCAACCCTTCATTCATTTTATTTTTATTTTCCTTTTTGGAGTGGGGAAAGTAGGGCAATTGGGGTTAAGTGATGGCTAGTAAGTGTTAAGTGTCCAAGGCTGGATTTGAATTCAGGTTCCCCTGACTCCATCACCACCTAGCTATCTCTATCTTCATTCATTTCAAAAATATTTATTTTTAGTTTGCAACATTCACCTTTACTACAAGATTTTGAGTTTTAATTTTTCTCCCCTTCCCTTCCTCCTCCCTCCCCAAGATAGCATGAAATCTGATATAGGCCATATAAATGCAGTCATATTAAACATATTTTCACATTACCTAGTCATGTTATAAAGAAGGATTAGAACCAAAGAAAAAAAAGGAAAAATAGTATGCTTTGACCTGCATTCAGACTCCAAAGTTCTTTCTCTGGATGTGGACAGCATTTTCTATCACGAGTCTTTTGGAGTTGTCTTAGATCATTGCATTGCTGAGAAAAGTTAAATCTATCAAAGCTGGTCATCGCACAATGTTGCTGTTATTATATACAATATTTTCCTGGTTCTGCTCATTTCACTCAGCATCAGTTCATATAAATCTTTCAAGGTTTTTCTGAAATCTGCCAGCTTATCATCTCTTGTGGAACAATAATATGCCATTAAATTCATATACCACAACTTATTCAGCCATTCCCCAATTCATGGGCATCCTCTCAATTTCCAATTCTCCAGCCCTTCATTCTCTAAATGGTCATGGTTGCTTGCTTAATTTCTACCCCAGCCCTTCTGCTCTTCTGTTCTTTCTGATCGAGGCTTTATGGAGAGGCCCAATCAAACTGTTGCATAAATATAAACTCTTCACAAATAAGGAAACTGGGGCTCAAAGAAATTAAATGGCTGGCCATGCAGGTAGTATGTGGCAAAGTTATGCCTCAACCCACATCTTCTGACTCCCACTCACAGAACTAAAATTCAATAAATATTTACCACTTGGCTCTGTGCAGAGCACTGTGCTGGGGATTGGCTAACTCAGATGATGCTGCTGTATAGGCCACATTCCACTTTAAGGGCTTCCTTCCAAATATTTTCCCCAGTGAACTCATTAAGCAACTGCCATGGGAACCAGCCAGCTTGTGTATTACAAGGGATCCTACAAAGGCAAACAAGGGTCTCTTGTACCTAGGAAAAGTGGTCTCAAGATGGTTGTTTTATGAGCACAAGAAGAACAGGCTGAAAACAGCTTTGGGGAAATCCAATTCAAAGTTGTGTCAGCTTAATGGTCAAAAGATGAGACGCCGAATTCCCATTATGGAGACATTAGAAGATTTAATTAAGGGTTTGCAAAATGAAAGTTAAGAAAAAGTTTTAGGAAAGCTCAAATATGCTCTTCAGGAGGCCAAGCACTCCAAGCACTGTGGCCTCCCAATCACTACCACCTACAGTATATAGTGGCAATCGCACTGGCATATCCAGGATAGCTACTAGCACAATTTCTTAGATATGTTTTATTAGGAAATATTGAAAAGACTTTTCAGGGGAAAAGTCAGCACCCTGAACTTCAGAGAAAATACAAGCACAAAAATAAAGACCAACAGACAGGGCTCTGATTGCCTGAATCAAAGCAATATTGCTATATACTTTACATACATCCCTGGATGGAGAGAGCTTTTACATCTGAGCAGTTGGGGAACTCTAAACATAAGGCAACTCAGAATCTCATCCAGGGAATCACAAGATCCCTCTCATAAGCAAGCCCCCAAAGCAAAATACCAACTCAGAGTATATATACACTTCTCAGAGCCAGAAGGCATCACAACCCTTGTAACTCAGTGCCTAATTAGAAATTAGCAAAAGGTGTGAAAGCCTTCCTACAAGCAAGCCTCCCCTAAACAAGTTTCCCTTAATGAGCTCCATGTGAGGGGCCCTATTATCCTATTAATGGGTCAGGGAAGATCTTATATCCAATTAACATTACACAGAATTATAATCATCAACAACTCCACAGAAGCAACCAACTCCTAACAGCCACCCACCACCACCAATGCCAACCCATTACCACCAACCACCATTATTCCTCATCTTTCAGATGTGCTTAGAATTCTCAAAGGTGTAGATTCTTAACAATCTTTGTGTCATGAGCCCCTCGGACAGTCTGGTGAAGTCAATGGACTCTCTCAGAATAATGTTTATAAATGTATAAAATACATAGTATTACAAAAGAAACCAATTATACCGAAACATAGTTATGAAAAAGATAACTGCCCCTCATGCACCTCAGGTTAAGAATTCTTGCTCCAAAGGTGTCTTTGTTTTTCTTTTCTTT
>CM053585.1:381994095-382006290 GCA_028646515.1 Pseudochirops corinnae
AGGCTATGCATGTACAATCATATTAAACATATTTCCACATTAGTCATGTCATGAAAGAAGAATCAAACCAAAAGGGAAAAATCACAAGAAAGAAAAAAAAGAGAGAAAATAGTATGATTTGATCTGCATTCAGACTCCACAGTTCTTTCTCTGGATGTGGATGGTATTTTCCATCCTGAGTCTTTTGGAATTATCTTAGATGATTGTATTGCTGAGAAGAACTAAGTCTATCAAAGTTGGTCATCACAAAATGTTGCCAGTACTGTGTACAATGTTCTCCTGGCTCTACTCACTTCACTTACCATGAGTTCATGTATGTTTTTCCAGGTTTTTCTGAAATCTGCCTGCTCATTATCCAAAGGTACCTTTGATACCTATCATGAGTCTTTTGGAATTGTCTTAGATCTCTATCTCATCAGTATCTTCTGTCTCTCTGATGGAGGGTAGGGCCATGAACTCCAAACCACAACCCTACATAGAGTACCTTCCCCATCCCCCCTCTCTTTTTTCAGATTCCTTTTGTGTTTTGTCTTCTGGCATTAATGTGTAAGCTCCCTGAGCTTAGGGACTGTCTTTTTCTTATATTTGTATTCCTAGTACCTAACACAGCACCTAGTCCATCATAGATGCTTAATAAACACACATTGACTATTATTGGTATCATAGATGTTTGATAGATGCTTTTTGATTGCTTGAGATACCTATGATGCTATCAGCCTGGGCCCCCACTGATTCTGTGTTGTTCCCCATTCACTACCACTGCTAAGTGAATAACACCCTAGGTCTAAGTAATCAATAAACATGAGCTAATTTTTAGAAGGGGATATTTACTTTGAAGACAGAGCAAAAACAATAGGACAAACATGTCTCCCAACAACCTGGAGGGCAACAAGCTCTCCCATTTTCTAGAAATGTCACTAGCTATTGGAGCTGTCAGCTAACACCAAGCCTTTCATGGTTGTTATACCATCTCGAGTGGGTCAAATCTTGATTGATAACTTGATTTAGTTGCTGAATAGGTACAGAGGAAAACCAGAGGCCAAAGGCTATGTATGTTCTGCTTGATTCAACACAAGAATGTTCCAGGTGGCATCCTAAGAGTTTCAAGGTACCCTATTAGCTCTAGTTCTGGAAACTTTGAACTGTGGAGAACATTAGAGAATTCTGAGATTTTTGTTCAGTATGCCTTCCTTACCACCTCCTCAATCACTGAAGTGGGATGGAGAAAGGCCTATAGCTGAGGTCTAAAGTTCCCACTTAAGAGGATGTGCCTCAAATGGTCCACTATGATGATGGCAAAAATTGACCAGGGGGGAAAGTCTTCACTTAGTAAAGTAGTGGTCATAACATATCTAATAGTCCACAGAGGGTTAAGGAGAGTTCTCTAGTAAAAGGTAAAGCTTAGGGCAAGGTTGGGGAACTTGTGGCCTAGAGGCCACATATGACCTTCTAGATCCTCAAGTGTGGCCCTTTGATTAAATCCAAACTTCACTGTGAATCACTTGGATTCAATCAAAGGGCCACACTTGAGGACTGAGAGAGTCACATGTGGCCTCGAGGCTACAGGTTCCCCACACCTTAGAGGATTCAGGGAAATATACCAAGGGGCTTTGGGTACTACTTACTGCCTGTGCAACCTTGAGCAAGTCATTTTCCTTGTGGGTGCTCAGTTTCCTCACCTGTAAAACAAGGCAGTTGAATTAGATGCTCTCTAAGCTCTTAGTCACTTGTGTTTATGGACAGAGGAAGCATCATGTTGGAAACTAGGAGATACGAAGAGAGTTGGTTGGTTGGTTTTTTAAGATCTTGTCCCTGACGTCATGGAGTGTAAAACAATTCACTAGGGCCAATCCATAGCACATGCTCTATTTTTTGCATCTATATCAGTAATATTAGCTGACATGTATACAACCAAAGCATTTTATATATGATAGCACCTTTGCCCTCTGAGCTAGGCAGTTATCACCTTCCCCATTTTGCAGAGGGGAAGACTGAGGCTCAGAAAGGTTGAGATTTGCCTAGAGCTGCAGAGCCAGCCTCTGTCTGAGGTGAGGTCTGAACTCAGATTCTGCAGGCTCCCAAAGCCAGCACTCTTTACTCAACAGCAAAGAACTATGTTTAAATGCCAATGAAGGGAGAGAGAAAGGAAAAGCGAACAACGAAAATAGGTATCGTTTGTAAAGCTCACTTGATTCACACAACAACCCTGGGAAGCAAACAGAGCAGGTCTCCTTTATGTTCATTTTACAGATAGGAAAGTTGAGGCTTGGGAAAGTCAGATGATTTGTCCCGGGTCACACAGATAGTAAGGTCTATCTGATGGGTAATAATGAAACTATTCCTGTAAATTCAGGTGGGCTGGCATCGATTTGTGGCTTTTTAACCAATTCAAGCAGTAACACACTCAAGGTGTCTAAAGAAATATGATTGAAAGCATAGGTAGCTAGCTACATATAGCTATAGGGAGAGAGACAATCAAAGCTTTTAATTGAAAAATTAAATTTAATTAAAAATATTAAAGGAGCCACTGGATGCCGCCCTGTGGGAAAGGTCCAGGACAACCTCTAAAGTCCCTTCAGCTGCACCTCTGAGTTAAAAAAAAAAGTTATCATGACATTTCTGTCTTAATACACTAGATGCATAGGTCAGACAATTGTCACTCTCCTTCTGGAAATTCCTGGGGCCCCTCTGGCCTCTAGGATAAAATGCAAACATCTCTCCCTGGCATGGAAAGCCCTTCGCCCGTCTGGCTCCAGCTGGCCTCTCCTGGCGAGCTGCACATTACTCTACTTCACATACTCTGCGTTCCAGCCAAACTGGCTGCTTGCTGTTCCCCACACAGGCAGTTCCCTCTACCAGCTCCTGCCTTCGAGCAGGCTGCCCCTACCCCTTCTGGAATGAGCTCCTCTTCACCTCCCCCTCCCAGGAGCCCAAGCTGCCTTCAAGGGTGAGCTCTAGGGTCACTTCCTACAGGAGGCTTTTCAGGATTCTCCCAGTGCCTAAAGAAAATGTAACTTTGGATATGTACATGTGTATGTGTATATCTGTGTATACACATCTATGTCCACATTGTTGTATGTATAGGTATGTGTATGCATGTAGGTCTATGTGTGTCTATGTGTTGATTTTGCATATATGTGTATGCCTATATGTGTATATAAATATATATGTCTATGAATATTACATGTGTGGGGATATATATGTCTTTATAGTATATGTGTTGTATATGCACATGTATAGGCATGTGCCCTTTCTATATATGTGCATGTATGCATAAGTATATATCTATGTGTATCTATATACCCACTCACATATGTCTATATGTGGACATGTAGCTGTACAGGTATATTATATTGATATGGGCACCTGCATATACACACATGCATGTATATGTATTCGTGGCATGCACACATGTATACACACATAAGTGCATGTATTAGCTTGTGCACACACTGTGTGCATGTGTCTACATATGTATCACATGCATGTGAATTATAGGCACATATATGTGCACATACATTGCATGGGGTGTGTACATATGTATGAACAACATATAAGTGTATTATAGGTGTGTGTATAAGTACATATTTATGTATGTCTTGTGTTCATATGTATACACACAGGTGAATAGGCATATGTGCACATATATGCACATGTGCACATGTATGTCTTGGCTGTGTGCACATGCATATACACATGTGAGTGTGTGTATGAGTGTCTATGTGTCTGTAAGTCTACACATGTACATGTATCTATATGTGTACTGCATACATACATGCATACATGTTCATACATACATGCATACATGATACATTGCATAAGTAGGTATATACATATGTATAAATAACATAGGTGTATTGTAGAGTGTGTGTATATTTGTATATATGTATCTCTATGTTTTTATGTGTGTACATATGTGTGTATAATACATTTCTATGAGTGTAGATACATACATACAATATACACATGCATGTATATGCATGAGTGCATCTGGATGTGCCAGCCCCAGGAGAAGGAAGCTGTCCAGGGCAGGGGCCATTTCATTTCCATACTCATACCCCAAGCACCCAGCTGTGCCATCCCCAGAGCAGGCATTTAGTAAACATCTGTTGAATGAAGTGGCAGAACCAGATTTAGAACCCAGCTCTCTCAACATCAATCAACAAACTTTTGTTGTGTCCCAGGAGCTGTCCTATGTGCTGAAGGTACAAAGAGGTACAAACTCCTTCCCTCAAGGAGTTAAAGCTTCAGGGCATTAGGAAGGCTGAGAACCACTGAGTTAGAAGGAAGTTCTGACATCCACTCAAAGGAAACAATGTGTGCAAACCACTTAGCACAATGCCTGGCACGTAGTAGGCTCTATAGAAATGCTTGGTGTTATTGTTGTTGTTAACATTCTAAATACCACTACCCCCATATAGAAAACGAAGCTAAGAACAAGAGGAGTCTTAAATGGCGTGCCCAAGGTCACATAGGTAGCAAGTATCAAAGGCAGTCTCTGAACTCAGGTCCTCTGACTCACAATAATGACCAGCATTTATATGATGCTTTGAGGTTTACAAAGCATTTTGCAAATATTATCTCATTTTTTTTTTATCACAACAACCCTGGGAAGCAGGTGCTATTATTATCCCCATTTTACAGATAAGGAAATTGAGGCAGACAGAGGTTCAATGATGAACCAAGGGTCATGCGGCTCGTATGTGTCTGGAGCTGTATTTGAACTCGGTCTCTGACTCCAGATCCAACACTCTCTCCACCTAACTGCTTCATTTAGCAGACTCCAGACAAGGCCCTCTTTCCGATGCACTTCACTATGTGAGGCAGAGAAAGGCAATGAGAAATTTGAAAGAAAAAAGACTAAATTCAAAGGGGAAGGAGGGGAAAGCTAGTCAAAGAAGATTTACTGGGAAAAGTGTCCTTTGTATTGGGCCTTGAAAAAAGAGAGGATATAGATAATGAGGAGAAAGAAAGGAGGAGGGAGGGGGAGGGGAGGAGAGGAGAAGAGAGAAGAGGAGGGCAAAAGGGAGGAAAGGAGAGGAGGGGAGAGGAGGGGAAGGGAGGGGAGGGAAAAAGAGGAGGGGAGGGGAGGGAAAGAGAGAACGGGAGGGGAAGGGAGGGGAGGGGAGAGGAGAGGGAGATTGAGAGAGAGAGAGAGAGAGAGAGAGAGAGAGAGAGAGCAGGATGAGAATAGAATATGGAAAGAAATCTTGTTTGGTCAAAATAGAATTATGTAAAGGAAAACAATGAAAAGTAAATTTAGATAGACAGGAACCAAATGAGGGAGAGCCCTGAATGTCAGGATAGTTTGCATTTTGCTCCTCAGGCAATGGGGAACCACTGAAGGGTTGTTTTTGTTTTATTTTGTTTTAAATAGAGAAGTGACATAATCAGAGGAGTGCTAGAGGAAATTTTTCGAGCAACTGTGTGAAGAGTAATAAGACCAGAGGCTAAAACAAAACCAGGACTACAGATTTAAGACTGGAAGGGACCATCTTACTCAATCTCCTCCTTTTACAGATGAGGAAATTGAGGCCCAAAGTACGTAAGGTGACTTGGTCAAGGTCACACAGGTAGGATGTCTCAGAGGATGGACTTGAAACCATATCTCCTTACTCCAGCACCAATACCCTTTCCACTGCACCAGGGAAGAGATGACATGGTGGAGCTGGGGAGATCTCCATGGGAACAGAGAAAAGGGGAAGGTAGACATCACAGGACTCAGGGCAGGGGAAGGATCAGACAGTCCACACGGCCCACTTCATGGGTATCATAACAACTCACAGCCTCTGCTGACTTGGTTGGTGACCAAGAAGTGATGAGCTCTGTATCCTGTTCCCTCCCATAACAGGTGCAAATGGTGTGAACTAATGAAATATTGCAGAGAAATTAACAGCTGACAGTCCCTTCTCCCTGCCTGCCACTGCTGAGAGCCAAGTGACCTGCACACCCTTCCTCCTACCTCCCACCTCCCTCAGGAGAGGGACATGAAGAGGGGGTGTGAAGGAAAGGAGGGGATCCTTCCAACTTGGAGTGTGTTTACTAAGTGCCCATACCTGTGCTAGGACTATGCAACACAGAGGAGATAGACAAAACATAATCTTGCCACTGCTTGCCACTCCAATGTAGGATCTCATCATATCTTAGCTGGATTGTTGCCTTAGCCTCTTAATCAATCTCTTGAGCCTACAGTTTCTTCCCCCTTAATTCATAATAAAAATTATAATTGTGTATTATTATATTGTAATAATTATTATTACGGTTATTTTCTCATTCTGCTTGGACCATCATTTCCCCTTCAGTAAACTGGGATTTGATAAGTGAGATTGCGCCTTATCTTGCCAGGACTTGGGTCTCCTCACCATGTCCCACTCCTTTTCCAGCTCCCCTTTATGTTCAGATAATCATTAGATTACAAATTCCTTGAGGGCAGTTTGTGTTGTATTGCTTGCTTGTATTTTTATCCCCAGCACTTATCACATAGATGCTTGATTATAGTAAATACATCCTCCCCTCCCTCCTCCCCTACTCCTCTCTGTCTCTGTTTCTCTCTTATTTCCTCCCACCTCCCTTTCCCTTTTTCTCTCTTCTCTTTCTCTCACCCATTTCTCCCCTAACTTCTTTATCATTCTTCTTATCTTTTTTGAGGGCACCCAGCCATCAACAGTCATAAAATGAGTTACTATCCTGCTATTATTTTTTTATGTTTCACATTCTGTAGATCCACACAAGTGGATGAAATCACTACTCTTTGGAATTGAGTACAAGGATTGCAAAGTAAGCTCATCCTTGGGACAACTTCAGAAGCAGACAGGAGGATGAAGGGGAGATGCACTTCATCCTGCTTCCACATGGTTTGGGGCTCATCTGCGAAATTATTATGGGTGTTTTATTATTGACAAAACTATTGTCAGATCTAACATTGACCCATAAAAATTTAAAAGTATTTCTGAGAGATGCTCATAGCCTACAAACTACATGAACTGAAAAGCTCTCAAAATATAATGATTACTAAACTGCTTATATACCCTGTGACTGAGCAATTCCTCTCCTAGAACTAAAAGTTTAGAGTTAGATTGGCAACTAGGTGATACAGTGGATGGAATGCCTAGCCTGGAGTCAGAAAGACTCATCTTCCTGACTTTAAATTCAGCCTTATATAAGTATATGTGTGTGACCCCTGGGCAAGTCACTTAACACTGTTTGCCTCAGTTTCCTCATCTGGAAAATTAGTTGGAAAGGGAAATGGCAAGCCCCTCTAGGATCTTTGCCAAGAAAACTCCAAATGGGGTCATGAAGAATTGGACATGACTGAAAATGACTAAACAACTACTGAATTTAAGAGGCCATCTAGTCTAAACTGCTTTTACAGAGAAGAAAACTGAGACCTAGATAGATGAGTTAACTTTCCCAAGGTCACACAGCAAGAAGTAGAGCCAGAAACCAGAACCTGACCCTTTGAATCCAAATGCAGCACTTTGTGATTATACCATGTTACTTCTGGGCTTCTCTCTGGGACTCAGTTTCCTTATCTGTAACGAGGTGGTGAACTAAAATGGCCTCTGAGGTCCCTTCCATCTCAAAGTCTTGTGATCTCTTCATGTGCACAGAATGAATCATTCCACAGCAGCTTCCAAAAGATCACCAGGGCATCAAAGGCTTGTGGTGAATCCCATCCAAGGACTTTACGACATGCCTCCTATGTTTAAGTCGTCATGTGAAGAATATAGAAAATCAACAAAATGGAGAATGAGAGAGGTGGCGTGATTTGCCCTGGATCACACAACTAAGAGGTGCCAGAGCCAGGACTAGGACCCAAGTCTCCTGACTTCCACTCTAGTGTTCTTTCCACAAATGCCAATGGGAAACAGCCCTGCATGAGACAGAATGGACCAACATATTCATGGACACTCAATTGCTCAGGTGAGTTTTTGCTTTTACCTGACATTCTTGACTTACCCTCATATCCCCCTCCAGGTATGTGTCCCTCAGTTTTAGCCTATGAAGAAACTTCTGGCCTCTCACTGTTAGTGGGAATTGTACACAGTGCTACCCACTTCTTGTCAGAAAGGTGACTTGGGACTCAGAATAGCTGACTGGGCAATTTGGGATTTATATGTCTCTTACCCCTCCCACTCCATTGTGAAGGATGATGGAAAAACAAGAATGAATAAGGACAGGGGAGGAGGAGGAGGAGGAGTTGTCATCAGAAGAAGAAGAAGGAGAAGGAGGACAAGGAGGAGAAGGAGAAGAAGGAATATTCATAATAAGGAAGACAGGTGAATGTTTTTTAATCCAGAAGAAGACCAGTAAGAAGCCCAGACAAGCAGGACAACTTTGAAACTCAAATTCTTTGTATATAAGTATAATATACTTTATATACTTATTTATAATAAGCATTATATACTTATTATATGCCTATTTCTATACTTATGAAATTTATTATGCACTTCGAACTTATTATATACTCAAAAAGTAAAGCAAGCTATACATAATAGAGATGTAGACTTCAGTATACAGTGTCCTCTTTCTGGTCTTCTATCAATATGAAAGCACCCATCCTATTTAGTATTTAAGTTCAAGTTTTTTGTTGTTCTTTTTCTTAAGGGGGACTATATATGGGTATTACTGTCTGTGTGATCAGTACTGTTTAGAAGTTAACCCATGAGGGGCTTGTGACAGCCATCTAGCTGGCAAGGAAGTAGCCGGAGCCAGCATTGTGATAAGACCAGACAGAGTAGCTGTAAAACAAACTGGACTAGGAGGGAGGGAGGGCCAAGTACACTGAGATGACCTCACCCCCTGGGGAGTTTCCCAGAAGCCCACAGGAGATGGGCATGCAGAAAAGCCAGGCCAGACTGAGATGTCAGTGAGAAGGGATCATAGGAGCAGGGATTTAGAATTGGAAAAAACTTTAGAGATTATTGAGTCCAGTCCTTTCATTTTTCAAATGAAGAAACTACGGCCCAGAGAGGAGAAATAATTTTCGCAAGGTCACACAGAAAATAACAGAACTGAGATTCAATCCACATCTTCAGATTTCAAGCCCAATACTCTAATTGTCTCATTTTACAGAAGGGGAAACTGAGGCAGAGAGGTCAAATGATTTTTCCCAGTCACATAGGTAATAAGTGGCAACATCTAAGTTTGAATCCAGGTCTCCCTTCTGCCTTCACATCCAGCATTCTCCCCAGTAACTCATGTGACAAGAGTCAAAAGTTCCACCTCCTGTTACTTGTGACCAAGTATTTAGGAAAACACCTCTGCTCTAAATTCATTTGTCAACCTGGAATAAACAATGACTGACTTTTGTCTAGCTCAAAGGAGACTATGAAAACGTCCTGTATACATTTGGTTTCATTTAATAATAGATAAGCCAAATACACAGTCCCCCTACAGAGGTATATAGCAGGTAGAGTGCTGGACAGAGTCAGGAAGCCCTGTGTTCAAATTCTTCCCTACCCCTTCCCTCCTGAGTACTCATTGTGTGACTATGAGCAAGTGACCTAACATTTCTAAGGCCCTGGTTTATCATCTGTAAATGTAGATAAGACCTGGAATAACTCCAGAATAACAGCCATGCCAACCTTGAAATACTACCCCAATGTCAATTATTATTCATAACCAGGGTTTAGAAGATTGGAAATATTGGGTGGGAATGGAGCACCTGGCATAACAGTTACATTTTAAATCATGAAATCATATTTGCTGCTGTTGCAGCAGCTTTGGCTATTTTTCCAGGCAACCAGGCTCACAACCCATAGTCATCCCCAACTCTCCCCTCTTCCTCACCCTATTTATCCTAATCACTGGCCAAATCTCTATGGTTTCTCCTCCATCCACTTCTCTCCACTCACACAGTCACCATCCTCACTCAGGCCCTTTCCACCTCTCACCTGGGCTATTTCAAGCCTCCTCTTTGTTCTCCCTGCCTTCAGCCTGTCCCCTCTCCAATCCATCCACCTCCCAGATGCCCAATGACTCTTCCTTAGAGCCCAGATCTCACCAGGGCACTCTTCTATTCAAGAAGCTCCTGAGCCTGCATTTTGCCTCTCAGATCAAACACAAACTCTTCTGTTTGGCATTTAAAGCCTGGCTCCAGCCAACTTTTCCACATTACTCCCCTTCATACACTCGACATTCCATCCAAACTGGCCCATTTGCTATTCCCTGTACACAACATTCAATCATCCATCTCTGCGCCTTTAAACTGGCAGGCATCCTCCACACTTGGAATACTCACACTCCTCACCTCCACCTCATGGAATCCTTATGATTTTCCTTCCAAACTCAGCTTAAGACTGACCTTCTGCAGGAGGTCTTTCCTTGTCTTTCCAGTTGCTAGTGCCCCCACCCCCTCCCCCAACCAAAATCTCTTTGATTTCATTCTGCAAACATTCTGTGCTTTTTAGTCTGTGCGGCTTTTCCCACACCAGAATGTGAGCTGCCTGGTGGCAGCTAGTCCCAGTACCCAGCACATAGTAGGGACTCAATGAGTATTTGTTCATTGATTGTTGATTTAATGGATTGACTTTGTTGGGGGTGGGGGACAGTCTAGGAAAATACTTTTGAAAAACCCAAACACTGGTTGGGAGGAGCATCCGCATTTATGCCAAGGGAGTTAATTGAAATATCCTGGAAGCCAGCCATGAGTCAAGATGACAAATATTTATTAAGTATGTACTGTGTGTGCCAGGCACTGTGCAAATACTGAGCATATAAATATAAGAAAAAAGACAGTCCCTGCTCTCAGGGAGTTCTCCCTCTAATGGAGGGAGGGACATGGTATCAAAGCCTGGAATGTCAGAAGCAAAGCCAATAGGGAGATGAAACCAGACTGGACCCTTCCTCAAAATGAAGATCTCAGGAGGAACTCAACAACTGGAGAACCTGCCAGCACTGGGGAGGGACAGCCAGGATTAGAAGGTCACAAGCACTTAGGCATAAAGGCCAAGTCAGAAGCAAGGCTGAGAGAGGAATACGCTGAAGACAATGGTAGAGGGATAGAAAGGACTGCCGCTCATCAATAGCTCACTGCATTTGGGGATGCCAGCCAGTAGTGGATGAGAACAGAACAGAAAAGGAAGAAAACCTTGTAGAGGGCTTAGGTAGAAGAGAGGGCTCTAAAAATGGAACGCTTTTTTCCTGTAGTCTCTAAAGAATCCGGCCATGGAGCAGCTTGGTGGCACAGTGAATAGAGTACCGGTCCTGGAGTCAGGAGAACCTGAGTTCAAACCTGGCCTCAGACACTTAATACTTACTAGCCATGTGACCTTGGGCAAGTCACATAACCCCAAATGCCCCCTGCCTTTCCCCCTCCAAAAAGCAAAAAAAAAAAAAAAAAAAAAATAGAATCCGGCCACGAACCTCAGGGCACTCTGGACTACATCACCCTTATTAGGAAGGTCCATTTCTCAACCACTCAAACCCAGATTCATGACTGTCAAGATAATATAAAAATCACAGCTATGAGACCCCATTGATACATCTCTTTATATCAGAACAAGATAGATGAATTTAAATTCAATATGAATTCAAAGTAAATTTATTTAATTAAAACAGATTAACAAACTAATAGCAAAGAACTGTATCAAATGTTCTTAATGTTAGTTTTTGTTATTCAATCATTTCAATCATATCCAACTCTTTGTGACCCCTTTTGGGGTTTTTTTGGCAAAGATCAACTGCAGTGGTTTGCCGTTTCCTTCCCAGCTCATGTTATATATGAGAAAACTAAGGCAAAGGGAGTGAAGTGACTTGTCCAGGGTCACACAAGTAGTAAGTGTTTGAGGCCACATTTGAATTCAGGTCTTCCTGACTCCAGGCTTGGTACTCTATCTACTTAGCTGCCCCAAACCTTAATATTCATTCCCAAATCACTGCCACCTTCAGCATGTGTCCCAGGAACACTATTCAGCTCCTACTGAGTCCTGAGTTAATTTAGTAACAACTTAGTTATTTACCTTAGTTACTTAGTAACTTAAGTTATTTTATTTACTTAGTTACCTATAACTTATTTAGTAACAACTTAGTTATTTACCTTAATAACTTCTTTACTTAGTAACTTAACTTGGTTATTTATAATTTATTATCAACTTAGTTACTTAGTAACTTAACTTAGTTACTTACCTTACTTAGTTACTTCTTTACTTAGTAACATAGTTATGTTAGTTATATACTTAGTAACTTAGTCAT
>CM053585.1:382006790-382046484 GCA_028646515.1 Pseudochirops corinnae
CTCTCTCTCTCTCTCTCTCTCTCTTTCTCTCTCCCTCTCCCTCTCCCTCCCTCTCCCTCCCTCCCTCTTCTCCCTTCCTCCTTGCTTTCCCTAGAAAGACTCTAGTTGGTAGTATTACCCCACCCAAGTTATTTCAGGTCACTAGGGATAACAACTTTTGACAGACAAGGTGTCTGACTCACCATAAATAGGAGGATGACAGAGGTTGGAGGGGGGTTGGGGCTGGCCACCAAGAATTCATTGTTGGACAATATCATGGTGGTCCAAGTATTTGCTGGCCACAAATCCCCCCTTCACCACTTGTCGTCATTCCTCAAGACCTTGACTCTCTACTCTCTCCCCTCCAATAACTTGTCTGTTTTCAGAGCTTCAGAAATCCCCTCTATGCTATAATGCCAGGATCTATCTCTAGTCTTTGGCAGCACCTCTCCTGTATCTCCAACTAGTGCTAGAATGTTCAAATTGACTATAAGAGGTCTTAGTCATCTCTTTTTGAACATCTCCCTCTTATATCACCCTCAACTTGTAGGCTTGGCTGTGACACTAACTCACTCCACAAAGGGATGGCCAAGATCTTGAGGAATCTAGAAAACATGCCATATAGAAACCAGTTGGAGGGAAATGGGAATATTTAGCCTGGAGAAGAGAAAACTTAAGGTGGACAGGATGCTTTTCTTTTCTTTTCTTTTCTTTCCTTTTTTTTTCTTTTTTTTGGAGGGCAATTGGGGTTAAGCAACTTGCCCAAGGTCACACCGCTAGTAAATGTTAAGTGTCTGAGGCAGGTTTTAAACTCAGATCCTCCTGACTCCAGGGCCAGTGTTTTATTCACTGTGCCACCTAGCCACCCCAGGATGCTTTTCTTTAAGTTTCTTAGGAACTGTCCCATGGAAGAGCCATTAGACTTTTTCTGCTTGACCTCAGAAGACAAAACTAGGACCAATGGGTACAGATTTTTTATTAAAAATAAGAAATAACTTCCTAACAGTTAAGGCTTTTAAATAAGGGAATGGGCTAATTTGTGAGGTCCATCACTGGAAGCGTTCAAACAAAAACAGGATGGCCACTTTTATAGAGTAAATTCACACTTCAGATAGGGGTCAGACTACATGACCAAGCCAGGCATCTATGGTCCTTCCACTTTCAAGATTCTATGATTTTAGGTGGACCTTCAGCTGGGCCTACAGTTTTAGGTGCTGGAGGAAGGCAGGTGCCAAGGATTATTAATAGGCCCTACTTGATCAGCCCAGAGAGGGTGAATGTGATACAGGCACCAGGCACCAGGCACCATGGCCCAGGAGTATCTGACACCAGTGGGGGAGGGCAAGAAGAGAGGGAGAACCACTTGCCCAAAATAGCTGGACCCCAGGAGCCTATATAGGAAAAGATCCTGCCTTGGGGCTTAGCTTCCCTTGACTACCTCCTCTCTCTCAACCTTTCAGTGCCTTGAGTCAGCTTGTGCTCCCTACCCCAATCCGAGGTGAGTGGAACAGCCACTATAGACTCGAGGAAGTGATTGGAGAAGGGAGGGGGAGGATTCTGAAGGATGGGGAGCCTGGATGGGGAGGATAAAGGAGTCTCCCTTTATCTAGACTCATCTAGATGAAGGATGGAGCAGAAGTGACTCCAGGCTCAATGAGCCTAAGAAAAAAAAAGCAGAAAGTAGAGGTGAAAGGAACAGAGAAACAAGGCAGTGAGAAATAGTGGAATAGAGGTTGGTTGGGTGTCAGGGCAACTTGGGATCCAATCTGGGTTCTACCACTAACTTTTGAAGGAGCAGGAAAGTTGCTTCCTCACCTATAAAATGGGAGGGGGTGGTGAAACCAGAGTAGGTGATTTCAAAGGTCTCTTCTTATTCTTGCCTTCTATGGTTCTATGCCCAGCTCCAATAGGTGCCCAGGCAGTGGGGTGTCCTGAGAGGATATAGCTAGGGAAAAAGTATGAAGTCCCATAGAATGGCAAGCTGGATAGTAAGAAGAGGGGGAAAAAAATAAGAAAAAGAATAGAGGGATGAGGAAGGCTTTTTCCCAGTTGGGTCTTTGGGTGGATGTATATCAGTTAAAGTTGGCTAGGAGCTCCGGAAAGGGCAACAGTGGGTGTCCAGTTGTAAGGGGCTAAAGAACACCTCTGATTCCTCCAGCTTTCTCTTCTTACCCTTCCTTCTAGGCCCCTCACAAACTCCCTAGGACTGACTCTTGAGCTCTAGATAAACTTCATGGTATTGTGGAATGAAAGTTAGCCTGGGAGTCAAGATGGGGGGGATGGGCTATCCCCACATGGGTAGGGCTTGCACAAGGCACTTCATCTCTTGAGTCTCAGTTTCTTTTTCTGTAAAGTAGGGGGCTTGGAGGGGATGATCTCTGAGGTCCTCTTTTCCAGCTGTCACATTAATTGCTTCTAAGTAGTGATTGAGGTAGGCCTGCGTGGGTAAAGAGGGGGTTAAGTAGAAGTGGGGATGGGGCATGGTAGGTGACCCCTCCTCACCCCTCCCTCTTTGCTCAGATTCTCTGTGGTTCCAGAGGAGGTTGGAAGAGGGAACTGGAGGTGGTGTTGGTAGCAGCTCTGCTGCAGAATTTGGGGGAAAGGCAGAATGCCAAGGGATATCAGGTCAAAAGCTTCAGCTTGTGCCCCATCCATGCCAGCTGGCTGGTCTGGTAAGGTCCAAAGGGGCTGACTCACCTCAAGCATGCCTGACAGGCAAGCTTGCTAAGGTTCCCAGTTTAGGGCAGCTGTCCAGTGACCTAGCACTGGTGGAGGGGAGGGGAAGAGCCAGGCCAGCAAGTGGGGAAAGCATAAGATCTCAATCAACCCCACCAGCCCCTTCCCCTCCCACAGACTCTTGGGCTTTCTTGACCCTTTCCCCCTACTATACCTCATCCCCCAAGGACAACTTGGGAAAAGGTTGATAGACTCATAGAGAAGTATATGGGAGGCCATCATAGCCACACCTCCTCATTTCACAGGTGAAGGAACAGGGACCCAAAGAGATCAGGTGACATCTCAGTCAGGGTCACATGTTTATAAGCATCTGCAGTGGGATTTGAACCCAGGTTTCTCTGACTCCAAGCCTAGTGCACTCTCTAGGACAGTATGGTGCTTCCTCAAAATATGGTGTAAGGCGTGAACATCTTTTTGGGATCTCTGATCCTGCCCAGAGGTTCAGCACTCATAAGAAAGACCTGGAAGTCAGGAGAACTTGGGTGGGTGGTGAGAGGGTGGGGCTGGAATGAGCCTGAGAGACCAGCTAGTTCAACCTCCACATTTTTCAAATGGGGAAACTGAGGCCCAGAAAAGGGCAATGACTTGCCTAAGGTGGGTCACAAAGAGTGTTGGCAGCAGGGTCAAGACAAGGACCCAAGTCTTTTCCTTAGGTTAGAAGAGGAAGGGAACCCAGTTCCCAACACTCCTAGAAGCAATGGATAAGGGCTGAAGACCATCTCTCTTTGAACCTTATGTCATTCTGTAGACAAGTGGAGAAACAGAGTTTCAGGAATCAGGAGGGTGCCCTCCACCAGCTGGGAAGGAGCTCTTTTCTGGAGGGCATTGTGTTCCCAAAGCGCTGCAACAAGCAAAGAAGCCCTGCCTCTGCTGCCCCCACATAAGTGTCCTTGTCCTGTTTGGGGGAAGGACCTTGCCTACCCACAGGATGGAGAAGTAGATGGGGTGCAGCCCAGGTTGGAAGACTTGGGGCGGAATTGCAGCTCCATGGGCTCAGGGCCAGTGATTTCCTTTCCCTTCTACCTCTAAACCTTATGAGGTCTCTGAACTTCAGTTTTCTCTTTGGTAAAAGGCTGGGACTACACTGGATCAGCTCTAAATTTCCTTCAGGACTAAATCCTATCATCCTATGATCTCTCAGAGCCTCTATTTCCTTATATGAAAAGAGGGATTTGTCCTGGCTGACTTCCTAACTTTCTTCCATTTTGAAGTGCTTCCATACCACCAACAACATGCTTGCTATAGACAGCCCTCTCTCTAGGCAGAAAAAAAGGAGGGGAAGCCTTCCAGATCCCCAGGAAGTGATTAGGAGCATAAATCTAGTGTGGAAAGTCAACCACCTCACTTTGCAGAAGAAATTGAGAAAAGGCCAGCGACTTGTCCAAGGTCACACAAGAACCTTTAGAAGAGGCAGGCTTAGAACTGAGATCCCAAGACTCCAAATTCAGCTTGTTACGCTCCCACTAGGATCAGCAGGTATTGGAGAAACAGACCCCTTTAGTGAACTATATTCCCAGACTCAGAGGAAAGGAGTTTAGGGGGAGGATTGGAAACAACCTACTGCCCCTGAGTGCCTGAGTGTGAATCCCAGGACAGGAGGGGTAAAGAAAAGAGAGCATCTTCAGGTTAGGAAGAAAAGTCTTCAAATTTGCCCCTAATGAATGATACAAAGACAGACCATAAAGGCACAGAAGTGCCGTAACAGGGGGATGGTAGGGAGGAGAGGGGTGTCTGAACCTGGACCCCTACCCATCCCTCAGAAGTAGTAGTAGCAAGTCTCATTTTGAGGTTTCGGGGGCCTTGGGACTGGCAGCTGCAGAGGTCAAATGGATTATTGAAGCGGCCCAAGGCCGGCAGAACGCAGCCAAGCCGGGCAAGGGGCACGGAGCTGCCCAGAGGCCCAGGCAGGATGGTCTCCTTTCCAGGATCCTGCTCCGGCTCCTGTCTTAGCCTAGCCAGGGGGACCGGGAGTGGAAGGAAGGAGTTGAGGAGAGGGGAACTAATGCGGATTGGGAGGGGGACTTGCTGCAGTCTTGGCGCCCTCTCTGCCCACTGAGCCCAGGGACAAGGCGCCCCGGGGGCCCGTCCAGGTGGGGGAGCAGGGTGGTCTGCTCCAGACAGTCCAGGGTAGCACCACCTCCATGCCCTTGATCGAGCCGTGTTTGGTGTGCGAGCCTGGGCTCCTCCCAGCCCCTTAGGAAGGTGTCGAGGGGCCAGGGTCTCTCTCCCCTTTCCTCGACGCCCCGGGGCTGGGCCTTGGAGCAAGCCTGGCCCAGTGCCAGCCTCCCGCCCTAGCCCTCCCCGGCGCGCGGCCTCGGCGCAGCATTGCAGCGCTGGTCATATGAGCAGAAACGCCGAGGGAGGCACTTTTTAATCTTTTCGTACTTGCTTGTCTAGCTCGCTCCGACCCACACCGGCAGCATGTCGATCACAGACTTGCTCAGCGCAGAGGACATTAAGAAGGCGGTGGATGCCTTTGCAGGTGAGCTCTTCTTCCCCACCCCTTCCCATCCTATCCCTCCCCACCCCATAGCCTTTCCCCCATGCCCCATCTCCTCCCGTTGGCAGCCCTCTGCCCCAGCATCCCGAGCCTCCTTGCCCAAGTAGCCCGGTGATGGAAGGGACTTGGGTTGCTTGCTTGAGCACTCCCGCAGGGAGTTTGGAAAGGGGACCCGAGGACGCAGTAGTGCTCGGGACAAGGAGGACCCAGGCATCCCCAGGAGCGCGCTGGGCACCTCCATGGGTCCTGTCTGCCCCGAGCTTCTAAGAAACTTCCCTGCACTCTGGAGGAACTAAGCCCCGGGTTCGTGTTCATGCCGATACCCATGCCTAGTGAGTGCCCAGGCTAGCTTGGTCAGGAGTTCAGGGCGACCCCGCTCCAGGCGTAAGGGTGGGGAGCAGAAAGGGATAAAGTGGGGGGAGGGGGGCCGGGGCCAAAGCTAAACACTGGCCCCATACCAGGAGGAATTCAGCCCAGATGCAGGAGCTAAGTAGATGCTTTGAATTCTCATCTCCACCCAAGTGACATGGAGGAGACAGTGTTCAGCCAGGGAACCGAGCCCCTTCTCCTTTCTGGCAACTCAAGAACTACAATTCCCTCCATTTTTTTCACCATGCACCCCTTCCTTCATCTCAGCTCTCAGTTCCAGATACCCTCTCCTTTCCTGAGCTAGGTACCCTAATCTTCTACATTCACAAAGAAATGTTTGAGGGTTCATCTCTTGCACACACACACCACAGCGTCCCCTCTCTTCTGGGCTGTCCAAGACTGGCCACTAGGGAGATGACCTTCCCAAAGTAATTGGAGCTTTGAGCTCAGCTAACACATGGACTGTTCAGGGCTATTCTCTTAGTACTCAACTTTTGGTCCAAAAAGGATGGAAAACGGGTTGGGAGTTCTCCATGCCTGCACCCTCTTTCTCTTCCCAACTTTTCCCAGTATAGGAAGTTCTGACTAGCATCCTTGAACCTTGCCCCTTATTCAATTCTGAACCCACCCACAACTTTCTGCCAGGACCCCTAAATCTTGTCTATAAATCACCCAGTCCAGCTCTACACCCACCCACATGCATCCTCCCCCAGCCTTTCCAGGGGTGGAGACCAGGTCCAGATGGTAGGCACCTTTGCCCTGATGTCCTGGCAGAACTGCTCTCCAGTCTTTTTCTGTCTAACTCCCAGATCACATAATTGTGGCTACCCTGATTTCTCTGGTACCTCCTCAAAAGCCCTGTGAGAGCCTAGGAGAACTATGACTTTGGCTGAGCCCAGGATGGGGCTCTCTCTTCTCAGCATCATCTCCTAGCTTTACTGTTTGACCTTGAGAGAGTTGCTTGCCCCCTCTGTTACTATTTTCCTCACTCTTTCACAGGAAGCAAAGAAGTCTTAGCTCCTTCCATCCCACCCCAAAAGAGCCCTGGATTCAGTTTCAGAGGACCTGAGTTCAAATACTGCCTCTTCTGCTTACTAGCTGTGTATCCTAACCTTGGGGAAGTCATTTCCCTTCCCCTGTGCTGAAGATGAGGGGAACTGGACTACATGACCTCTAAGACTCTTCAATTCTCAATCTATGGTCCTATGATCTCACTTTCAGCCCAACACACACACCCCCAAATTTTTTTTTTATTGAACTGAGATTTTGAAGTCAAAAAAGTCTCCAGGTCCCCTTTTGGTTAAGCTCCCTTTCCCCCATACACACCTCCCCATCCATGTAGGGCACCCTTCAGAGAGCAGTCCCCATTGCCTGGGCTAGGAGATGCTGCCTGCTGCAGAACACCATATGTCTCCTGCCTCCCGTCCTGATTAACTGCCCTGCTCCCTGCAGCTGCCGAGTCCTTCAACCACAAGAAGTTCTTCGAGATGGTGGGTTTGAAGAATAAGAGCAAACAGGATGTGGAGAAGGTGTTCCACATCCTAGATAAGGACAAGAGTGGATTCATCGAGGAGGATGAGCTGAAGTGAGCCAGCCTGCCCCTCCCCCACCCCCAGGGCTGGGAGGCTTCTAAAGGGCAGTGGGGGGGGGGGGGGGGGCTGCTTCCTGGCTAGGGGCATCCATGAAAGATGAGCCTGGCCACCTTCGTCTGCACTTTTCTGTCAATGACCAGCCCCACCGCTGCCGAGGGAGCCAGACTTAATGGGCTGGAAGACAAAGGTTTCCTCTCCCTTGGGTTTCAGGGAAGGCTAAGGTCATTGGAAGAAGGCAGGACTAACTGGGTTAAGTTGGAGGCATTTAATATTTCTAATGGAATGATGTTGTTCAATAATTAAACACTCCTGAGAGCTCAGTTATTCCTTAAGAGAGCCTGAGTCAGGAGAGTCTCCCTTTGGTTCCAAGTCAGTTTCACTGTGTCAGTAGCCCCCACCCCGACTCCCACCCCTCACCAAGCCCCTTGGTTTGAATCCTTGCCACTTGCTAGATGAATGACCTTGGGCAAGTCACTTGTTTTTTTCTCCATGCCTTGATTTCTTCACCTATAAAATGAGGGGAGTCAACTCAGGTCCCTTCAGGCTCTACATCTGTGACCCTTTGACCCAATTCTGCTGCCACCATCAATCGAAGGTAGGTGAAGACTCAGAGGTTATTTGGTCTCATCCCTGCATTTTACTAATGACATATGTAACTGAGGCTCATGGCGCTAAAATGCCCTGTGCAAGGTCACCTAGCTAAGAAGGCACAATGCTGGAAAATGAACCCAAATCTCCTCACTCACACACAGGCTCCAGACCAAGGCAGTTTAACCTTGGCTCCGTGAACTTGAGTTCTTTTTAAAAATCAATTTTTATAAAGGCATTTCAATATAACTGGTTACACTGATTAAGCGACTACTGTGTGCCAGGCACTGTGAAAGGCGATAAAGGCAGATAAAAACCCTGTCCACAAGGAGTTTACATTCTATACATATACATTATCCCAGTTGTTACCGGGGGTTCAGCTTCTTGGGGAGGCTAACACTGGAACAGAGGTTGAAGGAGAGCAAGAGATTCCAGGAGGTAGAAGTAAGAGGGGAGAGTGTTTTAGACATAGGGGAAGAGCATGTACAAAAGTATCGAAGTGGGATGTGGGAAATAGCAAGGAGGACAGTTTGGCTGGAGCATAGAGTATGAGGGGAACAATGTGTGATTAGCCTCCAGAGAGTCTGGAGCCAGCCCACTTAGAGATGTAAGCGCCAAACAGCAAGATTTGTATTTTATCCTAGAGACAATAGGGAACCTTGGGCTTACTAAAGCTTAGTTTAGAGGAGGAGGAAATGGAGGATCAGAGAAAGGAAATTATTTCCCCGGGAATTAACTGCAGAAAGAAGACTGAAGTCTGGGTCCTCTGCCTCCAAAGCCCCTCCTCCTTCCACCACACCCTTCGGTCAGTCTGGCATGCATACTTGGGGCCAAGACAACCTCAGCCTGACCCTTCTTTGTCTCTGCCTTCTCTTTGCTTTAGATTCATCCTGAAGGGCTTTGTATCCGATGGCCGAGACCTCTCAGACAAGGAAACCAAGGCCCTCCTGGCTGCTGGGGATAAGGACGGTGATGGCAAAATTGGGGCTGAAGGTGGGTAGTAATGGAGGGGATGGCACCAAGCCTGCCCTGGGGCTCCTTAAGTGCTGCCCTTTGGGGAAGGAGTGGAGGTCCTTGAAGAAGAATTCCAAGTCCAAAGGACAGATTTTCTTGTTGCTCAGAGATCAGAGAAAACAGAAATTAACACACACTCCCCCTTCCCCAAAGAAGCAAGGGGGCATCATGGATAGGGGGGAAAGCATTGGGCTTAGAATCAGATGGCCTAGAACTGAGACCTGGTCCAACTCTGTGACTAAGCTCTCTGACCTTGGGCAAGTAATGTCCCCTCTCTGGCCTCAGTTTCCAAGAAGATTGGACTCTGTGACTTCTGAGGTCCCACCTACACAAACCTCCCAACAGTCCTATGGGGTAAGTCATGAATTATTATCTACAGTTTATAGACTAACACATGGAGGCTTAGACTAGTTATGTGTCTTCTGATAGTCTCAAGGTTACTAAGAATAACAGCACAGACATGAACTCAGGTAGTTTCCAACCATATCTCCCAACTCCTAGTTCACCACTTTGTCCCTTCCACTGTTCTGCCTCCCTCCATTGTGCCTTTTGCTGTCCTGATTGTTTCTTTTTCTTTTTTTTAATTTATTTTTTTGGAGGGGGGAAGGCAAGGCAATTGGGGTTAAGTGACTTGCCCAAGGTAACACAGCTAGTAAGTGTCAAGTGTCTGAGGTTATATATCTTGATTATTTCTGCAAGAAACCATCCATTGCTTTGCTAGGAAATGGGGAAAAAAGCCTCTCTTGGCTTTAGTGGCCAGGCTTGGTTTTGGAGTGGCCAAGAATGGCACTTCTCCGCTTCAGATTCTGGGGATATTTTTACCCTCTTTCCCCAAACACCAAAGTAAAGAAGCAGAAAGTATTTACTATTTGTGCGATTCTGGGCAAGTGGCCTCACTTCCATGGGCCTCAGTTTCCTTACCTGTCAAAGGAGGACTCTGAACTTGATGAAGTCTAAGGTCCCTTTCAGTGTGAAATCTATGCTCCCCAATGGGGGAACCAGCCCCAAAGGAAAGCCTTAGGTTGGCGTCTACTTTTGGATTGGTTGTCTGACCTGGTTCCCTCCTTGTTGGTCTAGGCTTCCACAGAAACAGCGCTAGCCCCAGCTTTCCAGTCTCCCCGAAGCTCTGTCCATGTTACACTTGCCTCCGTCTCATCGGCAGCGGCAGCGCCATGGGGCTACTCAGAAGTGCTCAGGGAGGCTAGAATGGCTGACTGGGCATGAGTGGTTTCTATGTGCTACCTGAAAGAGCATAGAATGAGTGCTCGATCCACAGCCTGCTCCCTCCCTCTCTCTCTATCTTATGCTTTTGATACTAAAGACTCATTAATCATTTGGTGACTAGAGTGAAATTCTGCCTACTGCAGCTGCTTGGGAGAATGAATCAGATATCCCTATCAGAGAAACATAAAATGGTAGACCTGGGAGGGGCCTCAGAGATCATCTGGTCCAAACTTCTCTTTTTAATGGGAGAAACTGAGACCCAGATGGAAGGAAGAGGTCACCCAAAGTTGCAAAGCTAAAAAGTAGTAGCATGAGGATTCGAATCCAGGTCTTTGGCCTCCCCAATAAGGCCTCTTTCAACCATACCCCACTGCTTCCTTCAAGCTATCCTTCCTCAACTTCCAAACTTCTGAGAGCAATTCAGGAGATGGAGACACAAGGGGGCCTTGGGCAAGTCCCTTACTCTCTAGCCCCCAGTTTCCTCCTCCTTAAAATGAGGGCATGGATCTAAATGACCTCTGATGTCCCTCATAACTCTGAAATGATGGTTATATGACCCTAGTTCCATCTCCACCTTGACTTCCTAAAGGTCTCAAATTCCCTAGAAGATCCTGGGAGCTCACAAACATGCTTCAGATTAGGATAGTAGAAGAAAGAGGATGCTGATGCAGCCCAAAGTTCAAATCCTGATTTCACCAACTGCTACTTCAATGCCTTGGGACAAGGTGTGTGACTTTGGGCAAACCAGTTAACCACTCTGTGACTCAGTTTCCTCATCTGTAAAATGATGAGCTGAACTCCATCAGGTTCTAAGACCCTCCTAGAGCTAAATCTATTTCTCAATATTCCTAAATTATTTAACCTCTCTGAGACTCAGTGTCCTCATCTGTAAAATGAGGAGGATGGATAAGATGGCCTCTGATGTTTCTCCTTCTAGAGCTGTGATATTTTAGGCTTGAAGAACAAGGTTTCATCTTTTTTTCTATGTCAGTGCCCTTGAGAAATATCCTTCTTTTAGGAGACAGCTGGATGGGAAGTGGTGAGAGCAGTAAATTGGGCTTGGGAGGCTTGGGTTCAAAGCCATCTTCTCCTACTAACTAGCTCTGGGGTCCCTGAGGTGAAGGGAAAGAAAGCAACCTGAAGGCCTCCTCGGCCTCCTCATCTGTAACTTCAGGGTTTCGGATTTAAATGGTCTCTAAAGGCCCATTTAGCTCCCACTTTCAATCATTGTTATAAATGATCGAGCAGGTATACAGCTAGGTAAACAGCAAACTAATTAACATTCCCCGCTCTGCCCCTCACTAGCTTGGCTTGTGACCTTGGACAGGTGGTGCCCCCTCCTTTCCCCAATCCATGACCCAGTTTCTCCTCCAATGTGGAGGGGGTTGACCACATTGGCCTACAGACTATATCTGTGATGCCCTTCAGTTCTCTGAAACCTCAACTTCTGCAGACAACCCCTATAAATTAGGGGCTCATCTCTATTCAGTGGTCATTTTCAGGAAAATGACAGTCATTTGCAGACATGTTTTAGCAAAGAATTCTCATGGCCTGTTCTGGAAGGCAGGTCAAGACTGGGCATACAAGTATTCTGAGTTTAGGGGAAGAAAAAACTGAGATATAGAGAGGGAATTGGTCCCCAGTTCTGGGGTGAGAATGGGGCAATCTGTAGGGAAAAAGAAGACTGGAATTGGAAGTAAGAGAACCAGATTCAAACACTAATTTGATTGCTAACTACCCTTGTGACCTTGGACAAGCATTCCCATCTCTGGGCTGAATTTTCTCATCCCTAAATTCAGAAGATTGGCCTAGATATCTCTAAATCACTTCCTAGCTCTTCACATTCCATGCGGTAAATATTCAATGTCTTCGAAGGTCCTTCTCCTCCCCCTAGCACTAACATTCTTGGTTCTAAGGTCCCTTCCCACTCTTCAAACACATTCTGCATTTTAAGGTCCCTCCAAGTTCTGACATTCTCTGTTTTATGATCTCTCTAGTTCTAACAAATCTAACCTAAGGTTCTTTCAACTCAGAAATTCTATATTCTAAGGTCTCTCCCAAGCTCATTATTCTCTTTTCCCCTTCCAGTTCTGACATCCCATTTTCTAAGTTCTGACACTGTGTGTTCTCAGGTCCATCTCTACCATTTTGTTCTAAGGCTGGCATCACAGGACCCAGGCCAGGATTTTAACCCCTAAAATCAGTAGCATCCAAAGGTTTCAGGCCCAGAGCATCTTCTTCTATTGGGCAGCACCCTACATATTTTTCACATGAGGGTCCTATGCCCAGAATCTCAAAGCTGGACCAGACCTCAGAAGGCCTCCAGTCCTATATGTATCTGAGTATATAAAGGTGTGCTCTCTCTCTCTCACTCTCTCTCTGTCTCTACCCCCCATCTCTCTCCCTGTCTCTCTCTCTGTTCCCCCTCCCCTCTCTCGCCCTTTCCTCTTATCTTCTCTCCCTACCCCTTCTTGAACAAGGGGTCAAATTTCTGCTTCAAGACCCCTAGTGAGACAGAACTTTTTACCTTGTGACTGTCTCTAGGCCTCAGTTTCCTCACCTCTCAGATATCTACAGAATGAGGGGGCTTCCCCACTATAACAGTCCACATAAGGTATTCATTTCCTTGAACAATAGCTAACAGGTATTCAGCATCTAGTGCATGTCAGGAACTGCACTAAACACTTTACAATGATCTCCTTTGATCTTCACAACAACCCTGGGAGGTAGATAGTTTTAATATCCTCATTTTACAGTTAGGGAAACTAAGCCAAATAGAGGTTAAGTGACTTACTGAGGGACATACAGCTGTATCTGAAGCTGGGTTGGAACTCAGGCCTTCCTGACTCCAGGCCCAGCACTCTGTCCACTCTGCTATCTCACTGCCACAGTAAATACATAAGACAGTTATAAATGCAGCTCAAAGAGAGTTGGCTGAGGGGATCTCTAAAGTCCCTTCTAACGCTGAGATTCTGAGAGAGTGATGAGGAAGGAAAGCCATATAACTGTGGGTAGTAGCTAAACCCTTGGGCTGTACAATAAATAGCAAGAATGATAATGCCTTGTTTGTGTGTATGTTATAAAATCTAATGGAGAGAGAGACAGAAGAGGAAAGGAAGAGGGGGGAGGGACGGGGGGGAGAAAGACAGACAAGGGGGAAGAAGAGAGAGAGAGAGAGAGAGAGAGAGAGCATATTGACAGAGGATCTTTGCATCCTGCCTCTCTTTGCAGTCTAATGAAGCCTATGGAACTCTTTCAGAATCATGCTTTTAAATAACTGAAAGAAATATTACATTGCAGTCAGAGGTCAGTGAAGGTAAAACTGTTATTTTTCCCTCCCACGTTCATGGACCCCCTGAAGTCTATCCACAGACTCCTTGAGGGTCTGTGGAGCCCAGGTTAAGAACCTCGATCTGGTCCATTCCCTTGAGTTTATAGATTAGGACACAGAGGCCCAAGGAGACTGAGTGGTTTGTCTAAGGTCACACAGGCACTGACTGGCCAAGACAGGATTCAGATCCTTGTCCTTGGACTCTAGATTGAGCTTGCTTTTCAAAGTATCCTGCTGCCTCTTCTTTCATGGCCTCTCAATCACTTGGTGAGGTGGTCAGGGATGGGGATTCTTCTACCCATTTGGCAGATAAGAACATGGAGACACAGCAAAGTCAAAGGATTTCTCCAAGGTCACACAGTCAAGTCAGAAGTAAGGCTAGAACTCATATCCCCTGACTCCTTCATGCCTTCCACTGAGGCAGAGCCTAAATTAGAAAGTTATTAATGGCTTAAGTGCAGAGCTGGTGGCTCATTCATATTCCCAGATGGACCTGCATTCAACACAACTTGTCTCTGCACCAGATAAAGATGTAGCAGAGGGAGCAGAAGATGTCATTATGTAACTAGCCTATGGTTAAAAAAGTAGCTGAAGTTAGGAGGAATAAAGGCACTTCCTCTTTCTGTATTGCTTCCCCAGTTCCTTCCAAATAATTAAGCTAATGGAATCATTTGTCTCAGGCAGAAGGAGCCTCAGAGTTTTGTCCCATCGGAAGCCAGAGCAGGTGATGGGGGATTGTCATTATTGTTGTAATTATTTTGATCCTGCCATTGTCTTGGGTAGATGCATTCTCCTCTGCTTCTCTGGAAAAATCCTTGTTTGTGGCGGTGCTAACTGACATTTAAACATCTTGCATCCACTCATTTTTAGCTTTACAGCCAGGTTGGGATTCTATGAATATGCCTGGCCCCATTTTACAGATGAAGAAATGGAGCTCAGAGAAGGAAATTGACTTTCCCAGGGTCACACATCTAGAAAACAGTATGAGTTGGAGGTGAATCCAGATCACCCATCACTGTAGGTCTAAACACTGTTATGACTGCCTCTAAGGAGGAGAAAATGCTCCCCTTTCTATGGTTTACAAAGGACTTTTATGGCAGTGGTAATCATGTAACATCAAAGTAATCTAAAAATCATGGTTAGCATTTATAAAGCACTTTTTTTTGGAAGGGGAAAGGCAAGGCAATGAGGATTAAGTGATTTGCCCAAGGTCACACAGCTAGTAAGTATGTCAAGTGTCTGAGGATTTGAACTCAGGTCCTCCTGACTCCAGGGCCAGTGCTCTATTCACTGTGCCACCTAGCCGCCCCAATAAAGCACTTCAAGGTTTACAAGGGCTTCCCATTGCTCAATTTGATCCTCATTGCCACTCTGGAAGGAAGGGGCTATTATGATCCTCATTTGACAGAAGAGGAAACTGAGGCTCAGAGCAGTTTAGTGACTTGCCTGGGATTGTACAGTGAATGGCTAAGGCGTGACCTGATTCTCCCCATCAAATGCATAAAGGCTTTTTTAGCAGGATGCTGGCACAGTTGCTGATTATGGTCATGGATGATTGAACACAAAGAAATAGCCTTAACTCAGAAAAAGGATTGTGGATTTTGATCTGGAAGGATCCTACTCCTACTCCCTCATTTGGCAAATCAGGAAAAAGAAGCTCCTTCGAACTCAACTCTCCCTGACTCTAAGCCTAATGCTTCTAGCCACTAGACCACAAAATGGCAGAGCTAACCCTTCCAACCCATGTTTGCATCAGAGTGTTGTGGGGAAATCACCAGATTTGGAGTCAGAATGTCATAGGAATATAGATTCAGAGTTAGGACTTCAGAGGCTCCTTATTTTACAGATGAGGAAACCGTGGCATGGGTACCTTTGTTCAAGTCACAAACGTTGAAAGTGTCCAAGGTGGGATTTGAACCCAGGTCCTCCGATTTCTGCTTTAAAAAAAAAAACAAAAAACCTGTGTGACCTTGGATAAAGCACTTTACCTGAATCTCATTTTGCCAATCTGTAAAATGAGAGGTTTGGACCAGGTGATCTCTGAGGGAACTTCCATTTCTTATTTAATTAATGGCAATCTCCTTATCTCTTATCTTAATCTCCTGTGAAATCTCCTTATCAATGAGGAAACTGAGGCTCTGGGGGAAAGTAACTTTTATCAGGGTCTTCCAATGTCAGAATGTATTATATTCTAATCATAAAAATATACCAAGATTTTGTAGGAAGTGGTAAAGGAATGTGGTGCAACCCTTCTGCCCATTAATCAGAGCTCAGATACTTACTAGTTGTGAGGCCCTGGACAAGTCACTGGGGCCTCAGTCTCCACATCTATAAGATGTCTATAAGATGTAGAGATCAGGAGGTGGGACTAGATAGCTCTGGGTCTTAGCCCAGATTCTGGGATCTCGGGGGATCCTGGGACTCAGATAAAGAAGATAAAAGAATGGGCACTTTCCCAACTCAAAGTCTCTGCAAAGTTCCAGGCCCTCACTTTCAGCTAATCCGCCTGTCAATAGCATCTAAATTTGTCAGATCTGCACAAAGACTGGAAGAAGGACACATAAAATTAAGCTAATTTCAGTTTCCTGAGAGACAGCGGACAGTCTTATGATTCTTCTCCTCCTCCTCCTCCTCCTCCTTTTCCTCCTCCACCCACCTTCTTCCTTCAGGGCCTTTATTGATTGGAAGGATGAGGGTGTGGGGAAGATGCTCCAGGAAGGGAGAAGTCTCCAGGCTTTCTGCAGACTATGGTCCTTAGATTTATTCTGGGGGATGGCTAATTGATTAGTCAATTTCCCTGAAGGAAGATTTGCCCACAGCCTGTAATAGTATAGACTAATCACCACATATAATACTTGCTCTATACAGCTCATGAGAGAGAAAGCCAAGGGTGGTGAATTAAGCCAGTTTCAGGGTCAGGAAGACCCCGCTTCAAGTCTGGCTATGTGACCCTAAGCAAGTCATCTAACTTCTCAGTGCTCCTAGGCAACCCTTTGAGACTTTTAATTGCAAAAAAGGGGCTCACCTGCATTGGTGAGCTCCATCAAAGAAATCACAGGACCTCCCCCCTAAAAAAATCCCCACCATAATATATTGGCATTCTATATTATGATAAAATATTAGACAGCAGTATGTTCTTATATCGGCAAATTACATTACAATATTTTATGCAAAACAATGTCTTTAACATCTCCATTGGCTTTCATAAACATTTTCCCAACTGGAACCAGTGGACCTTGGTGAGAATCTAAATCTTGCCACATGTTACCTGTGTGATATGGGGGTGTCCCCAGACCTCCATTTCCTCACCTAGAAAATGAAAGTATTGTTGTATATGACCTCAATGATTTATCCACCCCATAACCTATGAGGTAGATAGATTCAGATCTGTGATTTCAGCCAGGAGGGAACTCACCAGAAGGAAATTTACTCCTGAGATGAATTTGGTAATTCACCTGTAACTTAGAGTCCTAGAGTATTGCCTGAGGGCATTTCTTCTTTGCTTTATCTTTACAACATCCCTGGAAGATAGGTGTTATTATTATACCCATCTTTCAGATGCAGTGAAGGTTAAGTGACTTGCTCAGATCACTTCAGAATAATCCAACCCAGGCCTTCCTGCCTCTGAAGAAAGACAAGCTCCTGTTTATGCCACTCTGACTCTCCTGTGAGACAGACAGAAAGGGTTATTGGCCTATGCTACCATGACTTTGGGTAAATCACTTCTACTTTCTGAATCCCCAGAATCACTTTCACTTTCTGGGTTTAATCACAGTGGCTCATTAATGAAGATTCCCAAAGTGTTTTCCTCAAAGGGAATGTAAGTAAATGAAAGTAAGAAATGGGTCTATGACTGTCCTCACTTTACAGAGAAACCGAGGCTCAGAAATGGAGTGATTTACTCAGGGCTACACAGCTAATAAGCATCACATCTAGTCAAATCTAGATCTGATTCAAAGGCCATTCCTTAACTTTTCCACCAGCGATCAGCATGCATATGGCACCTGGGACTCTCAAAGACTTATTCAAATTAGCTTGCTTGGTCCTCATACAGCTCCAAGAGGTAGGTACTCCAGGCGTGACTATCCATCCCCTGTTTGACAGACAAGTCAACTAAAGTTCTGAGTGATTTGATCAGGGTCACAAAACTGGACCTGAAGCCCACAGCTTCTGAATCCACTATTGAGTATCTTTCTATTACCTAGCTTTTTAAAATTTTTTAAAAAAATTTTTTGTCTTTTTGGAGGGGGGAAGGCAGGGCAATTGGGATTAAGTAACTTACCTAAGGTCACACAGCTAGTAAGTGTTAAGTATCTGAGGCTGGATTTGAACTTGGGTCCTCCTGACTCCAGGGCTGGCACTCTATTCACTGTGCCACCTAGCTGCCCCACTACTAGCTAGCCTTAATCACTAACAGGACGTTGTCTCAGGCAAAGTAAGACCTATTAAAGCCCTGAGGTTAAAAAGACCAAAGTCTCCCTCCAAATCCTGGGTCATCTCCAGTCATTCTGATCCATATATGGTCACTGAACCCAGATGACTCCCAAGGAGACAGTGAGGCCAGTGACTCTGTATAGCCCTCCCTCACCTAAATACAATTTACTTACATGTCATGGCATCACCTCCCTCATGTCATGGTTCTCTTTGAGAATGAGATGAAGAACATGCTACAATACCATCACCCTATCAATCTATCAATCAATCAACAAATGATTATGAAGAGAATAGGTCCTACTATGTCATCAGTGCTGAGCACACTTACTGGCACACAGTAGGTGCTTAATAAATGCTTATTGACTGGGCCACTACTCTGGGCCAGGTACTTTGCTAATCACTAGAGATATAGGACAAAACAGTTCCTTGACTTAAGCATCTTACAGTCCTTCAGGGAAGACAACACAAACTCCTATAGGGAAAGGGAAGGGAACGTGCATTTGCTAAGGGCACTGTGCTAAGGCTTTATGGGTTTTTTTCTCATCTAATCTCAGCTGGAAGAGACCTTAGAGAGCCACCCCCTCATTTTACAGATGAGGAAATAGAGTTAAGTGACTTGCCCAGGATCATACCATTCGTAAAGATCTGAGGCAGGATTTGAATTGAGGGCTTTCTGACCCCAAGCCCAGAACTTTATTCACTATGGTGCTAGCTGCCTTGTGTAAAACATCTAGAAAATAAGTACAGAGTAATTGTGGGGACAAGGCGCTAGCAGTTGTAAATGTGTTCGCGTGGGATGTGGGAACTGAGCTAAATCTTGAAGGGAAATAAGAGCCCTAAGAGGCAGAAGGGAGGTTGGAGAACATTCTTTGAATGGGGGACAGGCTGGGCTGTCCATGTGACAGGAATGGAGTGAGACATATGAGACATATCAGGAAGAAAAGTTTGGCTGAACTGTAGAGTGTGTGGGTTAGAAAGGTAGGTCGAGGCCAGATTGTACAGAGGTCTAAATACCAAGCTGAGGAAATTATTTGATACGAGAGGAAATAGAGAGCTACTGAATGGGGAGAAAGGTATAACATCATCAACCTCCCTACCAACTCCACTCTTAGTTCCTTGAAATTCACCTGCCATCTACCCAGATCCTACTTTCTTTTGACATTAGTCTTGTCTGTGTATAGCAAACATGCAGCTTGATATAGCCTACTTCCTTGAAATGAAGATATTGGCCAGCTGCTTACTGTCTGTTTCTAGACAGGAAGAATTCTTTGTATCTTTTCTCTGAGGAATTCACCAGTTCCCCAAGAATGCCTATCTACCCACACCTAGAGACTGATGATTAATAAATTGCTATTGACCTGAAGGCAGTCCTCTACAGATGCGCCACAGGGCTCTTGCCTTGGTCTTGTCCTATAGATTGCACAAAGCTTAATGGGCTAGTTTATGTGTTGAAAGACACAATCAAAATCCAAAAGAATTTCAACAGGCTGGTATAATGGGATGAATCTAAAACAAGGAAGTTTAAAAGGGATAAATGTGAAGTCATGCACTTAGGTCCAAAAACCCAATCATATCAGTACAGAATGGGGGACACATGGCCGAGTAGAAACAAAGTCGGAAGAGTTGATGAACTACAATTTCAGTGTTAAGTCAGTAGTATAATATGGAAGGCTCTCCTCCCCCCCCTCCAAAAAAAAAGTTCTAATTCCTTTTTAGGTTTTTATAGCAGAAGTTTAGCATTAAAAGTAGGGATATGATAGACCTCTGTTCTCTGCCCTGCCCAGACTATGTCTTTCAGGAAACCACATTTTAGAAACAGCATTGAGAAACTAGAGAAGAAAATGAGTGGGATGGCCTTCTTGGACCCAAATCTCATGTGAATTGGTTAAATTAACTGGGGAGTATTTATCCTAGAAAGGAGAAGATTTGGGGGAGAGAGGATCATTGTAACCATAACTTCTACTCACCCCATCTCATTCTGGCCTCTGGAACCCCCAATTCTACTATAGTCCTAAAGATAATGACTGTAAGCTTCTTGAAGGCAGGGACTATTCAATTCAAAGCAATTCAATTCAATTCTGTCTTCTTAAGTTCATCTATATCTTTTCCAAAAAAACCCAAATGGGGTCACAAAGAGTTAGACAAAACAGATAGATAGATAGATAGATAGATAGATAGATAGATAGATATAGTTAGATAGACAGACAGACAGATAGATAGATAGATAGATAGATAGATAGATAGATGGATGGATAGATAGATAGATAATGTGGGTGTAAATATGTAGGTGTATATAGAATGTTGAAGACAATGCCTTGCACATAGTAAAAGCTTTACTTAAATTCAGCAAGTAGGTCTCCTTCTCAAAGTCTGTTATTCAAGGTCTTGGTCCTTAGGGAAAAGATTTGATGTGCACACCAAGAACAATCACACAAAAGAATATACAAATGCATTCTAGAAGTTAGTCCAATTTGATTTATAGAACCATAAAATGCTAAGTTTCCAGAGACCTCTGAAGATATCCAGACCAAAACCCTCATTTTTCAAATGAAGAAAATGTGACCTAGTCCTACAAATGGGAAGGATGTTATTTGGGATTTAAACCTAGGTCCCTAGACTTGAGAATCAATGATAGTTCCACTCTACCACACTCAATAAGCATTTATTAAGCATCTTATTAAGCACATTATTAAGCACCTATATACCAGGCACTGTGATAGGTGTTGGGAAAAATATATAAAGTAAAACTGTGCCTGCCCTCAAAGAAGTTATATTCTGTTAGAGAAAAAAACATAGATAGATGCCCCAGAATAGATAGTAATGGGGACTACACATACATGCATCACAAAGGACATTTGGATCCATTCTAATGTCTTCAAAAGGAGTGTTAACCTAAACTTCCAAATGAAATGCTGGAGGGGGGGAGAGGGGAAGCATATGGATATGACCAATGGGGACAGGGGACAGCAAACAACAAAGGCTTCCTGGAGGAGGTACTATTTTAATAAGGTTTTCAATTGGGTGGTAATTCAACAGATGTCAAAGGGATGAGAAGATAAAGGGAGGAAGGTGAACAAGGGAACAGAGAAAGGAAGTGGGAAGGGTAGGGGACAGTGAATACTTCAGTTTGACTGAGAGAATGGAATGTATTGAGGGGAGTAAGAGGAGATTATAGGGTTTAGACCTGATAGGGACTCCAGAGACTAATCCAACCTTTTCATTCTTCAGAGAAGGAAAACCAAGGTTCAGAGAGGAATCATGGGATACTAGCTGATAGGATCAGAGACCTAGAGCTGGAAAGATGTCCCCTCATAGGCCGTCTCATCTGAGTTCATTTTACAGTTGAGGACACTGAGGCCCAGAGAGAAAAAGGTGATTTACCCATTATGATATGTGATCATGGATGGAAAGGCCCTCAGTATCCATCTGATCCAACCTCCTCATTTTACAGAGGAGGAAATTTAGGCTAAGAGAAGTCAAGTTCAACTTGCCCAGACTGATGAGGTTACTATGGCTAGACCTGACATGCATATGGATGCACAAATGGGAGTAGATGACATTGCCATGGGGGAGGAGGATAAAAGGAAAGAGTTCTAAAAAGAGAAACTCACATTAAGGGGTCAGGGGAAAGATTCAAAGTCATTTAAGGTCACAGAAGGAAGAACTGGAGAGAGAACTATCAAGTATGTCATCTCTGAAACCAAGGGAGGGGAGTATATAGAAGCGGGAGATGGGGAAGGGCATTGCCAATGTCAGCTGCTGCCGAGGGCTTAAGAAGGGTGAGGAGTATTTTTCAAGGCCCTTGGATTTGGTAATTGGCAAGTTATTGATGATCTCAGAGAGAGCATACTTGGGATAGGATGGGGGACAAAAATCAGGGGAGTATGGTGGAAAGGGTATTGGCTCCGGAGAAAGAGGACCTGGGTTTGAATCCTACCTATGCCTTTTATTGCTTGTGTGACCTTGCCTCCCTATATCCCAGTTTCCTCATCTGAAAAAAATGGGAAGAAAGACTCAGTGGCTTCAAAGGTCCCCTCCACCTTTCAATCTATGGCCCTTTGATTCCTCCTGCCCTCATCCCTTAGCTTCAGGCTTGAAATGACTATACAGTGTAGTGGACTGGGAGAGCCAGGAAGAAAGGGAAGCTTGGAGAAAACAGCATTTCATTAATCAGCACATTAACTGGATGCCAGTAGGTGCCCAGCCTGTGCCAGGTCCTGTGAAGAATGCAAAGAACTATAAGGCGCAATCTTTGCCCTCAAGGAATTTACAATCTGACTGGGGAGTCATGAAGCAAGCACGAGAAAAACTGAGTAGCAAGTTAAGAGTTAAAAAGCCAGGCAAGGCCACAGCATCAGAGACGTCATGATGCAGCAGATGTCTGCTACGTGCCAAGTGAACAGGGCAGGCGATCACTGCTATGCTCTCAGAGGGTAGAGAGGGCTCAAGGTACAGAATGGTCAAGGATGGCTCCCTGGAGGAAGGAGCCTTGGAAAAGTAGATTGGAGAAGAGAGCTCAGAGCTCACCAAGATCAAACTCCTCATTTTGCAATTGGGGAAACTGATGCCAAAGATGTTACAAGATTGCCCAAGGTTACACAGCCCCAAGTGATTAAAAAAAGCCAGGTCCTCCTATCCCATGCCAGAATGCTTTCCATTATACCAGGTCGAGCACAAGATTTTAGAAACAAAAGAGCTGTCATAGACTATCTAGTTCAACCCTTTCACCTTGTTGATGAGAAAACAGCCATCCAGATTGATAAACCAATTTGCCCATGGTCACACAGATTCTAAGCAGCAGAGTGAGGATTTGTTAAAAGATCATTTTTATTGTATAACTCTGTCAGACTCTACATGACCCCATTTGGGGTTTTCTTGGCAAGGATACTACAGTGGTTTGCCATTTCCTTCTCCAGTTCATTTTACAGATGAAGAAACTGAGATAAACAGGGTGGAGTGATTTGCCCAGGGCCACACAGCTATTAAGGGTCTGAGGCCAGATTTGAACTGAGAAAGAAGAGTCTTCCTGCCTCCAGGTTGGGCACTCTGTCCACTTTACCACCAGAGCTGGAAGAGACCAGAGTCCTGCTGGTCTAGTCCCCTCATTTTGCAGATGAAGAAGCCTGAGGTCACATAGGTCATATTCAGCAGAGCCCAGACTTGTCAGAGGATAGTTGGCTTGGAGCCCAACGGGACTTTGGAGACACTTTAGTCCATCTCCCTCAGCTTCATCTCAGAGAAGTTAGGTTATCTGCCCAAGGTCACGCTGGTACAAAATGGAAGACTTAGTCTCTGAATCCAGTTCCTCTGACTCCCAACCCAGTGCTCTCTCCCTACGTCACTTTAGTAATTCCTGAGCTGGACACGGAGATTTGGAATGACGTCTGAGGGTCGCCCCTCCCCCCATCATTTATTCATTTTATTTTAAAAACAGCTTACTTTCTTCTTTTCCGCAGACAGAAGCCCATGAGCCCTCTGGCCTCCAGGTCAGGGTCAGGTCTGCTCCAGGGCTTGTGAACAGCAGAGCCCCTCATGGGCTAGGCCCAAACACCCCCTTCCCCTCCTTCGCCAGCACCCCTCGATTCACTGCCCTTTGTCTCTCCTCTGCCTGCCCCCTCTGTCCTTGTTGTTTCTTGCAGAGTTCACAGCTATGGTGGCTGAATCATAAGCGGCTCTGACCCCCAGGCCCTTCGACTGCCCCTGAACGACCGACCGGACTCCAGTGGCGTCCTGCCGACCTCCTTGGTTCCTCTCCTTTTTATTTATGCTGTTTTTTACTCCAACTGTTCCCCCAGCCCTGTAACTCTCTCACTGCTCTGGAAAACACTGGCAGAAACAATAAAGGTCAAATCCACCTGATTCCTGACACTCTGATGAGCCAACTCTCTCTTGCTTCACGTGGGGCTTGCCTTTGGTTTGGAGAGGGAGGTTTCTTGGGGGAATGGTGGGGAGTGGTTTGGGAAATGCAAGACACAACTCAGGCTTTGCAAGATCCTTCATGTGTGCTGTCTTATTTGGCCCTCACAACACCCCTCGGAGGTGGCTAGTATAAACGGGTTATCTTCATTTTACAGTTGAGTAAACTGAGGCCCAGAAAGGTGAAGGGATTTCTCAAGGCCATAGAGCTCTTAAGTGCCAAAGCCATGTATCCTCACTTAAAGGATGTGAAACTGAAAGAAACCTTGGAGAACATCTAAGCCAATGCTAAAGTGGAAGGAGCTCCAGTTTGGAATCAAAAGACAAGGGTTCAAATCCTTACTTGGCCACTTACTATGTGACCATCGGCCAGTTGCTTCACCTCCCTGGGCCTCAGTCTTCTCATCTGTAAAATGAAAGGTTGAGCTGAATGATTCTTTATGAAGTCAGTAACCTCCTCAAGTCTCAGTCTTCTCATCTGTAAAATGAAAGGGTCAGACTAGATGACCCCCAAGGACCCTTCCAGCTCAAAATCTGTGATCTTAGAGAATGTTAGGGCTGGAAGTGGCATTAGAGTTCATCTAAGCTAACTGCCTTAATAAAGGGGCAAGCAGAGGCTCAGATGGGTAAAAGCCACTTGTCTATGGTTACATAAATGGCCATTGCCCAAAGTCAGCACTTTTCCCATTTCCCATTCTCAGGGCACTGCAGTATTACTATCACCCTCAATTTTTAGGTGGGGAAACCACAGCCCAGAGAGGTTAAGCCACCTGTCCACGGTCACATAGCTAGTAAGAGCAGAGGAAATGGTTTTGGTTGCTATCAGATTTTGACACAACTCTCCACACGTCTTGGAACATATCCCAGAATTCCTTTGAGAATATGCTTTTAGCTCTAATGGATTATCTATCTCACCTGTTCTTAAACAACATATGTTTTTGACTGGGCACCTGTCCTTAGCACTGTAGGGGAGGCAAGAGAAGACAGTCCCAGTCCTCTAAGTTGCCTACATGCAACTTGGGACAGAGATGAGATACACACAGAACAAAAAGGAGAATCAGATGAGAAGTCTTTGAAATGACCCTGTAACGCAAATAGGCATTGATGTTCCCTGCTGCCATCACACTGACCAGGAGTATCACGGTCCCTTGACTACTGAAAAAGGCGCATACAAGCAGAGGTTTCCCCCAAGTGTTGTCATGAGTGCTCCGCTGACTTTGCAACACAAATTCATCATCTCCCCAAACATTAGGTATTTTCTGTTCCCAAGACCTCAGGCTTCTCAAAGCACAGTCAGATACATATGACTTCCCCAGGGACACAAGCAACTCAAATACCCAAACACCTGGAAAAAACAACTCAGGAAAACCAAATCTCTAGAATAAAACTCCACTGCTACAACATAAACATATAAGACCAAATTCCTATAACTAAACTTCACCCACCGCTCCTGTTCTCTCTCGTGTTGAAACTGTATCTAAAGCCACAATATAGGGGACAGTTGAATGAACACCAGCCCAAATGTTTTGGGTCTCTGTTTCCATCTACTGCAGGCAGCCTTGGAGTAGGCAAAATGCTGGATGCCCTCATTAGAGGTATTGATTGCTCCCTTCTTGTCCCCTTGGCTTAGCTATCCTGCCTCCAGGTTTTTTGTTGTTTTTGTTTTATTTTTGTTTTTTGGTCACAGGGAGATCATGGCCTTTCTCTAGTTCAGCTGTTAAAACCCAAGCCCCTCTCCACCCTAACTGGAGACCAGCCCATAGCTGACTGTTCGTAAGCTGCTCTATTCTTTACCTTTGTCTTTGTTGGAGTCTGGCCAGTAAGAGTGTAGGGAGCCCCCATGGAATAAGCATGACAATAACATGTTTTCCTGGAATCTTCTGTCACAACTTGGAACACACCTGTCCCTTCCTTGCTGGGAGGGATATCAGCATGCTTCCATGAGGAGTGTCAGACTCAGGGATAGGAGGAAATGAGAGGCAAAAGTAAAGCTTCATCACAACCGCAGGTTAAAACAGCCAGAGACTGATCAGTCTCTGGAATGGCAAGAGAGGTCAACTTGCCCATTAGATAAAGTAGCCATAGAGTAGAGAATTTCGGAGAAATTGGAAGACACGTCAGAAAACTTGCCGCCCAATCTGTGAGTGAAAAGGTCCATCCTCTACCATATCCCCAGCTACAGTTTATGGAATTTCCAAGAGGATTCCACAGTGATGGAGAGAGATCACCACTTTCCCAAACATTCTACTCCACTTGTAGATAGTTCTAATTATTAGCAAGTTTTTTTCTTTATGTTGGGCATAAAACTGCCTCTCTGTGCCTACAGCTTAATTCAACAAACATTTAAGTACCTACTATGTGTTGGTACTGTGCTAGGTGCTAGAATACAAAGAAAAAATTAAATCACTTCTGCCCCATTAGGAGATTATATTTTTTTAAAAATGTATTTACTTTTAGTTTTCAACATTCATTTCCACAAGATTTTGAGTTACAAATTTTCTCCCCATCTTTCCCCTACCCCCACCCCAAGATAGCAAGCCTACTGAATACTCCTTCCCCCATTCTATTCTCTCTTATATGCTCTTCCATCCCCCGCTAACTTTCTAGTAGGGCAAGATGGATTTCTATACCCCATTGCCTGTATATCTTATTTCCCAATGGCATGTAAAAAAACATTTTTTAACATTTGTTTTTAAAACTTTGATTTCCAGATTCTTTCCCTTCTTCCCTCTTCACCCACCCCCACTGGGAAAACATGCAATTCAATATAGGTTGTACATGTGTAGTTACGCAAAACGTTTCCATAGTAGTTATATTGTGAAAGACTAACTATATTTCCTTCCATCCTGAGCAGAACCTTGGGGGAAGAGGAGGATCCTAAGAGGTAAGAGTGAGGAGGGAATGCATGCTTGGTGTAGGAGATGAGCCATTTAGAGGCACAGAGATGGGACATGCAATACCAACTTTGGGGAACAGTTTAGCTGAGTGACAGTGAGTGATGTGAAATCAAATCTGGAAAGGAGGCTTAGGGCCAGATTGTAGAGGACTTTCAAGGTCAGGGAAAGAAATCTGTATACTATCCAAGAGGAAACAGGGAGCTATTGAAAGTGTTTTTGGGGGAATGGGTAGGGGAAAGACAGGGAGAAAATTTGTAAATCAAAATCTCATGGAAATGAATGATGTAAACTAAAAATAAACAAAAGTTTAAAAAAAATTTTAAAAAAGAAAGTGTTTGTGCAAGAAACACACAGACTGCTGTGACTTTTAGAAGAGTCCTGACAAAAGATGATGAGGGTATTAACAAAGGCAGTGGTTATATGAGTGGAAAGGAGATTTGGCACATTATAAACTGAAAGCAAGCACTTGCTGATTGATTGATTTATGCAAAGGAAATCTGTTGAAAATGGAGGACAAGGAATAGTGAAGAATCAAAGATGAATGGAAAGATTGTAATGATTTACTATCTGTGTGACCTTGGCAAGTCACTTAACCCCAATTGCCTTGCCCTCCCCCCTCCAAAAAAAAAGATTGTGATGCATTCAACAAAGACAATCAAATCTAGAGGAGAGGTGGGCTTGGGATAGCAGAGAGAATCAGAGTTGAGACTAGGGTGAGGCGATTAGAGATTAGTCCCCAGGGTGCTGAATTAAGAGGGCACTGAATTTAGGGGTTCTTCAGCAATGTAGAAATAAGAGTTTAGCAGCAACTTAGCAAGAGTAATTAGTTAAAGCAAAAAGGTTTCAGATGTCAGGCACTTCTCTCAATCACCCCTGCAGTGATCTCCTGTCAGTATCCTGAGATCTCCTTCGATGCCTGCCAAAGGATACAATCCCTGACCATTATGTGCTTTATATCACCTGACCTAGCCAGAGTTTTCACTGCTTGACTAAGGAACAAAGATTCCTAGTTATGGCCCTGAAGAAAATGAGTTTACTTTTCAAAATGTTTTGTTTGAGATACCAATGCAGCATCTAGGTGGAGAAGAGCACAGCCTGAAGAAGCACAAGACAGCAATGTCATTAAGGCATTAGTGATGAGGGTTAGAATTCAGGAGAGAGATTTGTATTATTCAAAAATTTCAGTCATGTCTGATTCTTTGTGACCCCATATGGGGTTTTCTTGGCAAAGATACTGGAGTGGTTTGCCATTTCCTTCTCTAGCTCATTTTACAGATGAGGAAACTGAGGCAAACAGGTTTAAGTGACATGCCCAGAGTCACACAGCTAGTAAGTGTTTGAGATTATATTTGAACTCAGGATGATGAACCTAATTGACTCTAGTCCAACACTCTCTCCACTTCACCACCTAGGACTAATAAAGAGTTGGGGGTCATCTGAATAGAGATCACAATTGAACCCCTGGGAGAAAGTGAGATCACTAAGAGAACAGAGGGAAAAGAGATAAGGGAAGAAGGATCAGGTTAAAACCTTGTGGGCTACCCATTATTGGCAGGGGGGAGAGAAATGTATGATGATTTTAGCAAAGAAGACTGAGAAAGAACTGTCAGAGAAGCAGAAAAAGCAAGAAGGACCAGTGCCCTTAAAACCAAGGCAGGAGGGAGTATCCTATCAGAGTGAGTGTTAAAAGAATCAACAACTACAGAGAGGTCAAGACAACTGAGAAAAAGGTTTTAGCTAAGCGATGTTTAGAAACCTTGGACAGTGGTCTCAGACACCAGATTACCAAGGGCTACATAATGAGTGGAAGGAGAAGCAGATAGTACGTGTGTGTGTTTGTGTGTGTGTGTGTGTGTGTGTGTGTGTGTGTGTGTGAACAAGTGGCTGCCATGTTGCACTGTTGCATCATACTGAGGTTGCAATTCTTTTTTACGTGAGTTTCTCAGTAGCCATCCCTCCTGTACTTATAAGGTGGATTTATTGATCCTAAAAGTATGTAGTGGGCATGATCAAAGAGAAAGTCCCTAAGACTTCATTTCCCACAATGCTTAGGGACAAGAGAGCACTGTTCCTTGGGAGAAATCCTGTACTACATTTCCCAAAAAGCTGTACATCTGGCTGCCCAGAAGAGATGTCATCAAGTGAAGACTGATTAGTGGAGAATGCTCTACATGGTTTAAAATTTTGGGGTGCTAGTGCTATATGGGAAAAGGTTGAAAACTGGGTGGTGGAGGAAGAAGGCACATGGAAAAAGAAAAGGAGGCAGCGAGATGAGGAAATGGAGAGGAAGCTGGGCTCAGCATGAACAGACTACCTAACTCGGAGACAGAACAGTGTCTATGGGAGTCTAAGGAGTGGTACTACCATGGCATCTCAGAACCCAGTGCTTTGGAGCTAAGCCAAAAGGCTTCAGCAGATGACAGCTTGCCAAGGGATGTTAGCAAATTCTTGTGCTGCTCATTCAGCACCTGCTTAAAGGAGACAGGAACTATTTGGTGTCTCCTTTCATCCTTTTTGCCCACATATGATGAGGGAAAGTTTTCCCACCCTTTCTCCCTTCTGCAGAAGCTTTCTATCCCATCCCCCACATATGAGGAGATATGAGAGATTTATGCCCCTTTGTTCATGGGGCAGAGAATAACTCTACAACCTGATGAGTTTCCTGATACTGATATTTATTTGTTTGTTGATTTATTTATTTATTAAATGTTCTCATCATTGAATTTGTGTTTCCCTTGTATGATCTAGTAATAAAGAATGTACCAAACACAGTCTCAGGTCATGAGCTGTATAACTGATTTCCCAAAGCAGCCACACTGAACCTTGGACATTGAGGTGTTCTACAGTCATAAGGGACCCATGCTACACATAGAATATTACATGTATTACTGTTAAATTTCATCTTGTTAGCTCTGTCCCAACATTGTGACCTGGTGAGAACTTTTCATATCATGACTGTCATCTAGGCTATCAACTATTTCTCCCAACCTTGTGTCTTCTGCACCTGTAATAAGAATGCTATGTCTTCCTCCAAATGATTCTCTACCATGTTGAACCAATGACAGATCAGCAGGACACTCCACTAGGGAAGTCACTCTACAATTCATCATCGATCTAATTAGGACACTCACTTGGATCTGATTAGTTATTCATCCAATTCTGAGCCCACTTATTGCACAATTGTCTGACCAAAGTCTCTCCATTTTGGCCACAAGAATAGCCTGAATGATTTTGTCAAATATGTGGCAGAAGCCTACAATATGTTCTCTAATCAGTCTTTTGACAGTCTAGTAATAACATAACACAGTGAGATTAGTCAAGCATGACCTTTTTTATGAAGTCAGACTTACTCTTTGTGATCATCACTTCATTTTTTAGCTGTCTAGAGTTTCTTTAATAAAACCAGTCAGAATCAGTCAAGATCAAGAGTGAGTGGTCTATAGCTTGAAGAATCTGCTCATTTCTCTTTTTTGAAAACTGGGACACCACCTGCCCTTCTCCAGTCCTATGGCATCTCTCCCACTCTCCAAGATTTTTCCAAGATAACGGCCTCAGCAATCACACCTGCCAGCTCTTTTGGAACTCTGTGGTGTATTTTATCCAGACCTGGTGACCTGAATTCATTGAGGTCAATGACGTACTCTCTTACCATCTCCTTACTTATCTTGAGTTTCAACTTCCTGTTAATCACTTTGTTCTATCTTTCCCAAACCAAAGATCATTCTCCTCGGAAGAGAAACCCTACAGGAGTAGGGCTACAAGAATTCATTGAATAAAATGAAGGAGCTCATCCTGACCCCAGTCCTCTGGTACAAAGTTGGAGGCACAGCGGGTTTCAGGTTCCCCTAGCTGGTGTGAAAGGGGAAATGTTTACCCCTGCCACAAATATCAGCATCCTCAATAGCCCTCCCTCACCCTTGGTTACCTACTTTGCTTTGGAGACTTCTTTCCAGCTTAGGGGATAAGGATGGGCTTTGGAGGCCTAATATTTGAGCTGAGCCATAAGGCATGATCAGGAGGTCAAAAGGCAAAAATGGCGAATGGGTTGCCTTTATTCTTTTTTGTACCCTAAATACACACTCTAATCTTCAAAAGAGGGGTCTCTCTCAATTCTAAATCCTGATTTAAATTTTGGATTAGAGGAAGGAAAAGGAGGGACCACAAAGTGTCATTTATCCCTCTGAGTCTGCTAAAGATGGCCCCTGTGGAATGTATCTTCAGGGAAAGAATTATAGAACACATACTATCACAAATGAAAGAATCAAAAGAGGTCTCAAAACCCTCTCATTTTAGTGATGAAGGAAATGAGGCCCAGAAAAGGGAAGTGATACAACAAGTTAGTGACATAGCCAGGAAAGAGACCCAAGATTCCTGATTCCCAGTGGTAAGAATCACACTTGTTCAATACCACTGGAGACTGAGTTACAATCAGCAGAGCCTGCCAATAGGCAATGAAGTGAAGAAGTTTCTCTTGGGTGCCTCCCCTCTTCTTTCTCCCTCTCCCCTACTTTAATAAAGTCTCCTTCATCCCCCTTCCTTATTTTGGTAATTTTTCTTTCCTCTTTCCTCCTCCTCACCCACACCACGCCCACCCTCTTTATTCTTGCCATCAAACTCTGCTCTTAGGAAAAAAACTGATTGACTCATTCACACTTGGATTTAAATGACTGTTAAGACTTATGTTACGTCTCCCAGAGGTAGCTACAATTCGATAATACTGAAAGCTCCCATTCCTATAGAATTTTCAAATTCATAAAGCCATTTCTCACAATTACTCCATATGACCCCACTCTCTTAGTCTATCTTCCTTGCTCTTTCCTGATTTTCCACCCTTCATGGTCTTAACCAGGGGTGGGGAAATCTGTGGCCTTGAGACCTCATGTGGCTCTCTAGGTTCTTAAGTGTGATCCTTTGACTGACTCCAAACTTCACATGACAAATTCCCTTCATAAAAGGATCTGGTCTATAAAACTTGGACTCAGTCAAAAGGCCACACCTGAGAACCTAGAAGGTCACATATGCCTTCAGGGCCACAGGTTCCCCCTTCCTGATCTTGATCCTTTCATTACTCAGTTCAACTATACTCTATCCTCTACCCTTGAGTCCCTTGCCTACTTATCCTATTGCCATGTATTTCTTGCAAAACTCCATCCCTAGGTCCCCCCCTCCTCCTTTACTGACAGAGGAATGCAACTATATTAATTGGGTCCCCCACAAACATACACAATTTTAATCTCAACTGGGTCCTCACTACTGGCATCTTTTTATTCATCTCTGTTTGATTTTCTATTATACTGTTCACACTATTGCAAATCTTCCCTCTTCGAGCTACCTAAACTACCTTCTGCCCCCTTTCCTTTCAACTCTCAACAGAGCACCAAGGCTCTTATTTTACTGAGAAAACAGCCACAGATTGGGGTCTCCCTCCTTCCCCCTATTCTATGCCTCATAACCCTTCACCATCAACACCATTTCTCTCTTTATTTGTTCAGTGAGCCTGCTCCTTACCAAGGCTAGCTTTTCTACTTGGGCCCTTATTTCCATCCCCTCCTAACTCCTTCATTTCTCTGGTGCTCACCCCTTCAATCATTCCTTATCCCTTCTCTTTCTACTCATATGCCTCTCCTTTTCCATTAGTTCCTTCCCTGTTGCCCACAAATATCCCCAATTCTCTCCCATTCTTAAAAATTTCAACCTAACCCTACCATGCCCTCCAGGTGTCATAGTATATACCTCTCCCCTCTTTCACAGCTAAACTCATAGAAAGAGTGGTCTCTATCCCTTGCCTTCACTTCACCTCCCACTCACTTTTCAACTCCTGGGAATTCATTCTACCAGTAAGTAAACCAATCTCTCCAAGATCATCAGATTAATTAATTAGTTAGATTAATTAACGGATTATCTGTTAAATCCTATGAGCTTTTCTTGGTCTTTATCTTTCTTGACCTCACTACTGCTTTTGACGCTGATGACCACTCCCTTCTACCTGAATCCTCCATCAATCCTGTCTTTTGGGATCCTCCTGTCTTCTGGCTCTCCTCCTATCTGTCTAATTCTCCTCAGTCTCTTCCATGGAATCATCTACTCTTCTTTCTTTCCTGTTTCCTTCTCTTCTCTCCTTCTGTCCTATTTTCTTCTCTTCCCTCTATACTCTCTTAATTACTTTATTTATCTCATTATTTACTCTCTTGATGATCTTTGCTTCAAGTATCATCTCTGTGCAGATAGTGCCATAATCACCTTCAACTTTCACCTCTTTACTGAGCCCCATCATCTGTTCCCCGCTGATCTCCTCTACTTTGAATGTTCCATAGGTGTCTCAAACTCAACATGTCCAAAATCAAACTTGTTATCTTTCCCAGGAGAATGAAGTTCCTTTAGAGTAGGTACTATCTCATTTTGGTATTTGTATCCCCAGAGTCTGGCATGTAGTAGTCACTCAATAAATGTCTATGATTTACCCCTTAATCTACCCTTCCTCCCATCTTCATTATTTCAGGGAAGGATACCATTGTCTTTTCTAATCATATCGGTTCAGGGGTGTGCTGGAACCAGCTCTAACCAATCAATTGTTGAATTTTCAGTACCAACATTTACATCTTAGTATAGGAAAATGCTACAGATTAGTGCTTGCTTTATTGTTTTGCTGATTGTCTAGACTTAAGAAAATGGTGAATAAAATGTTAATAATTTAGATTAAACATAAACATGTGCAGTGCTTACATTTTTTTTGGAAGCATCAGTTGTTAAACATTTACTAGCCTACTTGCCTAGTTTTGTCATGTCAGCCATGCTCCACAATATGTCTTAGATTCATCTCCTTTTCTCTACTCATCTAGCCACCACCCTAATTCAAGCCGACATTACCTCCTCAACTATCTCACCTGCCTATTGGACTCCCTGACTGACATCTGTTAGCACTCCAATCTATTCTCCACAAAATTGCCAAAAGAATTGACCTAAATATCAGAATATGGCACTCCCCTGCTCAAGAAGATTTAGTGGCTCTCCCTTGCCTCTGGAATAAAATATTCATTCTTCTTCAACATTTGAAGTCTTTCATAGTCTGGCATTAGGCTAACCTTATGGATTTACTTCACATGTAGAGTGTGTATATTATCTATGTAGGCTATCTGTACATCCATGTGGGCTTGTCTAAATATGGCTCACAGGGATTCGTGAACAGAAATCTCTGGAATTTCTCACACACACACACACACACACACACACACACACACACACCCTCCAAGAGGGATTTTGATTCCTGCCTAGAGAGGAGCACTATATGGGATCACAAAATTGGCCCACCTTGTTCTCCTCTGAGATGAAATACAAAACTAGAGTTATAGCCTGGATAACCCTAACCCTGACTTCCAAATATTTCTAGGTTAGGGAAAATGATTTTTTTTTAAGTTTTTTTTAACTGTTTCAACTAGTTTTTTGTTCTAGTTGATGATTTTTTTTTCCTTTTTTTTTTTTTTTTTTTTTTTTTGGAGAGAGGAAGGCAGGGCAATTGGGGTTAAGTAACTTGCCCAAGGTCACATGGCTATTAAGTGTTAAGTGTCTGAGGCTGGATTTGAACTTGAGCCCTCCTGACTCCCGAGTCGGTGCTCTATTCACTGTGCCACCTAGCCTCCCTGGGAAAATGATTTTTAAGGTAAAATAATTTTCTTTATTACTCTCCCTTTACAAACAAACAACAAATAAACATTTATTAAGCACCTCATATGTTCTAGGCTGTGTGTTATGTGCTGGAGATACAAAAAGCAGCAAAAGACTGCCTTCAAGAAACTTAAAAACTAATGAGGGAGGTAACATGGAAATAAATATATACAAAACAAACCATATAAAGGACAAATAGGGAATAATTAAAAGAGGGAAAGCATGAGAATTAAGAGTTGGGGAAAACTTCCAGTAAAAGATTACTGAAAAAAACAAATGAAAGACACCTGCAAAGACTGTTGTGCTAGGCAAGTTAGGAGATGAGGTGGTCCTGAATTAGAGCAGGGGCCTGGGTGGGTGGAGCAAAGGAGACAGAAGCAAGAAATTCCAGGGAAGACATTTTATTTGGGGCTTAAAGGAAGTCAGGAAGGTCAGTTCATGGAGCAGAGGAAGAAAAATATTCCAGACATGGAGGACAGCAAGAGAAAACATCCAGAACCAAGAGGTGGAGGTTCTTCATGGAACAGCCAGGAGGCCCGTGTTACTGGATTGAAGCCACTGGAGTGGCTCCCTATTGTAGGGGTGGAGGGGAGAGGGGAGAGGGGAGAGGATCAGACCTGAAAATCTTATTAGTGGCTAAATGGAGAATGGATTGGAATAGGGATAGCGTTGAGGCAGGCAGACCCACCAGCAGCCTATTGAAATACTCCAGGTATGAAGTGATGAGGGACTACACCAGGGATTGGTAGAATCAGAGGAGAGAAGGGGGAATATTTGGGGGATGGTCCAAAGGTGAAATGAATGGGCCTTGGCAACACATTGGCCATTGGGGGGGGGGATGGTGAGGAGCTGATGATGACTCCTGACTTGTGAGCCTGAGGGATAGAAGTGGAGTGTTGCCCTACATAGTATTAAAGAAGGAAAATGTTCCCCAAGCTATATCAAAGGTTTCACTCCATTTTCCTTCTTTTTTTTTTCATTCTCCCTGTCCCCATAGTGGAATGGATAGGTTTTAATTTTTTTAATTTTTTTATTCATTTTAAACTTAAATACACAATGAGAAAAGAAAAAAAAAAACTTTCCACGTACACAGCACAACCTAAGAGAGGATTCAACATAAACAACAAATTTCCATTTCAAGATAACCTATGTAATAAATGCTACACATTGTTTTCAAAGCTACCCAGCTTTTTTGTGCTTCATATTAAGTTTCCTTTTGTTCTCTGCTGTGAACTTTATATTATATTTTCTCCCCTCACCCTAGGGCTACAATTAAACACAAATGAATATGTGTGTGTGTGTGTGTGTGTGTGTGTGTGTGAATATTCACCTCTCTGGAAATGAATAACATCCTCCTTCATAGGTCAAGGTCTTTGTATGTTTTTCTAAATCAACAGCTCATCATTTCCTATATCCCAGTAGTATTCCATCACAATCATATACACATAGCTTGTTTAACCATTCCTCATTAAGGGCATCTATCATTTTAGCCATTGACTCCATTTTCAATAAATGCTACTTACACAAAGATCACCACAAATAGTGATTAGCAGATTCTTTCATCAAAGCCAACAGCAAACAGAAATCAGAGGTAATGCAGATTAGAATATACCAGACAAGATAGTATAGAAAGTCAATGAGTTCTCCTACTGATAGTGTCATAGCTCAACCAAGAGAATATATTCCTGATCTTATCAAAAAGATGATCCCCAAAGTCTCTAGTGAAATCAGGGATGTGTTTAGAGTGCTGGCTCTTCTCTATATTGGCTTGTTCTCAAAGTTTTTCTCTCCCTCCAGGGGCCTCTCCCCAAAGAGAGCAAGGGACCACATTTTTCCTTTCTCAAAGCTAGAGGGTAGAAGAGTTTTTCCTTTTCCAGGCTCTGAAGCCTACTTTGCCCCTCATGCAAGAACACATATTTGAATAAATAATTCTTTCCAACAGTGAGGAGTGTCTTAAGTGAATGTGCCAGACTTGAACCCCAAGTTACCAACATTATACTCCTTGACACATTCTATCTTTTTAGTCAGAACATAGAATCTCTAGAAAAGTCATAATTAATTTTGGTCATTAACATTCTTCCATCCTTCCAAATACATAGTGATACACTTTAAAACCAAGCATTATTTTACAAAGTTCTTATAGGTCTTGGAAAGTCTTTCACAACCACCACCATCCCCTAAATAAAAAGAAAGAAAGAAAAGAAAAAGAAAACCAAGCCTCCCGTCTCAGAGGGAATTCTGGTTTCCTTGTTGTTCCCCAAACACAGAATTCTATTTCCTCCCTCCATTCCTTTGTAAGACTGTCCCCCATGCCTAATATGTTTTCACTTTTCACCTCTGTCTCTTACAAGCCTGAGCTCCCTTCAAGGTTCAGATCAGTGCCACCTCTTCCAAGATGCTTCTCCTGATAACCCTGGTTACCTGGTTAGAATATTCTCCCTCCCATGAAATAGTTTGGTTTTTCACTTGGTATAACTTCATATTTACTTTCTACATACATATTGTATCCAGTAGAATGTAAGCCCTTAGAGGATAAGAATTATTTCATCTTTGTCTTTGCATTGCCAGCACACAGTAGATTTTCAGTAAATGCTTTTTGAGTTTAATTGCATGTTGTTATTACCATTTTACAGATGAGAAAGTGGGCAGAGAGGCTAAGTAATTTCCCCAGCTAGTAAGAGTCAGGGCCAGGATTCATACGAACCCAGGTCTTCCCTGATTCCAAGGCCAGTCATCTTTCTACTGTGCCCCACTGGCCAAAAGATTTATAGAATGTGAAGAGCAACCACACTGACTCCAAGTAGGAGTAATTTTGACAATTAGAGCAAGTGTGACAAATATATGCTTATGAAATCATAAGGACATTTATGAGGCAAAATGCTTTAGAATGAAAATGTCTTTCTAACAGAGTTAAAGTAAAAATATGGGAACCATAGAATGCAGCATCTTTGACATTTCCCATTGCTTAATACATTCCTCCTCTAAACCTATAAAAATGCAAAGCTGGGTCATTTAGAATTGTAACGGTGGTTGGAGCCATCTGACTCAACAGAGCTAGACGTGTTAGAAAGTAAAATCTCTTTTGGCTGAAGGGACTATTTTTCTTGGTCTGGTTTTTAACAACTGTAAGATGTGAGATCATAGCGTCTTAGGCCCAAAGGAGCAAGGGGCCTTAGAGGCCATCAGGTCAAACATCCTCAATTCAGAGATGAAGAAGCTAGAACAGAAAGAGATTAAGTGATTTGCCCAAGGTCTAGGAGGTAGCAGAGGCAGGATTGGAATTCAGCTCTTCCTGATTCAAATTGCAGTGTCTTTTCCAGTAAATGGTGCTGCCTCTTAGATGGGAATCTTTGAGCTCATTTGGATCAATCCCACCATTTTCTACATAAGGAGAGTAAGGCCCAGAAAAGGAAAAATGACTAAATCCAGTGGACAACAACAAGCATTGATTTGGTTCACTAAACAACAAGATGTTTTTATTGAGCACCCACTGTATACCAGGCATGGTCTAATTAGTGGGGATGCAAAGAAAGGTGAAAACATGGTCCCTGCCCTCAAGGTGCTCACGTTCTAATGGGGGACACAAGCAGAATTATGTACATGCAAGAGAGGAAAGGATGAAGGACGGCTTCCAGGAGGATGTGGTGGCTGAGTTAGATTTTAATGGATAAATAAAAATTCAAATGTGAAGGCGAGTAGAGAAGAAAAAAGAAAAAATAGCTGACCCTTCTGTAGGACAGTTATTGTTGTTGTGTCATTTCAGTCACACCTGACTCTCTGTGACCCCATTTGGGGTTTTCTTGGCAAAAATACTGGAGTAGTTTACCATTTCCTTCTCTAGCTCATTTTACAGAGGAGGAAACTGAGGCAGACAGAGTTAAGTGAATTAAGTGAATAATAGTGTCTGAGGCTAGATTTGAACTCAGGGCCAGTACTTTATCCACTGTGCCCCCCTAGCTTCTCTTTTCTGTAACACTTAAAGTTTTTATAAAAAGCACTTCCCTCCTAGCACCATGAAAGAGAGTTCTTGCAAATATTATTATCCCCGTTTTAGAGATAAGAAAACTGAGACCCTGAGAGATGAAGCCAATCAATCAACAAGCATTAACCAACTCTGTGCCAGCCGGTGGGGATAGAAAAACAGAACTGAAAACGATCCCAAATTCTCTGTCATCCATGAGTCAGCCATCTACTCAACTGAACAAGCTCTAAAGGTGTCCGTTCGGGCATATGTTATAATCTGCAATAGACGTTCTTCATCCACTTGGTTTCTCTTGAGTGGGTGGCCAGCCCAAATACCCTTTGAGTGATTATAAGTCTCTTCAGGAGATTCTGCAAAATCTTGAGGTTTGATATAACTAACATACTGATCTCTGCAAATAAGAGCATCCAAAGGACTTCACAAAACACACAGAATCCCCCCAACCAAGATTCTACCCCTCCATCACAGTGGTAAATCACTGTGGCAAGCATACTTCTCCTCATTTATGCTCTACCTGATAGTTATTATCAAGAGGCCATTTAACAAAGTGAATTCTGTGATTACATAAGCGCAGTAAGATCTTACATTTTCTACATCTTCCAGTCTGAGTTGATAAAAATGCGGTCTGTTGTTGAATACCATTTGTGAAAACCTGCTGGTTCCCTATTAATACCCTCATTGAGGATGTCCTCAATATATAGGTTATTAAACAGATTTTGGCTAGATAGGAGAATTAGACATATGTATGAGTCAGCCGTTGTTAATATTTTCTTAGCCATCTTGTCAACAAGAGCTGAGATGTTTTCCATGCCTTTTGTGCCTTCCCCTCCTGTAGATCTTATATTTACCTTATAAATTTTGTAAAAAAAAAAAAAAAATTTATTTACCTTGCAAATCCGTACTTTAATACCCTCCCAATTTTACCACCTCCAGCCTGGATCTCTTTCATATATAATTGACTTTGCTGTCTGTATTCTCTTTCATGACCTTTCTGCTCCCCCACATGTGCCTCAGAGACTGTGATGTTAGGGTCCACATTTGATGCTTTCCCTGTTTTTGATGGAGAGAACTTTTGTTATAATAATTTTTGTAGATTAAAATAAGTTGAATATTTGCTGACTAGAGCCTTGTCTCAGCTTTTTGGACTCCTTGCTATTTTATAGCAATTAAATTAAATTGCTATAAATAAATTGTATCAGTTCTGGATGAAATTATCATTATTAATATTGATGTCATTCCTGTTGTCCATTTCCCATTTTTTAAAAATTTTAAATAACTTGTTTAAATAATTTAGGGATAACTTTTTTTGTTGTTTTGTTTTATCACTTGGTTTTTTTTTTAATTTTATTATAGTTTGCATCATTCATTTCCACAAGATTTTGAGTTACATATTTTCTCCCCCTCTTTCCCTCACCCACTGCCCCAAAACAGCCATCCCAGTGTGTCCCCCCTCCCCCAGTCTATTCTCTC
>CM053585.1:382046984-382083919 GCA_028646515.1 Pseudochirops corinnae
AGCTGACTTTAGTGGGAAGTATCTTTGTGTGCATTTTGGAGTTCTAGTATTGGTTTAGAGTCCTATTTTATGGGTATTTTGGGGTGGCTATGTGACAGCTGCGATATGTTGCTGCTGCTACGCCGCCATCTTGGCTCCGCCCCCCAGGGATAACTTTTAATATACTTTCCTCATTACTATTCTTTTTTCTCATTTATTATAAATTCTGATCTTAGCTCCTATGAGTCAATGATCTGCACAGACAACTGACTCCAAGCTAATTCAAATGCTCATAATAAGTCTTTTTATGTCTGTTTTTTAAAAAGTAAGTTTCATTGCTTGTGATGTAATTTGGTGCTTGCCACATCCAGTCCCTGTCAATTCTTTTCTGCAGAACATGTTCATGACATTGCAGAGTGATATTTCTCTTCTGAAAGTTTCTACCCCATCTTGTTTCTTTCTTCTGAACTCCATTTGTCCAAATCTCTCTCCTAAGCCTTATATTTTCCCATTTTTGCACTGATATTACCAAGTATCAAAGTATGGGTTGATTTAATACTGAAGGTCTCACTCAGTTTTTTCCTAGAATTTCTCTACTCCTTCATCCTAAACCAGTGTTAATGCCTAAGCCACAATTATTTTCATGGTATTCTTTTCACAACTACTTATCATTCATATTAGTTATAACCTTAACTTTGAGACTAACTCTAACCCTATCCCAAATCCACCTCCAGCTCTTAATCTAACCTTAATCCTAATTCTGATTCAAACCCTTTAACTGCAATCTGTGACTACATTGCCACTTTTGGCTTCCATATCACAAGGTTAACTCCCAGTGACCTTGAAATAAGCTAGAGTTCCCAGATGTTTTTCACAAGTTGTTTTCTTGGTCATGCCTGCCCCCATTCTCCATCTTATTCCCTACTAATACCCTCAACAATTCCTGTAGTTATTTTTTTAATCCAAGTGTTCACATTTGTCTCTATTTGATTCCATTATTCTAACCTATTATAATATATTTGCATTCTGATTCTGTCAGTGAATGCATTAGTCAGCTGGAAATATGAGTATGACTGTCACTTAATGTCTCAGGGCCCCAGTTCCTTGTTTATTAAATACAGAGGTTGTACTAGGTGATATCGACAATATCTCCCAGCTCTAAATTTATCTTATGATCCTTTTATGCCTTTATCTAAATCACTGATAAAAGTGTGGAAAAGTACATAAAGGTAATAGAATATTATTATGTCGTAGGAAACAGTAAATATGAAAAGCAGGCATTGGAAGATTTATATGAACCAACGCAAGTGAAATAAGAAGAACCAGGAGAACAATATGCACAATGACTTCAACAATGTAAATGAAAAGATTGACAATAACCACAAAACTGAAATGAAATACTGTATAATTATAATGACCTGGCTTGTCCCCCAATAAGTGATATAAGAATGCATCTTCCTCCTTTCTTTTCAAACATGAATATGAATATGGAATACTATATATAATAGACCTGATTGGTGGGTTAGTTTTGCTGAACTGCTTTTTTCCTCTCCTATCTTATTATTTTGTATAAGAGATAGCTCTTGGTAAAGAGAGGAAGGAGTATATTGGAAAAATAAATGATGTAAAAATAAAATATAACATGGAAATGAAAAAGTATTCAACAGCCCAAGGCCAACGACAGATCTCTGGGGCATGCCAGTAAAGACCTCCCTCCAGGTGGACACTGACTTATTAATTTTAAGGCCACTAATTCTACTAGTACTGGATTCAACTAACCATAATATCATTTAGTCTACATCACTTCCTCTTACCCACAAAAACAACATAAAAGACTTGGGCAAAAGCTTTGTTGAAATACAGGTATAATCTATCAATAGGAAGTCTGAGAGTCCAAAAAATATGAGATTGGTCTGGCATCATCTGCTCTTGATGAAGTCTTCCTGGTTCTTTGTAATTTGTAAAGGAAGAGAAGTCATTTTGTTTCTGGCAGCTAAGCAGAATACAATGTCACTAGTTCCATTCTGTTCTTCTGATCTTGCTAAATTAAACTTTTATGGTTATTTTCATGGCCCAGACAATAACTATAACATGGAACTTTATTCTCACAACCAAAAGGTAATCCAAAAGAACTTCTGCCCACAGCTTAAATAGCAAGCTGAGTGGAAGGAGCAAGAGCCTGAAGTAGAAACAGAGAAGGTCAAAGAAAAGCTAAAGCTAAACCTTAGAACTTGTGCTGGCTGGGTGCAGCTGTGTGTTTGACTCACAAAGAGAGCCTGAGGCCAGATAGCTACAAGAATTGAGTCCTCTTTCTTTGAGGGGCAGATAACAGAGAAGCTGCAATTCAGCAGAAGATGAACAAACGGCAGCAGAGAACAGCATGTGACCAAAGAGAGAAATCCAGAAGAAATATCATAGACAACAGTACTGTGGAGGCCCACCAGGTGGCAGTGTAACAGATAAAACTGTCTAGCAGCTATGCGGGTGGTGGGCGAGAAGGAACAACAGTTTTGGAAGTCAAGAGGGTATTTTAGTTGACTTGAAGCCCTGGGAATATGAGTTGCTCTGGATATGTGTATTTCCATGTACTCTCTTGCCATGTCTGGTTAGTTTCCAAATGTTCTCCCACTAGTGATCTATTAAAGAGAACATCTCTGTGAAGAGAGGAAAAGGGGGAGGATTTTCCTTGTCATTTGTTTTGCTATACTGATAAGCAAATGTCTTTTTTATTTGAACCAATGTACTCTCTGGCCTGGTAAAAGAAAAATGAATGGCAGCTCATAAACTGCGGTTTGAGTTACTCTTCGTTGTTCAGTCATTTCAGTTGTGTCTGACTCTCCATGACCCCATTTGGGGTTTTCTCAGCAAAGATCCTGGAGTGGTTTGCCATTTCCTTCTCCAGTTCATTTTACAGATGAGGAAACTAAGGCAAACAGGGTTAAGTGACTTGCCCAGGGTCACAAGTGTCTGAAGCCAGATTTGAACTTGGAAAGATGAATCTTCCTGACTCTAGGCCCAGCACTCTATCTACTACACCACCTAGCTGCCCCTTTTGAGTGGAAGATGATCCCAAAAATGCCTTGAACCTTCAGTAGCCTTCAGAGGTCCAGGATTGAGGGGTCCTAAACAACATTTAATTATGGCTACATGAACGTGGGCTCAAAATCATTTTCAGATTAGACTGTCTGGCATGTGAAAGGAAGAGAGCAATAACTCATTTAAAATTTTCAGGGTTTCAGTTTGTACATTCTCCCATCCTTATGATTCTGTTTCATAAAGAATTTACTGTATAAATGTATTAGGAGGATTGATTAAAACTACCTTTCATGCAACTGACTTGCAGCATTGCTCCCATAAATTTGAATATAAGGCTTTTACAATATTTTCAGACGTGTGATTTTCAGGAAAGAGTTTCATTAAAAGAGGCCCTTGAAATTACCCGAATGGGAGTCAAGCCCTGCCAATCAATACTCCTTGGTGCTGGTTAAAGCAGGCTCCTTCTTCCATTAAGTGATCCCAGTCACCATTGATCTCTGTCCTTAATGAATTTGTCAACATACATTGCTCTTCCCTGTCACGATTGCTTTTCCCTCGGCCAAGCAGGACCTGCTGTCTTAACCTTCCCCAATAGTCCTAGTTCATTATTATGCATTGAGAGGCTAGACTCATTATCTGAAGACCCTTTCTGTCTGGGAGAGGCAGGAAGCAGGCTGAGAGGTGAGACAGTCTTTGGAAAGATGAGATGGCAAATCTGTTCCTGAATGCCTTTTGGTAAACAAAGTTGGCAGCTTAAAGGAGGCAATTAATGAGTTCACAATTTATAAATTGGCACAGTGCTTTTAGGATCAGCCAACTGATATACATTGAGCACATACTGTGTGCAGTGGGGGGAGGGGAGGGAGGCTTCAAATGTATAGAGCAGGAGATGGGGATTATAGACAGAATAATAGTACCAGAATGTAGAACTACAAAATGTTAGAACTAAGAGAGATATTAGAACATCAGAGCCGGGAGAATCCTTAGAATAGTGTTAGAGGTGGAAGAGGCCTTAGAACATAGAATGTTAGGCTGGGAAGAAACTTAGAACATAGAGTGTCATAGCCAGGAAAGCCCTCAGAACATGGGAATTTAAAGTTGGAAGACCTTAGAAATAATAGAGCCAAACTTCCTCATTTTACAGATTGGGGAAATAAGGCCCAGAATATTGAAAAGATTTGTCCTAAGGTTCATATAGGTATACAGTCCATCTTTGAACTATGGAGTACATGAAAGGAAGAGATGGGAGATATGGATGAAAAAGAAGGGTAAGTCCAGGTCAGAATGTAACATGTCAAAGTACTTAGATTTTATTAAGTAGGCAAATGGTAACCATCAAAGGTTTAAGAGCAGAAAACTAACATGATGTGACCGAGAATGATTAGGAAGATTAATTTGGAAGTTTATGCAGATAAATAAGAGGAAAGAGAGAGTAGAAGCAGAAGAATGATGGTGATAATTGAAATAGACGGGATAGGTTCAAAATATATTATAGAGTTATTAGTTATATAACTGATTGGATGGGAGAGAGATAGGAAAGGAAAAGGAGGAGTCAACAATAACCAAAAATTGTAGCAAAGATGACTAGAAGGATGACAGTACCATAAGAGAAATTTCTATCCATTAACATTCATTAATCATTAATACCACATTCAAAGCACTGTGCTAGATTCTGGGGAAAACAGAGAGTGGGGGTAAAACATAGAAATGGGAAAATGAAGAGGATGCCCAAGTTGAGGAAGATAAGTTTTAGAGACACTAGAGTTTGAATTATTTATAGGACAAGTAATGCAGGAAGTGGGGGGGGGGCTAGAGATGTAGATTTAGAGTGATAACTGAGCCCATGGAAATTGGAGGAGATTCCCAAATAAAAGCAAAAGAAAATGAAAGGACTGGCAGAGCCAGAAATATTAGCAAGTTCTCCTAATTCCTAACTGAATGCCTTTATATATACACAGTTTAGCCTAGGGGCCCCCTCACAGGTGCCCCCCCAAGAGTTATACCAGGTTCAAGGTATTCTTTGGGTAAACATCCAATAAAAATTGCAGCTTAAGAGTCCCCACCAATGTTATTCAGCCAAACCAGTCTGAGTACACACCAGTTCAAAGCTATACATACACATTTATGCACACATACATATGTGTGTGTGGGTATAGCATAAACAAAATAAATGACACAGAATGTCACCCCATACAAAAGGGAATATACTTTCCCAAAAGTTGCCATCCCAATAGTTAGAAAGAAAACACACATAAGAAAGATACATGGCCAGGGAATATACATCGAGTTGTTACATGTATGTCCAGAGTAACATGGATGGGAGAAAACACACATCCAAATTTGTTTGTTATTTGTCCTTTATTCTCAAAGAGGACTATGACATCAGGGAGGTGATGCCATGACATACAAGTGAATTAGATTTAAGCGAGGCAGGGCTGTGCAAAGTCACCAGCTTCACTTGCTCCTCCAGAGCCATTTGGGTCCAGTGGCCAGATATAGATCAGAACAACTAGAGATGGCCCCAGATGAATGAAAACAGATGAAATTTAAACCATCTCTATGAAATGTAGACTCAATTAACACTGAGAACATATACAACCAAGGCAACTAATACTCCTAGATGGGCATCCCAACCTACTTGCATCCATTGCAGCAGCACTGCTGATGTTATTGAACTGATCCCTCAGTCACTGAGCAGCAGGCTACTGGGCAGGGCTACTGGACTGCTGGGCCTCGATGTTGGGTTGCTGAGGTTGGTTATTCTCTCTACTATTCAGCCATCACTGGCTTGGACGTAACTCGGTTGCTCTCTGCTACCATCTGCTGGTCCTCTTTAGCTGGGCTATTCTCTTCAGGTTCCTCGCTGCTCTCTGCTGCCATCTTCTGTTCAATTTCCACTTTGGACTTTCTAAATAAGTGGTAAGTTTTCAGTTCAGTTAGCAATGTCGCAGGGCTCTCTTGCCTTTTTGTGATTTAAACTCCACAGCCACAGTGAGTCAACAATCTGCAAATCTATCCAATGGGACAATCGGTGAGCTCCGTTCTTGTTCAACTAAGAATGAGAAAAATCTTTCCAATATTGGTCCATAAGGAGTTTCATTTAGAAAGATTGGAGGGGCAGGGCATAGAATCCCACATTTGCCCTGCAGCACTGCTAGCAACAAAAACACAGCTCAGCCTCCATGAATATATTGAATATATTTCAAGGTAAAGTGGATAAAATGCTGGACCTGGGATCAGGATAACTGGATTTGAATTCTGCACCCAACACTTACTAGCTATGTGACCACAGGCAAGTCACTGAACTTATAATAGCCTGTTTCCCCATCTGTTTATTGGAGATAATAATACTTAGAGTACTTACCTCCCAGAGTGTTGGTGAGGAAAATGCTTTAGGCAAACTTCAAAGTATTACAGGACTATGCTCAATTATATTATTATTAATGTCTCATCTCTCGAAGTAGGTTAAAAGCTGCCCTGTGTTAGATACCCTGTCTCACTCTCTTATCATTCCCATGACATCTAGGCATGTGCTAGAATCTCAGTAAGTACTTTTTGGTTCATTGATCCTTAAACCTATTCATGCTTGGTTTTCTTGGATTTCTCACACAGCTTTTTCATGCCCTGAAATGAACAAAAGAAAAGGCTGTCTAGATCTGAGGAAAAGCAGGATTTGAAGAGTTAAGAGTATTTAGAGAATTTTAAAAAATTTCTACCTTATACTAACCATTGCCTTGATTGGTAGCAGATACAGAGAAATCTTAGCATGAAAAGGGACATTGGAGGTCATCTAGTCTAAACCATCAGGTTCCCAGGACCTCTTATTTTGACAGTGTGATTTGACAAAGTGCAGACAATGCAGTTTAAAGGAAAAATAATGGGATTTGGACTCAGAGGATGTGGAACCCTGTCTAGGCTCTACTGCTTCCTACCTGTGCGACCTTGAAATAGACCCTTCCTGCCTCTGGGATTCCTCATCCCCCATCTTAGAGATGATTTCCCTCTCTATAAAATGCCAGGATTGAATTGGACTATCTCTAAAGTCCATGAGGTTGTGAGACACCATAAACTCTGGCCACAGCTGATTTAAACATCAGTTTAGAGATCGAAGGAACTTTCTGGATCTTTTAGTCCAACCCACTCATTACTGGGGGTGGGGACAGAATCTGAGGTCTAGAAAGGACATACAATACGACCAAGGTCACAAAGCATGCGGAGCCCAAGAACTGAACCTACTCCAAATACAGTGTCCTTTCTATTATCTCTCACAGTCAGTATGGCAGAGTGGACAGGGTGCTAGAAGTAGAATATGAGAGATTCGAATTCTAATCCTGTCTCTGCCACTTGGTAGCTATGTAACTAGAAGTAAGTCATTTGGCCTCTTAACTTTAAGGCTTTCAGTATCTGTAAAATGGAGCTGATGTTTCTAGTCTAAGAGGTCTAAACCATTTTTGTTTCATGGACCCCTTTGGCAGGCTGGTGAAGCCTATGAACCCCTTCTCAGAATAATATTTTTAAATGCATAAAAATATAGAATTACAAAGGAAACCAACTGTACTGACTTGATCTTCTTTTAAAAATAAAGTTCATAGGCCCCAGGTTAAGAATGCCTTTTCAAATACCTACCTCAGGGTTTTGAGGATTTTTTCTTTTATTCAAGATAATGCTTGAAAAGCATTTTGAGCATTTTTAATTACTTGCTCTGGGCTAGGCGCTAAGAGACCATCTAACAATTAACAAGAGGCTGGCCTCCTTGGCCAAAGTATGAAAAGCACACTCAGGGAGGACCCAGCAGTGACTCAGTCAGGCGGACAGAGAGTGTTTGTTGCCAAGATTAGAACACGCATTTGTTTTGTTTCATTTTAATTTTTAAAAAGCATTTATGAAGCATTTATTATGTGCCAGTCACTGAACTAAGGACTAGAGGTTTAAAAAAAAAAGATTAAAAAAAGAGATAGTGCCTGCCCTCAGGAAGTTTACATTTACCAAGTCACTCAGGAGCAACTTCTCTGCCTCAGTTTTTCCCACAGTGGCTTGCCAGTCAAACACATGAGTCAAACCTGAGAAGTCCTCAGCTCCTCCAGTGGGGGCTTTCATAATTAGGCAACCAGGACATTGCAACAGTAAATGGTTAGACCCCTGGACCAATTAAGTCTCCAGGACAGTTTTACTACCTACTTGTCACGTAGTAGGTGTTGTACCTACAGTAGTAGCATACTAATGTCAGTTATCATTGAGGCAGTTAGGAATCCCAATGGATAGAGCCCTGGAGTTGGAGTAAGGAATCAGGAAAACCTGAGTTCGAATCCTACCTCAGACATTTATAAGTTATATGACCATAAAAAAGACTTCACTTCTGTTTCTAGCTCTGTCAAATGGAGATGATAATAGTACCACCTCCCAGGGTAAAATGAGATCTCTTATAGATGTAAAGCACTATGCAAACACTAAAGCGCTATAATAGGTAGTTGTTATCATTACTATTACCTTTACTACTTAGAATAATATCAGGTATTCATAGAGCACTTTAAAGTTTGTATCCATGATCTCATTTGAGTCTCATATCAAAAAGGTACTATCCTCATTTCACAGAGAAGCAGAATGAAGGTCAGAGAGTGTCAAGATTAAGTGACCTTGTCCTGGCCAACTGAAACAACTAGCAAGTGTTAGAAGTGGGATTTGAATCCATGTCTTGGTCCTAGGAGCCAAGTCCTGGGCTTTTCCCACTAACTTACACTGAGTAGGCTGGATTTTGTCCTTTATTCTGTCAATGTGAATTTTGAAGATGCTTATGTCACTGAGAATTCAGCTTAGATTTATTTTTCTTTAATTTCTCCCCTGCTGCAGAACAGGCTTCTCTCTAGTCCCCGTGGCATGATAAGCATCTCATCACTCTGGACTCTGATTCTTACAGCAGTCACTGAAGCCAGGCTCCATGGCCTGTTGACAACACATCAGCTAATTCAAATTCAGGGCCTTTCAGCTCCCACTAAATTCACCTTAACTCTCGGACCACAGCCAACCTGCTGTGTCACTCATGCTAAACCTCTACTTGGCCAGCACAATGGATAGCACCTAGATGCAGTATCTGATAACCTAGGTGGAAGGGAGGAGCAAGGTGGGAGAAAGAGAGGCACTGTGTAGTCAAGCTGAAAGAGTTGGGGATCTTCAGTTATGATTCTTGTTATGCTCATTTTTAAACATAAACAACGGAAATGCAGAGAGAAGTAGATTGCCCAATAGAAAAACTAGAGCCATGCTTTCCTAACTCCCAACCCAATGCTCTCTCCACTCTGCATTCGGTACACACATACACGAGCAAATAGGCTTTTCACATTATGATTATTCCTTGCTGATCTCCTTGACTATAAGCTCTACCAGGGCAGGGACTGACTTATTTACCTTTGTATTGTCCCCAGCACTTATCTCAGAGTTTTGTAATCGATAATCCTTTAGACAGATTAGCCAAGTGTAGTTCATTTCTCTCCTTCCTGGCAGAGATGAAGCCCTGCCCTGTGCTGAGTTCTCAAGCTCCAACCCTCTTTGGGACTCATCAAGTGACAAGTCCCTTCAGGCACTCCTCGCTTCCAGCTTTGAGAGGGAAGATAAGAGACCAACTCCACTTCATGCTGCTGAAGGAAAAAAAATCCTGGGAAGACATGAAAGAAGCCATAGCCTCCATCATATCCCTACCTCCTACTCTAGAGACTTTGGGGAGTTTCCCCTTGGGTGAGATCTACTACAACTAATTCTCTGCCTCTGTTTCTATCATCCCTATCTCTTTCAATCTTTGTCTCCTCACTCCCAATGGGAAAGCTCCTTCATCCTGTTATCTTCATCCTGTTCTATTCTCCTATGTATACCTTCTCTGATTTCTGTTTTGCTCTGATTTGGGGGAGAAGGTTTTGGGGGGTTATTTTTGTTTTGGGGGAGGAGTTTGCTATTCACTATGTGTGTTCATTTTGGAACTGGTATTTGGTGGGAAGGGTCAAGACTTGGGTATAACACTTGGGATCCTCCTTCTCCCTGAATATGGCAAAGTGATCAGGAGTTATGTTGAACCCAATTTTATTCCCTAGACTAATAATACTTAAGGGAGCAAATAAATATAATTCTAGCCTTGTACCCCTTCTTTCTGGGGAGTGCAGAGTGGCCTCCACCCCCAACTTCCTGCTCTTCTTCCTGATAGGAATTAAAGTCTCTCTTGAAGTATGTAGGAAGGGAAGGGGAGAAGAGGTTGTCTAATAGAGATGTCTATTCTACCTTTCTTTGAATCACATACTGATAGCCCTCTCCAGACATGGGACCTCTCCACATACGGAGTTTTCATTGTCTAAGTTTTCTAGAAAATCTGATCTAGAAAGATGCTTGGATTTCAGCAATTCATTTGACAAAAACATTCATATTTTCCTTGTCTGTAAGATGAGGAGATATAAGTTGGATAGTGGGACAGTTATGTGAATTGGGAGGTGATTGGATGATTTGATTCAAAGAATAAGTAATGGATTGCAATTACTTTTCTGTTTTCTTGTTTACATACTCTAGTAGAATGTAAGCTCTTTGAAGGCAGGGGCCATATTTTATTTTTGTTCTCTGTATTGCCTAGCCCACTGCCTGGAACAAAGTAGTCACTCAGTAAATGCTTGTTAAATTGAACTGGATTAAAGTGAACAGTTTACTGAACCAAGACACTGGTTTACAATGGAGTGCCTCGGGGAGGTGTCCCTGGTTCTCTTCTCAGCTACATTTTTATCAATGACTTGAATTCAAGTAGAAGTTCTTCAATTGGGGTTCATATATTTGGGATTTTTCTATATTGATAACCCATTTCAATTTTATTGGTTTCCTTTGAAATTCTATGTGTTTTATTTTATTCATTTTAAAATATTGTTGAGAAAAGTTTCATGGGCCTCACCAGGCCAATAAAAGGGATCCATGACTCACACCCAGAAGGACAATCTGGATTAAAGCATGGGTGGCATGAAGTTGGAAATCTTAACTGGCAATTTGGAAGAAAGAATCCAAAAACATCATGACAGGTTGGTACAGTGAATTGAAGCTACCAAGATAAAATTTAAGTGGGGAAAAAATGTAAAGTCCTGCATTTGGGTTGACAAAATCAACCACATAAACGTGAAAGTAGAAAAAGATCTGAGAGCCTTAATGGCCTTAAATTTAACATGAAGTAGAAAGGGGGACAAAGGGAAATAAGCATTAATATAAAGCCTACTATGTGCCAGGTACCATATTAAGTGCTTTACAAATATAATCTCATATGATCCTTCCAATAACCCTAAGAGTTGGGTGCTTTTACTATCTCCATTTTTCAGCTGAGGAAACTGAGGCAAAGGTTAAATTACTTGTCCAGGGTCACATAGCTAGTATGTGTCTGAGGCTAGATTTCTTGACTCCACACCTAGTGTTCTATGTACTTCACTACCTAGCTGTCTAACATGAGTCAGCTATAGGAGTAGGTATCGGGTGTAGAAACCAGATGTGCTGATACAATCCTCTTTTTTTCTTTTTTGTCCTGATCTGTGATTTTGTTGGTGTAGGGAGCTCTCCAGTAAGGAAACTCCCTGTGCCAATGCAGATCAAAAGCTTTTTTGCAACTGATAGCCTAGGAGGGGGGCACTACCAAGATGGAGAATTCCCGAAGAGGGTGACCAGAATGCTGAGGATATTGGAAACATGAGGATCAGATTAAAAAACTGGAGAGTTTTTGATTTAGAGAAAGGAAGAGATGGAGAAAGAGAATCTTCATAGGACATGGTAATTGTCTTCAAATATTCAAATGGCTATTCTGTGGAAGAGGGATTAGACTCACTCTGGCCCAAGAGGGCAACACTCCAGTAATGTCAACAAGTTAATAAACATTTATTAAATGCCCACTATGGGCCAAGCTTCTGAGCAACTTGTGAAGACTGGAGAGGAGCAGATTTCCACTTGATGTCAGGAAGAAAAAATTCCTAAGAATCAGAGCTTTCCAAAAGTGGATTGGGCAGCCTCTAGGGGGAGCAACTGCCTTTCATTGGGGGACTTTTGGTCAGAGACTGAATGAACACATGTTTGAAAGGGTATATTTGGATCACATCACGTTTTAAGTCCTTTCTACCCCTGAAAACCTATGATGGTATGATTCTTTTCCAATATTTCAGTGTATTCATGATGCCTGCAAGTGGAGATAATCCTTTCACCAGCACAGATCAAAATCCATTCCCTCTGTTGTGATCAAGTATGATTCTTATCTTTCTACACATCCTCTGTGGAGGGTCTGTAATTATCTATAGAAGACCAGAAAGTGGTTCAGTGGATAGAGCACTCATGTAGGGGTGGGTGCTCTAGGGTGGGGGAGTCAAGAATACCTAAATTCAAATCCTGACTCACACACTGACCAAGACAATTCACCTCTCTCAATATCAGTTTCCTTGTCTGTAAAATGGGAATAATATAGCACCTCCCTGCCCGAATGATTGTGAGAATCCAGTGGGATAACATATGTACAGCACTTTGCAGACCTTAAAGCTCTATATCCCAGGTCAGCAAACGATGGGTTGTGAACTAAATCCAGCTCACCATCTATTTTTGTATGGTCCAAGAGCTAAGAATTGGTTTTGTGTGTGTGTGTGTGTGTGTGTGTGTGTGTGTGTGTGTACATACCTATACATATATATGCATGTGTATATATCTGTATCTATATGGGTGTGTATACATAAATATATGTGCATGTGTGTATATAGGTATGTATGGACACATGTACATAGATGCATGTGTGTGTACACACACACTTTAACAAACATAAACTTTATTGAAATATTTATGTAACTTTGACATCATTGCTGCCAGTATACAGAAAGAAAACAAATCCCCTTCCCCTACCCCTCCTAAGAAGTTCAAGAAAGAGCTACTGGGGTCCCAAGTCCCACATCTGAAAGACAAAGACAGAAGTAGTAGAAGTTGGCCCTCCCTTTAAAGTCTGCTGAGTGGGCAGCTCTTCCTGACTCACAAGTCAGTTCCCACTAATGCAGCTCCTTCCCCCGCTGCTGTCATAGAGACCAAAGTGATTGCTGTGTTATTTCAAACTCCTTCAGTGCTGAAGCCATCTATCCCCAGAAGTAGCCAGGGGGAACTCCACTCACTCTTGCTCCATGGGATAAGCTTGATCCCATTACACAAGTATCATCAGCCCCATTTTACAGAGAAAAGAGCTGAGACTCAAGAAATCAAATGACTTGTCTAGAGTCATACAGCTAATACCCAGCAGATCATGACTCAAAACCAGGTTATTTGATTCCAAGCCTGATGCCTTTTCCTGTTCCAGGAGGATGAGTGGGGAAAGAACAGTCTTCCAAACAGCACTGGATAGGAATATGGGGCTGTGTGGCTGAATATGGTCAGTGATATCAGGAATCCCTGGGCTTCTATCCAACTGGGTGCTAACATGGCTAAGAACTCTGGACTTGAGAGTCAAGAAGACCTAAGCTCAAATCCTGCCTCACTAACTAGCTCTGTGAAGCCACTCTTTCAGCCTCAGTTGTCCCATCTGTAAAATGGAGATAATAGAGCACCCATCTATCAGGGATTGAAGATCAGATGAGATAGCATATGTATAGCATTCTGCAATAAGTGCTAATTATTATTATTAGCTATGGAGAATGCAGACTGAAGGCAGTAAAGTCCAAAGACCCGGGTTCAAGTCTTGGCTTGGATACTTATTTAGCTATGTTACTTTGTGCAAGTGATCTTTCCTCATCTGAACCTCAGTTTCCCCCTCTGTAGAGTAAGGATAACAATATTTTGCCTCCCTACCTAACAGGCTTGTTGCGAACAAAGTGCTTTAGAGACTGTAAAGTAGCGTATAAATGAGTTGTTGAAGCTGCCCCGGGGAGAGAGGCCACAAGGGAAGCCTTACTGTGCATGCAGGGACCTAAGAGCCAGCTGGGGAGAGCCCAGACACAGTCTGTTCCAGATAAGCTGCCAACTGGTGATCCCCACTTAACAGATGGGGAGGCAGACCAGGAAAAAAGAAGCAACCAGAACAAAGTTTCAGCTCAGCCCCTGAGAAACTCAGGCCCTAGATTCAAGAGAATGGTGCCCTACCTTGGGAAAGAAAGCAAAGTATTTTTGATCTGTAGGTATTAAGCATGTTGGGTCTGCCTTAGGGGTAGAATTAGGCCACTGAAGTCCAAGTTCCAAAGACAGTCTGGATTCTGCTACAATGATGCTTTCTTGGATGTTCAAGGCCACCCAGTCAGGTTTTCTAACATGGATGAGGAGAGAGGGCCTCATTAGAGCTGGGCAGAGCCTCAGAAGCCATCTGGTCCAACCCTCTTATTTGACAGAGCAGGAAATTCAGGAGTTCAGGAAGGTTTTAAGTGGTTTGTCCAAGATCATTATGATATAGGATTTGAATGGAGGTAAGGGGGCAGGGGTAAGGTAAGGGGTGGGACTGAATCATAGGATCCTAGATCTGGAAACCATGAGAATCCTACATTCTTAGCTGGAAGGGGCTTTAAAGGGAACTTAAACCCCATCACTTTACAGATGAGAACACTAACGCCCAGAAAATATTGTAGCATCATTAGATACAGAGGGGAAAGGGACCTCAGAGACCATCTAATCTAACCCTCTCATCTTACAGTGCCCACTTTGAAGAAAGAAGCAGTAGTGACATTGGAAGAGAAAGACTGGAAGAGGAAGGGGAAGGCGATGGTCACTGGGTCAAACATCAGCCTGCAGCTGCCACTTCAGTGAGAACTGAGCCACTGAGAAAGCTGCACCAGCCATCAACAGCCAGACTCAGGGAGAGGGCAGCGATGTTGGAAGAGACTCTGGGGATCCACCACAGAACAGTGCAGTGCTCTATAGACTTATGGTATTGTGAAAAGAGCATTGTCTTTGGGGTCAGAATTAATCGACCAATCAATCAATAAGCATGTATTTGGCACTATAATAGGTACTGATTTTTTAAAAACCCAATGAAATAATCCCTGCCCTTGAGGGGCTTACACTCTACTGAAGATCTGAATCTGAAGTCCTAAATTAAATCTCAGCTATTGTGTACTTGCTCTGTGACGTTAGGCAAGTCTCTCACTTTCTCTGAACAGTTTCCTTTGCTATAAAATGACAGAGTTGGACCAGAGCAGGACTTCTTAAACTAGGGTTCATGAACTTTAAAAAAATGTTTTTGGTAGCTGTAGTTCAAGAGAATTGGTTTCCTATGTAAATATCCATGTTTTATTTTGTACATTTACCAACATGGTTCTGAGAAAGGGTCCTTAGGTTTCACCAGAATGACTGCCAAAAGGGTACAAGGCACACACAAAAAGGCCTAGATTGTGTCTGAGGTCCTTTACAGATCTAAATCCTGTCATCTCTCAGCTTTCCTCACCTCCTGTGAGACCCATCCAGGCCAAACCCAAGCATGTTCCAAAGCCCTCTTTAGACATCCCTACCCCTACCCCTACCCTTTTTAAGGTTAGCTGTTCCTTCAAGATGCCACTCCAAGCTCTGCTATAAATGCTCAGCCTGGTCTTGGACAAGTCCATTCCCCTCTCTGGGCCTCACTTTCCCAATGTGGAAAATGAAGGGGTCTACAAAGACTGCAGACCACATGTGGCCCACATTTAGAGTACCACCCCAACTAGATTAAAACATAATTAGAAAATATTTAACAAAATGAATAAAAATACAATAAAACATAGATAATATTAATGTGAGACAATTTTCAGCCTGCAGGGATCCCTATGTGTGGTTCCCATTTCTACTTGAGTTTGACACCACTGGTGTAGATGACTTTTAAACCCATAACTCCTATCAATTCCACTTTGGGGGTACAAAATCAGTAGGAATGGATAGACTAATCAGTCAATAAAGTCAATAAACATTTACTAAGCACCTATTATTTGCCAGACACTGTACAAGGTGTTGAGGATACAACCACAAAATGTGAGACCATCCCTGCTCTTGAGAACTTACATTCCAACACAGGGAGACAATACACAGAGGGAAGGGGGTTTCCAGGTGAGCAACCACCATGATGACTCCTCAGTGGTGAAGGAGCCAGAGATCAGTTACACGTCCTGCTTTTCCAGGAGCAATGGCCATACTGCTTTGTTTACTGTTCTCAAGGAAACAGATTAAAAAGTAGGGGGTGGGAAAGATTAGGAGCAGGGAGCTAGAAGGCAGAGGAGACTGCAAACAGTGACAGCACAGGGAGGCCCAGGCTGCCTAGTGGATGGATAGGACAGGGTGTGAAGCATGGCCTAGAACAGGCTAGATGTTGTCCTTTCTCTAACTAGCAGTGTTCAGATTGTCTCCTTCCCTCTTCTCCTTGGCTAACTTAGCTCTGAGAGCTTGAATGGGAGGGAAAATGAGGGTCTAAAGTAGCAGGTGTCATGTAGGGAAGAGCAAGAGGAAAGGGAAGAAAAACCAAAGAACAGAAGAAAAGCACTAAGAAGTAGGGCACTAAGGAAACAACATTAAGAAATTGTGTTATTGTGCAAAGATTACTAGCTTTGGGGTCAGAGGACTCAGTTCACATCCCACCACCGCTGCCACTTACTTTCTCTGTGATCTTGGACCAGTTGCTCCATCTCTCTGGGCCTAAGTTTGCACATTGGCCAAAGGAGATGGTTGGGCTTCATGGCCTCTGAGGTCCCTTCTGAACTTAGATGTAGGAACCCGTGATCCTGCTCTGACTCGTTACCTATACAAGGAGAGGATTGAACTAGATGGTTCTGCCTCTATGATCTGATGACAAATGGCCTCCTACAGTCCTCTTGACTCCCCTCCTGGATCCACCTTTAAGAGTCCACCATATTGTCTCCAGTGCAACGTCTTCAGGGAAGTCTTGCAGGGCAGAAAGGGAGGCTGCACTGAATCCTGGTGACAGGGCAGTCAGAGGACCTCAAGTGGAATTTAGAAGTCACCAAGATTTAGAGACATTGGGGAACCTTAGAAGTCATTACATCCAACCAAGTCATACAGTCCATAGGACATCAGAAGCCTAGATTTAGGGCTGGAGGAAACCTCACAGGAGGTAACTGATCCCAGAGAGGCTGAGAACTAGCCCAAGTCACATGGGTGGACAGCTGAAATTCAAACCCAGATCATCTGTCTCTTTCAGCTAGACCAAACGTTTCAATGATATGATCAAGGCAACTCAAGGAGGGAGCACTCTAGTGTCCAGCACTATAGTCCAGTATTGGATCCCAGGTCCTCTGATCCTTAATCCATTATTTTTCATTATGTCACAATTCATAGCTATATCTGTGCATAAAGGAGATGATTTGGATGTGTGCACTGAGGATAGATTAGAGATAGGAAAAAAGTGGAGGCAAGACAACCTATTGTCACACCCAGGTAGGTATTGCCAAGAACTAGAGAGCATAATAATTAATTAGTATAATGCTATAATAAAATTATTATAATAGTAATTCTATTAATAATAATAATAATAGAATTGGGATTCTAGCCATGGGACCAGGCCAGACTCAGGACTTGTTTGGTCAGTGAAATTGTCAGGAGCTGGTCCCTGCTTGACTCTGAGAAGGGAGAGAGAAAGAGGAGTCTCTAGGCTGATTTGTCCGGATGTTTCCTTTGCCTGTCATATCCAGCTTTCAGCTGTATTTGTCTCATAATCTGTATCCCATCCTTGGTAAACTGTAACACTATTTTAATGCTGTAGCTAAGGAAGCTTATTCTGGAAGGTTGGCTAATGGCTTCCATGCGTGGTTAAAGGTCATAGGATGATAGATTTATCATTGGGAAGTTCCTTCCCAACAGCCTGCCAAACCCTAGCTCAAACTTCACATATTCTAAAATTCCTCCCAACTCTGATATTCCCTGTTGTAAGGCTCCTCCCTGCTCTGACATTCCCTGTTCTAAGGCCCATCCCAGCCCTGACATGGAGCATTCTAAGGATCTTCCTAATTCTGACATTCTAAAACTGTATTCAACCACATTCTTTAAAGGTCAATTAAAAAAAAAACAACAACCCTGCATTGGGCCCCTAAGAAGGTCAGTGGCCGGGGGCTGCTCTCCATCTCATGAGCCCGTAATGGCCTCTGCAGTGCTGACTTTGGCTGCTCTTCCCAAACCGCTCCCGCCCTCCCTCTTCCATTTCAATTTTCATTCTTTCTGGTCTTGCACCACTTGTCACACTTTCCATAACATCCAGGCCCATGAAGTCCAGAGGAACGAATCCAGGCAAATCATTTCTGCAGAGCCATTGAGAAGCTGCTCCAGGCCCCTCACAGAATATGTAGAGACAGCCAGAGGCCAGAATGGAAACCCCCTGAACCTAAATGATTTGCAAAAATCTTGCTGGAGGAGACAGGTGTGTACTGGACAAAGAGCTCTGGAGTCAAGAATCTGGTTTCAAATCCCACTTTTGACATCATTTGCTTAACATTGGGCAAGTCTACCAGCTTCCCCAGGAGTCAGCTTTCTCCCCTGATAAATGAAGGGGCTGAACTAGATGACCTTTGAGGGCCCTTCCGGCTCTCAGACTTCTTTCTAAGAAGGCAATTCCCTAGTAAGGTTCTCCCTGGCATCCCAAACCAGGCCAGCCCTGTCTTGTCAGTGGCACATTAGAGATGTCCAGAGCCCCTTTGATTTGGAATGACTATCGATAACCTCAGAGAATGTGGCAAACAGAAGAATTATCACTCGGCCTAACAGTATACTTTTAGATTTATCTTTGCCAAGGAAACCCCATGGACAGTATTGGTGTGCTATGACCCATGGGGTCATGAAGGATCAGACACAACTGAATGACTGAACAACAAGGTTTATAAAACATCCTCCCAGAACAACATTGTTAGAGAGGAGAAATCACCATATCTCAGAGGATGAACATCAAGGTCCACCCAGTCCAGCCTATGTTTGAAGAGGAAGCCCCTCTCCTTTATAACACCCTTAAAAGTAGGAAACTTGCCTTCTTCTATTTTTGTTCCAATTCAGCAAAGATTTATTGTGAAATAAAACAAAGATAACAATGCACTTACAATCAAACCAGAGGAAAGCAGCAGAGATCTAACTAAAGTTTGGCCATCAAGTCATTGCCCTAGGGCTTCAAATGTTAGAGGGCAAATGCACTAGCTCAGCAGATAGAAACAACTGGCCAGCCTCCTCTCAGAGACTCCAGCATGGCACTCAGAGGGATGAGTCTTATCTAAATTCCCACAAGGAGTGAGAATCAAACATCAATGCTCACAATGACTTCAAATCTTTGTTTTAAGGAGGGCTTCTACATTTGGGTCTACCCTAGCTAGGATTTTGAAATCTGACTCAAAGAGGGATTTAGAGAACCTAGTCCAGATACCCTGGAATCAATCCTACCTGCCAAAATTGGAGCACAGACACTCATTTTTACTGTAATACTTGGGGAGGACTTTTCATAATGTGATGGAAAGAACACTAGAGGTTCTAGGTGCAAGTTCTCGGCTAAGTCACAAACTTCCTGAGTTGATCTTGGTCAAACCTCTTCTCCTTCTCAGATCTCAGTTTCCACAACTGTAAAAAGGAGAGGTTTGAAAGGCAGGTTTGTTATGGCGGAAAGAGCATTGAACTCAAAGTCATGGGATCTGAGTTTAAATACTGTCTCTGCCTCTTACTGCCTATATGACCTTAGTAAAGTCACTTCACCTCTATGAGGCTGCCTCATCTGTAAAATGAGAGAGTAGGACTATACATCTGAGGTCCCTTCCACCACTCAATCATCAGTCCTAGGTGACTGGTTGATCCCTAAGGATCCCTTATAATCCTATGACATTTTGGGGGTTCTAATTGTTGGCCTCAGTTTTCCCATCTGAAAATGAAGTGATTAGGCAGAGTCCCTGTATTTTTAGTGTAAGTTAATTTAGAGTTTCAAAGGACTTCAGAGGCCATCTAGTACAATCTCTTCATTTTACATATGAGGAAACGAGCCCAGAGAATTGGAATGACCGGCCTACCATCATATAGGCAATAAGAGGCAGAATCAGGATTTTAACTCAGGACCTTTCCCTCTCAGTCCAGCACAACTTCCACTCACAATTCTGCCTCCCTACTCAACATCCATCTTTTTTACTGGGTGCCCAGGGGAAGAAAGAGTTAAATCTAAACCAAAAGATTCTTGCCGAAAGGAAACACTGACAATAGGATGAAGGGATCTGAGGAGGATGGGTAAAGAAAGGGAGGTGGGACAGCCACCAGGTCAAATTTACCTGTGCTGAGTCTGCTTGGGCCCAGGTCATCCCATATTTTCTTGGCCTCTCAGGGCCCACTTGCTCCATGGAGGAGTAAGGAGGAATGTAGACAGGGAGGAGGAGAAAACATGGCCCACAGTGGCCGGATGAGGGATCAGCTATGTTGTCAGCATGGCTTCCTCCAGCCCACCTCCATTATCCCAAGTGTCCTCGGGATCTCACTGGGAACCTGCAAAGCAGAACACACCAGAAGTCAACATTTCTAAGAAAGAGGCTCTTGGAGCTTTGCTTAAGGACTCAAGTGGGCTGTTAAAGTGGCTGGCAGATAGCTCTAGAAAGATTATTTGTTCAACTGTAAATAATGGAGGTAAAAAAAATCAAGACATTCTGAACAGAGAACTTGGGGCCTGGAGATGGATGTTTCCTCAGCTGCTGCTGACCTCTTGTGGCAGTCCCAGGAATTCTGCATCAGATGAAATTCCAAACCTAACACCTAGGATTGTTTTAGAACTGGAATGAAATTCAGATGTCCTCCGGATTCTGGTCCTACTCCGGCTTTTTGATGAGGAGGAAACTGAGGCCCAGACAGGGGAAGTCATCTACCCAAGGTCACCCAGAGCTCGGATCCGAACTCCAAGTCCCATGCCTTTCTATACCATGGGAGCATGAGCATGGCCTGATGAGTTTTTATTATCAATAATAACAATGATAAGAACAACCAGGATTTATTTAGCTCTTTTAAGTTTTGTAAAGCCCCGTACAAACATCATCTCAACTGATCCTCACAACAACCCTTGGAGGTAGGCACTGTTATTATCCCCATTTTACACAAGTGACTTGCCCAGGGTCATACAGCTAATCAGTGTCTGAGGAAAGATTTGAACCCAGGCCTTCCTGACTCCTAGTCTAACACGCTATCTACTGTGCCACCTAGCTGTTTGCAACCTGTGTGACCCTGGGCAAACCACTTACCTCACTGTGCCTCAGTTTCCTCATCTGTAAAAGGAGACTAAGGACCATCAAGATTCCTCCTCCAACCCCATCATCTGAGGAGATCTTCAGTGTTTGGAATGTGGAATCTCAGAAGCATTTTTGGATTAGCTAACTGGAAGCAGGGCAAGATGAAGGTTTACATTTCACAGAATCTCAGAACCTCAGAAATCACTTTGCTATAACGCACCTGACACGTGCTCATACAGCTTTTAGCTTGTGCCCAAACAAGCCAGTATGCCAACCATCCCCTCTGACCTCTCCTTACCCCCATGACCTCTGAAGAACACTGGGGCCAGGACTCTACCAAAGTGGGTTCTAAGCCTGGCTCCTTTGTGGACTAGCAGTATGACCTTGGGCAAGTCACTCACCTGTCTGGACCTCAATTTCTTCCTTTGTGAATTGGAAGGGGCAAGGGGAATGGACTCAGTAGTGGATAGGATCCTGGACTTGGAGTCAGGAAGATTCAAGTTCAAATTCTGCCAGAGATACTTATTAGCCATATGACCCTGATTTTATCACATGGTTCTCTGTGATATCAGCTTTTTATAATCCACAAAATGAGGAGATTGGACTCAACGACCTTGAAGGTCCTCTCTAGATCGAAATCTACGATTCTATCTCCTCTTCCAGCTCTTAACTGATAATTCCATGAGTGACCTCACCTCTCTGGGCCTCAGTCTCTTTATCTTAACATGGCATTAGGGACTAGATAACACCCTCAGGTGCCTTCCATCTCTAAGGCCCCATGAACTTTATTAGGAAATAATGGAGAAAGACAGAAAATTGACCTCAGACTCAGAAAGATCTACATTCAAAGCCAACTTCTGACACATATTTGTTGTGAGACCCTGGGGCAGTCACCTAACCTTCCAGTGCTTCAGGAAGCAATGCTGAAAGGAGTTTCCTCACCTTGTATCAATGAAATCATAGATTGGAAGGAAGGAAGAAAGAAAGGTAGGAAGGAAGGAAGGGAGGAAAGAAGGAAGGAAGGAAAGAAGGAAGGAGGGGAGGAAGGAGGGGAGGAAGGGAGGGGAAGAAGGGAGGGAGGGAGGAAGAAGACAACAGAAATCATGGAAACAGGATGCATGCCACCAACTAAGGAATGGCTGGATGAATTGGGGCATATTTACAAAATAGAATAGTCTTGTATCCCAAGAAATGCTGAATAGGACAAATGGGGGCATTTGGAGGAAGATGAGAAGGTTGTGGGAACTGAGGAAAAGACAGTAGAAGTGAAACCATGATTTCATAATGTAAAACCCACCCCTCCCCCCCCCCAACAGACCAGTGAGTTGTGAATGGGCCATGTTTTCCAGCACAGCTAATGTGGACATTTATTCTGCCCAACTATAGCAATGGTCTCAGGGATGTTCTGGGGGTGGGGGAAGGTTAATCATCTTAATTAGAGGAAGGGTAGTGGGAGGGATGATTAATAAATACAAACCTTTGTAACTTCAAAAGAACCATTAAAAAAGAAAAATTTTTCAAATTAAAACTCTTTAACTCTTAAAAAATAGAATAATATAAATGAAAGCAATCTTCGAATGCTACCAAGAGAAGAGTTATGCGTCCCTTGAAAGAAATGTGAGGAACCACAAGTGCCAAGAGTCATGTATGTTGTTAAATTCTACCCTATACTATCTGCTAAGTTATTCTACTACACTACACAGTGGATTGTTGATTGACTTTTGGTCCAATTTCTTCTTGTTACAAAGGAGGATTCCATGGAAAAGGCAATGGGGTTATATTAAGAGGTGAATATAGTATCACAAAGGCATAACTCAATGAGTAATTGGGAAAAAGAAAAAAGTGAGTAAGTATAAGCCGTCAGTAAAGCCCCAAGAGCTGTATAAATAACACCAAAGGAACAGTAAAAATCACTCCGACCTGCCTCTTCCCCAAACACAAAGCACAGGGCATGCTATGGAAGAGCACTATGGAAAATCACAAAGCAGTTCTTCTGAAGTCAATTACTCCCAATAGATTCTTCATCGTAGGAAAAGACACATGAGTTACAAATAATTTAAATAATCATGATTTCACTTTTAAAAGACCAATAGGCCAATGTTGGGTTCATCTCTTTCAATGAATAAAATCTGAAGAAAATCCCATGGAGATGAAGACTTTCCAAAGTAAAAGTTCTGGGCCCTACCTGAAGCCTCAAGCTGCTCTCCTGAGAACTTCCTTCCTGAGACTCCAGCAATGCACATGACCAAAACCCCAGAAGGACTGCCTCGACTGGCAGGCTGGGGAAGTAGAAACTGCTTTGATTTGGAGTCAAAAGACCTGGGTTCAAATCTTCTGCTTTGTATGATCCACCAGACAACTCACAGGATCTTAGATTGAAATCTAAAAGGACCTTTTATCACCTCATTTTTTTCCATCTAATTTTAAGGATGCCTGAATTTTGTACATGAGCAATAGATCCCAGGTTAAGAGCTCCTGCCTTACAACAAATAAAGAGAAAAAAATAAAATAAAAAGAGTTCAACAAAATGAACTAATATATCAGAAAGGTCTAGAAAGGCCATAGGTCCTCCCACCCACCCACCCCTGCAAAGAAGTTGGAGAAATGTCTTCTCTCTTTTCTTTGGGGTCAATTCACATTAACTTTTTTTATTTCTATATTATCTCTAACAGGCAATAAAGAAAAAAGGATAGCAACAGTGACCAGGCCAATGAAACCGGGTCTGGGTATCATCTTTGGCATAAAGGCAAAGGATGTTCACTTGGTTTTATGGGCATCTAATTGTCATCTGAGACTTTGTGGCCAAGTATTATTGCATCCTGTGACCCATCCTAAAAGGTCCAGGGTAGAAGAAGCAGGCAGCACAAGACTGAGCATTAGGAGATTTGGGTTCTAGCCTTGGCTCTGCCAATGACCAACAAGGTTACCTTGGACAAATCACTTTTCCCATCTCCAGGCACATGCCTCCACATTGCTAAAATGAGAGGTCAGATTAAATCATCTTCAAAGTTCCTTTCTAGCTCTGACTTTCTATGTCCTAAGGTTCCCCCCTCCCAGATCTAATATCCTATGTTCTATGGGTCCTCCCAGGTCTAATATTTTGTGTTCTAATGTCCCTCCAAATTCTGACATTCTATATTCTGAAGTCTTTCCAGGTCTGACCTTCCCTGTTCTAAGTTTTCTTCCAGCTCTGACATTCCCTGTTCTAAAGGCTCTCTCAGCCCAGGCATCCCCTGTTTTAAGGTCTCCCATTCCCCAGCTCTGACATCCCTTGCTCTAAGGCCTCTCTACCTACATGCCCATGAGATAAAAGGACCTATATTTATTCCCAAGTGCCAGGTTTGGCCACAGCCAATTCACGGAGACAATTTCAAATTTGTTTTTAGCTTTGACAACGCACTGCCATCTGTCTTGACTCTATGTGATGCAAAACGCTTCCTGGAGAGACTAAACTAAAGAGAATGGGAGAGTTTTACAGGCAGAATGAGAAATGGCCCTCAGCTGGACATGATGAAGACGAGCCCTGCATGTGAAATATTGCCGCTGTCACAAGGAAAGAGCTGCAGTGAATATGCAGGCAGCTTGTGGCTGGCCAGAAGTGATTCAGCCCTCTCAAGGGCTCCACACTCAAAGGAAACAATTGTTAGTGGCCATTTTTCTGTCTCTGTCTGCTACTGGCTAGCTGGGCCACCCTGGGTGACGTCATCTCTAGGACTCAGCTGCTTCTGTTGAAAAGAGGGAGCTGGGTTAAATGATTTCTAAAGTCCTTCTCTACCTGACATTATGTCTTCCTATCCTTCCAACCCTGACCTTCCCTCTTCTAAGCTCCCTCCCAGCTCTGACATTCCTTGTTCTAAGGAGCCTCCCTCCTCTGACATTGCCTATTTTAAGTTCCCTTCCAGCTCTGACATTCTATGCTTTTGGTCCTTTCTGTCTGTAATGTTCTACATATGTGTCAGACTAAGTCCTAGGTCTCTCCTCCTCCACCACTTCCCCCATCCATCTACTCTATCCACCTCTTTCTCAGGAACATCCTCCTCTCTGTTTACACAAATCTGCTTTGTCCTGGCCTAGCTCCATGATTTTTCAAGGCCCCACAGGGACTTACCAAGGTCCCCACTTAACTGGAACAGATTTCCTATGCAATATTACTGCACTTCACTCAATGGTTTTCAAGGACTTTCCCTTGATTAGTCTAAGGCAGTGATTCTTAACTTTTTTTGTGTCATGGATTGGTCAGTCTGGTAAAACACGGATCTCTCCTCTGAATCATGCTTTTAAATGCACAGCATAAAGGAAGGAAGGAAACCTGAACAGGTGCCAAGATCTTTGGAATACAGAATGGTTGACCAGCTAAGTGGCCCCCAGAAGCATTAAGCCTATTCACAAATACTTCCTGCTCACTAAGAGTTATGTTTCTAACCAAAGTCTCTGACTTAAGGTTAGAAATTTCTTAAAGCTCCCTATTCAACATCCAGTTGCTTAACTCTGCCTTTTCCACATCATTTTAGAAGGCGCCCTACCATCAATCCACTGTGGTTTTCATTCACATACAGTGATTTTTTAGAAGAGGCAGGGTAAAGGGCCTAGAATTAGGAAGAGCTGTGTTCAGATCCTACCTCTGACAAATAACCAAACTGTGAGACCAAAGAAAAATCACTTAGCCTCTCAGTAAGTCTCCCTCAGTAAGACTCACAAGTCCCCCACTTGCTGAGACCAGAAGTCAGCTGAGTAGATACGGTGATGAGGGAAGGGGGAGTGAAGGAGGGAAAGTCCATATCATAGAACTCAATACACTGAAGATTTCACAGGTATTGACAAAAAAAAAAAAAGAAATGATATATGAAAGTGTCACATTCTTCATTCTTTCTGCCACCAATCAATAATTTTCAAGCCCCTATTTTTTGCTCAGCAATGCATTAAATCTTCTGAGGGACACAAAGGTAAAATGAGACAGAGTTCAATTAAGTGTGATGGAGAGAGCAATGGGTTTGACTCGGATGGGGAAGCTGAATCTAAACTTCACAGAACAAATCCCCTTAATAAAAGGACTTGTTCTATAAAACTTGGACTGTGTCAAAAGGCCACACCTGAGGACCTAGAAGGCCACATATGGCCTCAAGGCCAAAGGTTCCCTGCCCTTTAGGTTCAAAGGCACCGACTTGGAGTCTCAGCTTTGTAAAATTAAGGCATTAGATTAACTAACTGATCCCTGAAACTCCTTCCAGCTCTAGATCCTATAAGAGAGTTTTAAGATTTACAAATCACTTACCCTGAATTACTCCAGGGATCTTGGCTAGTATCAGGATTATCTCCCCCATTTTGTAGACGAGGAAACAGAAGCCAAAGCAAGTGAGATGATTCGTCCTAGAACCCAGGGCTAGGGAGGGTACCCCACAGCTCAGATCCACTGACTTCAAATCCAGCACTCTTTCCTTTACAATAAGGACTCAACTTTTTTGTGCCTGGATCCTTTGGGCAGTCTGGGGAATCCCATCAATGGGTCCCTTCTAAGGATCATATTTTTAGATCTAGAAAATAAAATAATAATAGCAAGTATTTTATACAGAGCTTTAAAGCTTTTGGAGCACTTTATACATGTCAAATCATTTTGATCCCCAGGACCCTGAGGTAAGTGCTATTAGTGCCATTTTCCAAGTAAAGAAACTGAAGAGAGAGAAGTAACTAGTAAGTATCTTTCGAAGGCACCAGAGCTACCTACTGACACAGTAATAGAAAGATACATACATACATGAATATATACATACACATGTATGTATGTACATAGATACATACATACACAGATACATAGAAACATAGATACATAGATATGTAGATATATAAATAGATGGATAAATGGACGGATGGGTAGATAATTTTTGCATATAGTTATACGTAATTCTCTCTGTATACACGCATATTAAGGTCATGGACCCAAGGTAGCAGTGCAGCATCAGTCTGGAACTGTAAGTGAATATAAATCTAAACTGAGTTAGGTTCAAATCCTAATATAATACTTGCTTGACTTTGGGAGAATCTCTTGGCCTACCTGAGCCTCAGTTTCCCCATTTGTATGAGGAAGGTGTCTTTCTAAGCTCTAAACCTATGCTCCTATGAACTATCTTTCAGAGACCTACACAGATTCTGAATTTTAACTGGTAGGATTGAGGAAGAGGGGAGGGGGAGACTATGTCTCTCTGCACCAGGTAAACATACACCTGTTCTCTTATGCTCCTGGTTGGGGGAAGGGGAGAGGGGGGAACTTTGCAAACTTTAACTTAACAATAAAAAAAAAAAAACCAGAAAAGAAGGCTTTTCTACCATCATTGCCATCCATCATTTCAATGGGAGCCAGAGACCCAGTGATGCTGCGCTCTAAAACGTGGTCACTTGGGGGCTGACACATCGCATCACGCACAATGGCTACTTCCCCCACGTCTGCCTAACGGTAACATCAGGACTCGCTCAGCCGCCCGCTCCTTGCACAGGCGCAGCTTTGGCGAGACGTCACCCATAGCGTGAGCCAATTTCCTAAGGTAGGAGGGGGTGACGTACTATTCTTATTCTCTCCTGTTTTCTCGACTTGGTACAGCCTATACCTTGGCCAATCAGAAGAGTTTTCGTCACCAATTGCTAGGGTGACCAGCCTGACGGTTCTTTTCCGGTGGGTCTAAATAAAGTCGGCCATCAGATGAGGGTGAAGTCCGGCTCCTGAAAGGGGTGGGAACTTGGTATGATTGACACAGACTATTGACCATTCAGTCAATGGAGTGGCTTTGATGAGCAGGCTCTTGGTCGAATTGAGATGAAGCAGGAAGATTCCCGCCTCACGTTACGCACGGCTCCCTCCTCCGCCACGTTTACGGTGCACACGAAGGATGGGCGACCTGGCCAATGGGGTGTGAGCACGAGGCGGCGCTGGGCGGTCGGGCGTCGTCGTTAAGGAGGCTCCGTTGCTAGGGAAGCAGTGGTGGGGAGGAGGAGCGGCGATCGAGGCGGGGACACAGAGTCCGGCCCGGCTTCCCGGGCCCCAACCGCGATCATGGTCAAGCTGGCGGCCAAGTGCATCTTGGCAGGTGAGACTGAGGTCGCGGGGTCACGGCGTGGCCCCGGGGGAAACTGAGGCACGGAGAGGTCCTGGGTCTAAGCCGGAGGGGCTTTCTTAGCGCCTGGCCCCGCCCTTATGACAGAAGGGGAAAACTGAGTCAGAGAAAGAGCCCTGGAGGGGCCTCAGAGGCTAAACTGCCCAGCTCACCCAGAAGGAGGAAACTGAGGCATAGGCAGGTTATGGGATCCTGGATCTAGGTCATGAAATGCACATCTCTCATTTTACAGGAAAGGAAAGTGAGGCCCAGGGAGGGTGCAACTTGCCGATGAGCACTCAGGAAGCATCACAGGAGAAAGCCTCCTGGGGTGGGGTCAGAAGACTCCCATTTTGGGGGTTCAAGGCCCAGGTCATTATTTCCTTGCTGTGTGGCCCTGGGCCAATTAATCACTTCCCCTCTCTGAGCCTCAGCTTCCCCACCAGTAAAATGAGGTTGGGCTAGAGGCTCTTAGTGGCGCCTTGTAGCCTTGGATCTGGCGAGGACCCCAGCATCTCTGTGTGCAAGAGGAGGCGGTTCACAAGTCCCCTCTGGCTCCCCAGCTCGAAAAAGACAAAAGGAGGGGGTTAGACTGAATGGCCTTTGGGGTCCCTTCCAGCTCTGGAGCTATGAGTCCAAGTGGCAGAGCTGGGGATTTGAGCCCCAGTTCTCTGGCTGCAGGCCTGACACCGGCTCCCCTACACCACAACTGCCCCTCCTTTCTGACAGTCTCCAGAGGCACGGCTCCTTGGCAGCGTTGATAAAGCCCCTACAGCACACTGCTGTGCGCTGTCTGAGAGTCCATTCATTTATTGGTTTGCCTCTGTGTCTGTCTATGTTTTATTTAAACTTGTTTGTGTACGTATCCAACTTTACATGCTTGTTTGTCTCTTTGTGTCCGTTCATCTGATTAACTGTTTTTATAACTATTTTATTGCCTTTATATGTTTTTATTCATGTTTTTGTTTATCTTTTATTTACCTTTGTAAAATCCATTTACTGATGTGCTTATTTGTTTCTCTGAGGCCTTTGCTCTCATCAGGATAGTGAACAGTTCTCTCTCCCTCCCAGCAGCACCTTCCCTGCAACTTCTCTTCTCGCAACCTGAGATGGCCAAGGTAAGATTGAGTCTGGCCCTGGCCTCCAGGAGCTGACATTCTGCTGTGAAAGTCCAGCCTAGGCCCATCCTCATCTTACAGAAGGGGAAAGGGGCACAGAGAGGGGCTCACAGTATAATGGAAGGAGCACAGGTTTGGAGGCTGTGCCCAGCATTCGAGTCCCAGCCAAGTCCTTGGTCTGCTCTGAGCTTCAGTTTCCTCCTCTAAAATGAGAGGTCTGGACTCCATGGCCTATGACCAATGTCTGAATATGGGGCCTTAAGACATCACACAGGCAGTGAGCAAACTGTCTGGCCTCCAAACCCAGGTTCTCAGGTTCTCTGGGGTCCTTGCCAGATCCAGGGCTACAAGGGGCCACTGAGAGCCTCTAGCCCAACCTCATTTTACTGGCTGGGAAAATGAGGCTCAGAGAGGGGAAGTGATTAATTGGCCCAGGGCCACACAGCAAGGAAATAATGACCTGGGCCTTGAACCCCCAAAATGGGAGTCTTCTGACCCCACCCCAGGAGGCTTTCTCCTGTGATGCTTCCTGAGTGCTTACCGGCAAGTTGCACCCTCCCTGGGCCTCACTTTCCTTTCCTGTAAAATGACAGATGTGCATTTCGTGACCTAGATCCAGGTGCCCTGTCACAGAGGAGGAGAGGCAGAGTTTGTGCAGCATTCTACCAACAATCATTGGAAGAGGGAGGGAGGGTGTAGACAAAGGGGGTGGGTCAGGAAAGGCCTGATGTTAGAGGTAGCCACTCAGACCTGGGCATCTCTTCTCTGCTTGAAGACATTCAGTGACAGAAAAGTCACTACCCACCAAGGCAGCCCATTTTATTTGGAGGCAGCTACAAGAGTGAGAGAATTTTTCTTTACCCTCCCTTATTCCTTTTGCTCTTAGGAAGGATCCCTGATTTAGTGGGTGATGGTCAGGATTTGAACTCAGCTCTGTTGATTCCAAAGTCAGCACTCTCTCCTCCATACCAAGCTTTGTCCCCATAGAACCTTAGGGTGAGGAAGAGCCCCAGAGAGTCCTGGGGTCATCAGTGTCCCACAGAAAGGGACAGAGGGTCCTAGGCCTTCACATCTTGGGAGCCTTCCTCTGCCCTCTGTGGTTCTGCCTCCCCTTCAACAGTGGGATCATAACCTCATGACATTAGACCAGCGGTTCTCAACCTGTAGGTCGCGACCCTTTCACAAGGGTCACCTAAGACCATAGGAAAACACGTATTTCTGATGGTCTTAGGAACCCAGACACCGCTCCTCTCTCTGTCTCCAGGCAGGTCCGCCCATATGCAGATACACTCACATACGAGTATTAAAGGGTCACGGCATTAGGAAGGTTGAGAACCATTAGACAGAGTTGTCTTTCTCACCAACATGGCACCCCCTTGCAAGGTGGGAAGGGTCTGTGTTTGACCTTCATCATCTCAGGTATTCATCTCCTTCCTTCACTGTGGTCAGGTCACCAGTTCGCCCCTAAAGGCCCTGGATGACCTCTGGGTCCAGTCAGTCATCTGAGAGCAGGGACCTTGTGCCTTGCTCACCCCCAGCACTTGGCCTAGTGTTGGGTACACAGCAGGCCCTGAATTAAAAATACACCTCGAGAGAATAAAGTCATTTCCCTCCTAACAAACATGCATGAAGCTTCCACCTTGTGCTAGGCCCTGGTGGCCCAGCACAGGTAAGCACAAGGGACATACTGTTTAACATGGAGGAAGGTTCCTGCCCAAATAACTGACAAATCTAAGAGGCCCAGGTAAAAGGACCAGCCGGCCCGAGGAGGAAGACGTGGCTTTCCTCACCTGGGGAGCAAGGAGGAGTCAGAAAACACTGACATGGCATTGGCAGAAGGTCCACTCTTGGCATTGGGCACCAGTGGCCTCTCAGGATGGGAGGGGTTCAGTGCCACGTTCTCTTTCTAGAAGTTTGGCCTGCATCAGACACTTAGCTCATAGCCCCTCCTTCCCAGGGTTGTTGTAAGGAGCAAAGGAGATGAGGATTGCTAATGCTTGGCAGTGCCCAGCACCCAGCAGGCACTATGCAAACAATAGTCATCATCTCGGAACATGTAACAGTTTCCAGATGTTTTCCTTGATCTCTAAAGTAACTGCACCAGCGGCTCCACTTCACAGGTGACTAAGCAGAGTCTTAGAAAGGTTCAGTGATTTCCCCAAATCCCACTGACACTAAGTGTCAGAGACAGGGTATGTCATCATTCAAATGCTGCCGCTTATTTGAATCTGTCTCTCCTGACTCAGTCTGGACAATTGATGCTTGCTGGGGAGTGGAGGGAGAAGGTAGGGAAGCCCAGGGACTCCCTCACAAAGGGTTTGGGTTAGCCCAGGATGTTAGCAAGTTCTCCCTTACATTGGCCCAAATGTGCCTAACTGCACCTTCCTTCCTCTGACTGTGGTCCTCATGTAGGACTTGGCTAGATGAGGAAGAGAGAGGAGGCTGTCCAGGATGGCTTGGGGGGGGGGGGGGGGGAGTTACAGGAGGAAGAGGCATTGAGAGGTAGGAGAGACAGTGTCAGAGCAGACCTGGGATCAAATGCTGCCGTAAGTACTTAGTGACTGTGTCCCCCTGAGCAAGTCCCTTGACCTTGCTCAGCCTCAGTTTCCTCAGCTGTAAAGTGAGGAGGGTAGGTGCTAGACAGTCCTTAAGTCCCTTCCGTCTCTAAATGTGTGATTCTTTAGAAAGCATAAGCAGAGAGGGGTGTGCAGAGAGCCAGAGCATGCTGCATAGGCTATTTTGACTCTAACAGAGGCTTAATGGAAGGAGGAGAAAGACTTGGAATTGGCCACAGAGTTTATGGACAGATTCAAGAGGTCTTAAATGCCAAGGGAAGAAGTCATAGAGACAGTGGGCAACATTTGAAAGGTTTTGAGCAGGGAGTGACTGAGTGGTTATGGTGTTTCAGGAACCTGATTCTGGCGAGGCTTGGGGTGAGTGGCAGGACCCATCCAGTAAAGAGACGCTAAGGCCCGACCCAGAGTGTTGTGGCTGCTAATAGGAAGAAAGACATAGATGTGAGATTTTGTGAAAAAAAATTTGACAAGGATGAGTGGCTACTGAGGCTGTGGGGAATGCAGGCAAGGAAAATCCAAGATGACTGAAGTTTTGAGCTCGGGATCATTAAGGGAAATGGGCAAGTCAGCAGAAAGTGGCCATTTTGGGGAGGGAAGCGATGGCACTTGGTGATGAGGGTTTCAGTGTGTGGAAATGCAGAGGGAAAGGCCTGTCACCTAAGTGGAAACGACCAGCAGGTGGTAGGAAAAGGGGAGGGGCGAGGCTGGGCTAAAGAGAAAGATTTGAAAGTCAACTAGTAAGTTGGACCTGAGGGAGGAATTAGGAGCTCAGGAAGATGAGAGGCTGAAAGTGAAGAGAGGAGAGTCCAGGACTGAAAAGTCTAGGAAAAGAATCTAGGTCAGATTATCCTGTGTGTGGAGCTTCATAGGGACACTGTGTACCCCAGCCCCAGCTCCCTCCCTTCTTACAGATGAGGCACTTGTATCATGTGAGATTGGAACTCAGGTCCCATGGCATCAAAACTAAGGGCAGAGCTTCAAAGAATGCCAAGTGTTGTAAGCAGGTCGATGAGGATGGAGAAAGGGGATTTGGTGACCTCTTGCTGTCGTATCTTTGGACATTGTCAACAGCACTGGTCACAGGGTGGGCTGACTAGATTTGATCCTCCTCCCCAAGAACAATTTATAAGGTCTGAGAGGACTTAGCATGTACTTAGCAAGAGTAATTATTATAGGAAGCTTCCTGAAGGTACTTCCTCCTCCAGCATCCAGGCACCAGGGGAGCCCTACCCTGCTTTCTCCAGTCACCTGCCTTCCCCCCATGGTGGCTCAGGCCTGGAACCCCTTCCCCACCAACTAAATTAATCTTTAAAAGTTTACTTAAGGATATGATTCATGCTTTGCCCTAGCCACCAAAATTACCCATAAGAGTAGACTGTCAATCCTTCCTCCCTTCTCCATGTCAGAATTTTGCCCTTCTCTTGCTTCATAAAGTATGTCAAAATTCCTGTCTTTAATGAGCCTGGAAGACTAGATTCTTCCAGTTGGAGGGGACCTTATAGATCTAATCCAGCCTCTGGGCAAAATTAAGAAATTACATCTACAATGTATCTAGTAAAAGCTTCTGCTCAAACACCTAGAGGCTAGGGAACTCTCTGCCCTTCCTCCCAGGCAATCCATTCCATTTTTTCCCAGCTCTGATTGTTAGAACATTTTCCTTTTGCTGAGCCAAAGGCAGCCCCATCCCCCTTTCTTCTGCACCTAGTTATGCCCTCCAGAGCACGGGATAATCCCTCTGCCATAGGAAGTACTAAGGTCTTCAGATGTCTGAAGACTGAAATGTCCTCCCTCTTTCCACCTTTTCCTGTTTCAACATAGACCCACACAGCATTCATCCTAAAAGGAACTAGATCAACTGTTCTATCCCGCTCACTTTACAGTTGAAGAAATGGGCTCAGAGGGTGTGTCCTGCCCAGAGTCACCTGAGGGAGAAGGGGCAGAGCTGGAATTTCAGTCTCAGCCTTTGGACCTCAAGCCTGGTGCCCTTCATCTCCTCTGCCACACTGCCTCCCTCCTTCCTTCTGCTGATCTTGTGTCATTGTTTCCATTATCTGTTTCCTCTTCGAAGACCCTCCCATGTGTGCACTCTAGCTTGCCGATGTCCCTTCTGAGATTTGGGGTCTGTATCTGCACCCAGTACTCAAGAGGTGGATTAATCAGGAGAGAGCAAACAGCTGGGCAGCTTTGCCTTCAACCCAGTGACAAACTCTTGAACTGACATGGTAGATGAGAACCCCAGGGATTTCGCTAGAGAAGTCCCTCTATTCTCATCAGATCATGGACAGAGATAAAGCCATCTCATCCACTTCCTTCATTTTACAAATGAGGAAACTGAGGCCCAGAAAGAGGTGGTTTACCCAAGATCACCTAGGCCGAGTAAGAGTAATTCCTTAAGGTGTTGGACTGGTTTCTCACATGGAAGAAACACCTATCTTGATTGCCTTTGAACCAGAATCTGCTCAGCAGGGTTGTCGGAAGCCTCACTTTGTCAGTCAGCTCTAAACCCACCCATCCATACTAGTGTGTAATCTATACCCCCGCTTATAAACTGGAATATAATTATTTTATCAAGTGACTTGCTGAAATTCCAATATATTTAACTTGAAATCCAAATCTAGTAACCTTGTTGAAAAAGAAAACACAGTTAGACTGACCTAATCTTAGTGAACCCAAGCTGGCTCTTAGTGATCACCCCTTCCTTTCAAAGTACTCACAAACTATCCCTGTCAGAATTTTATGAGGAAATTGTGTTGGTCTTTCTGGACTGTGGTTTAAAGAATGGATGGATGAATGTTCTCTTTTTTCAAAATCAGGAAATTGTCTTCTCCATTCCCACAGCATCCCCTTCTCTTTGCAGTGATTCCTCAAAGCTCATTATCAATTTTTTTAAGCATTTGAAAGTTCTTTGAGTTGTTCTGGAATATAGTTGTACCAGAGCAGGTGACTTACCCTCATTCAGGGGCAAGCACAATGCTTTCTCCCCCCATTACTTCTCCTGGATTTCAGGTCCCTTTATACCGTGTTGGTTCTGTCTTTCTCTCCTCAGTAGAGAAAGTTTTGTATGGAGGAGTTTTGTATGTCTCTGTCACTTGTCATCAACTTCCTGTCTCCACTGTATGGGGGGATAAGGGGAATGGGAGGCCTAGTTCTTCCTTAATCTTCTTCTTAGTCCAAAAATAGCTCTGTTTTGTTGTCTTTCGCATTTATTGAATTCATGTGCTCGTGCTGGGCTTTAGCCTTCCTGACACTGTTCTTGTGGAAGGACTTTGCCATTTTTAAATATTTGTCTTTGGGTGCCAGCTCTCACTTCTCTTTTATAAGTCATTTTAAAAATTCAAGTGTATTTAATGAGCTCCCTCTTTAGCTACATCCTTTCCTTTAGACCCCTTTCCCTCTTCTTATGAAGATTGGCATCAATGAGAAGTGTCTGGGCAGAATTTTATTAAGAGTCCCCATCCCTCCTGTACTGACTTTCTTTCATAGATTCTACTGAAGGATCCCAGGAACCTCCCTCCCCAGCATTTCTCTCCTTGGTCATCTGAAGCTCAAAGGTGGCATGTTCCTTCCTCTTGAGAACCCATCCCTTTTCTTTTTCTACATGACTCTTCCTCATTGGTCAAAAAGACTCAGAAGAGCAGCACTTCATGTCACTCTCTCCACCTTCTGAGCAAAGAAAGCATTTACAACAAGACCAGTAGGGAATGTCCCAGCCTCTCTGTCCCCAACTATGGCTGTCACTGCCAACTCTGTGACCCTCAGGTCACTGACTGTATCATCCAGTTCCTCCAGCTAGCTTGATGGTCTGCATTATACTCACCCACATTGCAGTCGTGGCTTTGGTTTGGGGTTTGTTCCTTCTTTCATCCACCCCAGCTGCTCTGTCCCAGCCTCTCATGCTTTATCTGCCTAACAGCTCATTCTTTTCCACATCCCTGACTTTAGAGTCTCTGATTGGACCAACTGAGTTTGCACTTGTCTTGTTTCTCCACAAATGTACTTCTAAATCATTTTGTGACTGTGGGTTTGACTGCTTCCATTGGCCCAAAGTATTTCCCCTCCACACAATCTGTTCTCTGTAAACCCTGGTGACCTCTTAGTGAGTGACTGAAAGCAAGATCCATGCAGGAAGCCAGCTGGAACAGAAACATTGTAGGGGTCCTTACACCCAAGAAAAGCCAAGGGCTGGTTTGGAGTAGGAAGAAAGTCACAAGGCACGTGAGACGGCCCCATGAGGATGTGGATTGTTGATGTAACAGTCAGCTATCGTGTATGAATTCCTGACTCTCAGAGCCTCCTTCGACCCAGAAACACTTGTGAAGTGTCCACATCATTTAGGGAAGTTAAGAGAGCCCCAGGGCCATGGAACTCCTTGTACGGTGTGGAACTGCTTCATTTGTTCCTCTTTAGCATAGTACCAAGTGAGCTCGCCTCGGCACATTTGTCCTTCCCTGGCAGAGCCAACAGAAGGGCGTTTGATCTCTACCTGGCGAGCCTCACTAGGCAGAGCTTGGCACGCTTTGACAACTCTGATGGCTGGGCTGTTGATAGTGATATTGTGGCTGTTGAGCTGAACCCTGTACTTTCTTACCATTTTCCTCCATCAGGCCTGGTTCTAGACTCTTAGGTCATAAATCCCTCTCCTATTTGACGACTCTTTAGACATTTGAAGATAAAAGCCATGTTCTCCCCCTCTCCCTGCCAAGGTCCCTTCTTGTCCAAACATACCCATTTCCTTAAAAATCAATCCACCTTTATAGAGTGCCCAGAAGTTTACAAGCTGTTTTCTTCACAGTGATGGTAGGTTGCGAGTCCAGCTGTAATTATTCCCATTTGTGTGTGTGTGTGTGTGTATATATGTCTTTTTTTTTTATTTCATTTATTTATTTATTTATTTATTTTTAATTTTATTATAGTTTGCATCATTCATTTCCACAAGATTTTGAGTTACATATTTTCTCCCCCTCTTTCCCCCACCCACCACCCCAAAACAGC
>CM053585.1:382084419-382141056 GCA_028646515.1 Pseudochirops corinnae
CCTATTTTATGGGTATTTTGGGGTGGCTATGTGAGAGCTGCGATATGTTGCTGCTGCTATGTAGCCATCTTGGCTCCGCCCCCTAATTATTCCCATTTCATAGACAAGGAAACAGAGTCTCAGGCAGGTTAAGTGATGCATGTATGTGTGCTCTCACAGCTGGTAGGTGTCAGAGTTAGGAATCCAGGGCTCCTGGCTCCTCAGGGTAGTGCTTTTCTGCTACAACAACCAATACATATCATGAGCAGGGTGCTGGCAGAGATGTGGTCCCTGCCCTCACATAGCTTAGTCCAGTAGAGTAATACAACATACAGTACCTACTATGCATAATTAATGCATTGGAGAGTTGCCGAGCCAAACACTCTAAAATGTCCAAGAGGGAAGATCTTCCCTGACTGAGGACATCAGGGCATGCTGAGGGGACAGTTGAGTTGGGCATTAAGTGGTGGCCAGAAATTCAGTAGACTGAGAGAGGAAAGGAGCATGTTCCAGGCAGAGATGCCAGTGAGCTGGGGCATCCAGACTGGGGGAGGGCCAGAGAGAAGGTATCCAGAGGCTCAGAACAGTTTATCCAGACCAGAGAGTGTCCTAAGACTCTTCCTCTCAACTCAAGCTCCCACAGGGGCCAATGGGGAGAGGCCCAGGTAGTGCTTCTGTTCTAGGATGTGGAGGAGAGAGGAAACTTGGCCAGGACAAAAAAAAATGGGAGTACTTGGATCTGAAGCACTGAGCCCCAGCTGGTCTAGTAGTCAAGCACCTGTTTTCAAAGAGGCTTTTGTCATGGGGAGGAAGTCAGGAGTGAGCAGAGGCCCAAGAATGAGTAGCCAGGTCAGTCTGTGTTGTAGGGAGGGAAGATGAAGAGAGGGCCCCAAGTGTAGCAAGCCAGAAAGAAGATGATTTGGTCATAGATCAAGGGGCTGAGGAAGCAGGTGGTTTTGTCAAGGAGCCAGGTGTTACAGTGGGAATCAATGAACAGGCTCTTAGAGAGAAGATATTGCAGAATGAAGCCAGCTGGGATGTCCCAGGAAAGGCCAGCAATCCATGGCGAAGGCGGGAGGGGAAAGGGAAATAAAATGTGGGCACAGACACTGGCACCCTTGAGGGTGGACCGAGGTCGGACCAAGAGGAATCCAATTTCTCCAAGGCTCGCCTGTGTCAGGTCTGTCACTCCCAGGGTGAACTCGGTGCCAGGGCCCTTTTCATTTTGAGGCACCAATTTATGGTGCTATCAAGTAACAAGGAAAGCTGAGAAAATCAATCTCAGTAGGTGTAAGGTGAGTTTGGCGAAACAAACTGAGCAGCTGTGAGTGGAGCCAGACGAGCAGCATCTGCAGGCATGGAACAATGATGGTAACAGGCTGCTGAGAAGACTTGGATGAGATCGCTTGAAAAGGGGCTTCCCATAACTGTATGGCTGATTTTTAATTTTGAAAGCCCACTGGGCTTCCCCCCCTGGCCAAATTAATTTATAGGATCATTTCTGTAGAATTTTGGAAGTTAAAAAACACTTTCCCTCCTACAGCCCTGCAAGGTGTTATTATCCCTGTGTGACAGTTTGGGAAACTGAGGCCCATAGACATTGTGTGACTTGCCCTAGGTCATACAGGTAGCAAATGGCAGAGCTGGAGTGTGAATCAGGTTCTATGTCAGTCAATTCAGCACTTATACTGCAGCTGGCCTAGGTCCTCTGGGCCCACCCTCTCATTTTAGAGCTTACAGAAATGAGATCCACGAGAGAGGTGGTCACCCAGCCCACGTACCTGAGATGGGATTTTAACTCAGTCATCCAGATGGAAATCCTATGTCCGAAATATCCCAGTTGGTCACATCAGTCTGTGGGACGGGTGGCTCACGGCTGCAGTAGCATCTCTGTCATGAGATGGTCAGAACCATAAGGGGGTGGCTTGGGCTGCCTCTCCTTGCTGGCTTCTGTTCAGGCCATCAGTGCTGCACTAGGTGAACTTCCCTTCTCCTGTGCCACTTTGTCTTAGAGAAAATGCCTCCTGCAGTGGCCCCTCGGTCGCTACACAGTTGTTGGCTTGTGGTAGAGTAGCCCCATCGAAAGAACTGTCCCTTAGACTGGGAGTTCCTTGAGGCCAGGACGGTCTTTTGGTTTTCTTTGTATCTCCAGTGCTTAACACAGTGCTTGGCACACAGTAGGAGCTTTAATAAATGCTTGTTGGCCGACTTGTTATTGCAAACAAGCAGGAAGTGAGCCCATGCAGACATTGTGTTCCAAAGGCTACTCGTCCTATGGGTGTTGAATGTCTCTATCTACAATAACTTTTTTCCTTTTAGTGAATTACCACAGACGTTTGGAGCATCTCTCTCCTTTAGCCATTGAGGGTATTGGTTCCCCGGCTGAAGGCAAATCATTTGTTTAAGGGAAGGCAGGTCAAAGTCTGACCAGGGCTTAAAGCTTTTCTTCTGCTCCTTTAACTTCCTAGGTGATGCCACAGTGGGGAAGAGCGCCCTGGCTCAGATGTTCCGGAGTGATGGGGCTCATTTCCAGAAGAACTACACGTTGGTGAGTGTCCGTCCAAAGGCAGCCCATGACCCAAATTAGAGAGTAATGATTGATGTGAAGAAAGAGGAGGAAATCCTTAGAGAAATCAGCAAAAATCAGGCCTGCCATAGAATAATAGCCACATCAATAGCCCAATGGAAATAATTTTTCCAAAAGGTCTCAAATAGTGTGGTATTTACAGATCTGACTAGTGTCTTAGTCTTGATGTATAGTAGCTCCCTCCCATGAAGTATCATGCAGTGAGGTCCGTGAAATCTGCATTTAGTATGTGCCCACTCCATGCCAAGTCCTGTGGATACAGAGCTTAAAAATCTCCCAGCCCCTGCCTTCAGGGAGCCAACAGTCACTTAGGGAGCTAAGAGGTATCCACAAAAAGCTGTAATAAAAATGAGAAAATTAAGGACTGAGAAGGGGCAGGCAGTTACCAGTCCATTGTAGGAATGGCATAAGAATAGACATGAAATCAAGAGAGGGGGCCTTCCTGGAGCCAAGAAGAGAATGTATAGGGGCATCCAGACATGCAGTCCCTCCTGGGGACAGTGGGGAGCCACCAGAGGCTTATGAGCAGGTCGGGGACATGGTCACAAACAGAATGTTAGGCACCTCATTGTGACCCCAGTGTGAAGCACAGATAGAGAAACAACAGGATTTGGTGACAGATCACTAGTGGAAGACAGGGAAGACATGAATGACTCCAAAATTTCTAGCCATCTGGGGAGGGAAGAGCATGGAGCAGTGAAGAAAGAGGGAGAGGGTGGGAGAAAGAGAGAGAAGGGAGGTAGAAAAGGGAGAGAGAAGACAGACAGACAGACAGTGGGGGGAGAGAAACAAAACATCATAGAGCCAAGGTTTGGCAGAGACTGGAGGGGTGAGATCTGGGGCACCTGTGAAGGGATGAACATGGGCACCGAGGAGGGCCACCTCATCCTCTGAGATGGGAAGGAAGAAAGGGAGATAAAGGAGTTTTGCACAGGTGATGTTGACCTCAGGAAAATGAGAAGCCAAGTCATCTGTTGAGAGAAAGGCTCAGGGCTGAAAGTGATGCCAGCAGGTTTTCTCTTCTGTGACCTGGGCTTCCGATTCTGAAAGTGAGGTCAGAAAGGAGAAAGGCAGTAACGGCCAGATAGACCACTTTACAAATAGGATCTCATCTGGCCCTCACCGTAGCTCCAGGAGGGAGGCAGGATTATCACTATTTTACAGAGAAGGAGGCTGACAGGGGGCTCACTGCAGGGCACAGAACCGGTAAGTACTTTGAGGCCAAACTTTAATCAGGACTTTCTGACCCCAGGCCCTGCGCTCTACCCACTGCACAGCCCGGCTGCTTAATCCAAGGGACATATGAGACTCCCAGCAGTCTCCTAGTTTTAGCTCATTGTCCCCAATATGAGAACAATGATAACAATAAGCCCTTGTACTACTCTGCACAGTTTTCGAAAGAACAGCTCTGTGGGGTGAGGGGGTGGGGGCCGTGCTGGACCCTGACCCATTTTCCAGATGAGAAAGTGCATGACCAGAGAGGTCACCTCTCAGAAGGGTCCTTGTAGGTGGTGAAGATCCCATGTCTTCTAACCTTGCCACCCCCTTCATGCTAGCATGGAGAAAGGCCTAAAAGGCTAAAAGAAGGAGGGAGCTGGGTCCCCGGGAGAGGCTGAGGTCCCATGGTCAGTGGCCCCCCCCCCCTTTTTTTGTTTCCCCCTGCCCTCCATGGAGCAGGCTGCTGTCAATCCCAAGGATCATGGTGGTGACAGTTTCCTTGGAGGTGAGAAGGCCTCCATGACCCCAGCTCCTAGAATTTAAACTTGGGGAAGGTCTTTCTCAATCCCCTTCTGCCTGGAGTCTTTGAGAGGAAGAGCATCCCCATTCATTCCTTCATTCATTGGTTCATAGCTTCTCCTCCCTGCCGCCTCATAAATCAAGGATTGAGAAGGGGCAGACCCACCCCTACCCCAGTCCCTGGTGCATCCTCATCCCACATGCCTCTGGAGCCTTCTTCTGCTAATCCTTGGTTTTCATTGGCAGACAACAGGGGTGGATTTGCTGGTGAAGCATTTGGCAGTTCCTGACACTAATGACAGTGTGGTAAGTCTTGCCTGTGCCGTGACACCGCCAAGAGCCATGCAGACCGTGTCTCTTCAGGCCCATGAATCTCAGTTGGTCGCCATCTTCCTAGTTCTTACCCTGGATATTTGCCAGCATTTGGAAGCCAGATCATGAAACTGGTTTTAGGAAATCATCTCCTTGCTAGAGGTCCAGCCACCACCTGCCTGAGATTTGTGTTCAAACAAAATTTACCTAATTAGCAAACGTCCACATCCTGACAGGGCAGGAGGGTCTGACCCTCACCAGCTACTGTTGCATAACTTGTGGACACCAGGTGTAATGCTAGCAGGCTTGGGTTAATTAGTCATTGTAATTGTAAAAAAATGAATGTGGCCTGCACACATCCAGATTTCTGATCAGGTGCCTTGATGCTGAAAGAACGGGCCAGCCTCTGGGTCTGAGCCTCAGCTGCCCCAGAAACCAACACTCTTCTTTTGGAAGACTCACAGACGGCCCAGCAGATCATTCCTCTGAGAAAGAACTGGTGTTGTGCCATGGGGATTTCCTTGGGAACAAGGGGCAAAATGACCTTGGTCATCCTGGCTAGTGATGTGTGTACACATTTACTCACAGGACCTCACTTAACTTGAGACTTGAAAGGGTTCTGATTCTTCTCTGCCTCCTGGGGCCATCCTCAAAGCTGCACTGGTCTAGCCTCTCTGCCTCACTGGGCTGCCCATAAGATGAGGGGCACACGGTCCCCAAAGCCTCAGACCCACCAGAGCCCAGAGTCACCTGCCTGCCGGCCACAATGAGGCAACTTGGCATGGGGCCTGAAGAGGTGTTAGTGACCCAGGCCCAGAGAGGCAGCTTGGAGTCAAGAGGCCAAGCCTTGACTCCTGCTGCTGCTGATGATGACCTAAGAGACTGCCTCAGGACAGTCACTTCCCCTCCCTCAGCCTCAGTTTCCTCATCTGTAAAATGAGGGGTTTGGGCTAAATCAGTGCTTCTTAAACTGTGGATCATGACCCCATATGGGGTCGTGAGTGAGGTCATGAGTGGAAAAAGCCCTGGGCTTGTTCAGGGGATCTTCACCTATTTGTGTCCTGGCAATCAGTCTGGTAAAGCCTCACAATCACATTTTTAAATGCATAAAATAAAAAACAGTTATAAAGGAAACCTGTCCTACTGAACTACAGTTAAACTATTCCAGTATTTGCCAAGTTAAGAACTGGGGCGCTAGATAGTCTGTGCCTCCTCTTCTAAGGCTGCACAGGGAGGAGGCATTAGCCTTTCCTGATGCCACCCATGGGTATGTAGACAGGAGTGACTGACCCATGCTTTCCCCTGTGCTGAGGAAAGACTGGAACCAACGTTTCTGCCTCTAAAGTTGTTTGGTGCTTTTCCTATAAAGAGGTTAAAAAAAAAAAAGCCATTTGGCTAAGAGGCCTTTTAGTAAGGGCAGCTAAAGGCCTGCTATGTGCCTGGAGGGTCTGGCTGTGGTCAGTGGGAGAATGCTTTGTGGGGCATGTGCCCAAGTCCTGAGCTTGTTCCCCTCCCTATTCCTCTGTCTGATCTCACGCCCCCCCCAAACCCAGGGCAGCTCCGGCAAAGGTGCTCCCCTGCTTCATGACTAGGGCTAAGATAAGCCTTTGTTTCTGTTTCTAGGAACTCTTCATCTTTGATTCTGCTGGCAAAGAATTGTTTTCAGAAATGTTGGAGAAGCTGGTAAATGGCTGAGAGCCTCGTGTCCATTCCTAGGACTCGCCCCATGCAGCACCCACTGACTCTGTGTCCAGAGCTAACACTGTAGCAGACTAGCCAAAAGAAGGCCGTGTATAGGCAGCACCCTTGTGGCCCAGTGGGAGGGGTCAGACTTGTCCCAGAAGACATGGGGCCTCAACTCTTCCATCCCTGCATGCCTTGGGGTAACTGTTCCATCTCCCTCAGCACCTTCTTTCAGTAACAATCAACCTTAATTAAGCACCGCACTGTATGCCTGGGACTGGGCTAAGTGCCTGGGATACAAAAGGAGGAGAATACAGTTTCTGCCCTTGAGAAGCTCACAACAAGCCCACAGAGATAATGCAAACAAGCTCTTTGCAAGCTAGATAGGCAATAATGAGCGGAGGGAAGGCCTTAAGAGGGGCTGGGAGAGGCTTTTAACTGGGATTTTAGCTGGAAGTCCAGATACTGAGAGGAGTATTGTTGTCTCCAACATCCCTGGGGGGGCTCTACAGGCCAGGGGTAGGTCACACACAGGACCACCTTCCCTGGGCCTCTCCTTTACCTCACCTCTTTCCTTCAGGGCAGAGGTTTCTGTGCTCCCCTCTCTCCTCTTAGAGTGTTGGCTCTTTGAGAACAGGACCTGTGTCCGCTCTGTCTCTGCATCCCCAGCACTTGGGACAGACAGAGCCCCTTGTAAAGGTGGGGCTGAGCCACAGCTGGTCTGGTTTATGAGTGCCTTGGCCTGGCCCACCAGGGACTGCTTCAGGCTGGGCACACTTTCCTGGCCAAACCTCCACCCCTCAGGCCAGCCCTGTTCCCCAGAAATGGCTCCTCTGGCACTGGCTGTGGTTGCCCAGAACCAGGGTTGTAGGGGGCCGACCTAGCCTACCCTGGGGAGGGGGCCAGACAGCTGCCTTTGTTCCAGGAACTGCATCCAGATGCTTCAGGCCCCTAACAGTGGAAGCTGACACTGATGTCCTGCTTTAAGGGGCAAAGATAGCACCTGGGATTGAGCTGATATAGGGGACTCTCCCTTCAGGGCAGGTCAGTACCCTGGCCAGCACTGGGGCCTGGAGGCACTCCCCCAGGCTCACAGAGCCAGGATGGGTCAGGTGAGACTTGTGCCTGCCTTCCCCCACCCCCCATCTAACCCAATGTGCTGCCTATAGTGTAGATCTGTCTATATAGTGTCTTAGGGCTTACCATCCACTCTCAGCCATTATTCCTGAGATGTAGCACAGGGCCTTGTTCAAGGTTACACAGTTTAGAAATGGGAGGGTCCCAACTCAGGCCCTCAGCATGTCCAGGGCAGCAGTCACAGCAGGGAGAACGTTCTGGACCCTCTTCCCTGTTTCCCGGGATTTCTCACAGGTCCTGCTCAGGACGGATAAAGAGTTAGAAGCCCACAGTCCAGGGCTCCACCCCACACCCTTCCTGATATTGCTGACAAACCTCACTCTAGACTGGAGGTCAGCGGCCTAATTATGGGATCCTACTGCATTTAATTGTGGAATCCTTTGCAGTTTTATTTTTTCCTCGCTGCTCACACATCTTCTTCCTCTCTGAGGTTTTTTAGTGTTGCTGGATGCCTAGAAGTTATCTTTACTGCTCCTGACCTTGTGTTTGTCCAGTAAAGAAGATGAGTGACCATCAGCTTTGCTACTTCACCCAAAGGCCCCTAGGCCTTTCCCTCTGACCCTGTGGTTGAAACGCCATTAGAATATAAGCTCCTTGAGGATAGAGACTGTCTTCTCCATTTGTACCAGCAGAGCTCAGCATGGGGCTCCACAGATAGCCAACACATAAATGCTTTTTCATTCACCCCTTCTTTTCTTCTTCCCAGTGGGAGCATCCCAATCTCTTGTGTCTTGTGTTTGACGTGACCAATGAGCAGTCCTTCAGTAACTGTGCCAAGTGGTTGGAGAGGGTTCGGGCCCAGCTTCAAGGCTCTTCTCTTCCAGGTAGGGAATGGCAGACACCCTTGTCCTTCCCAGCATCGGCTCTTGGGTAGAGTCATGAGAAGCAGAGGAATTGGGAACGTGGCAGCAAGGAAAGGAAACAGGATCTTGGGGGGTCTTCATGGGTGATGGAATAGGCCTAGTGAGCCCACATCTAGTCAAAGAGTATCCACCATGCTAGCCACTGGTCCTGGCAGGGACACAGACACAAAGAATGAGGCCCTCCTACCCATCTACAACCTGCATTCTTCTTGGGAGGTAGCAAGTCCCGTGTTAAGTCATGTAAAAGAAATGCCAGGTACATTCTGGGAGGGGCCCCAGAAGCTCAGGCATTAGGTTAGGCCTGAGGTTTGGGCTTTCCTTAGGAGGACTGTGGTCTAGAGAAAAACACCAAATATGGAGAAAAAAGACAAATACAAGGCATGCTTGTCTTCAGCCGCTTGGGGCCAGGGAAAGAATCTGCTGGGTTTTGTATCTTTGCATTCCCTGCCTTTTACAAAAGCAGTTGTGCTCAGAATAGTAATGGTAGTAGCCCACACTTCTCTAGTGCTGCTTTCACAGTGAATAGCACAGGCATTATGATCCCCATTTTAGAAATGAGAAAACTGAGACTTTGTGCAGGGAAGGGACTTATCCAAGGTCACCCAGCTAGCACATGGCCAAGCTGGGAGTCACTGGGCTGTGACCATCCCAATCCTGCCTTCCCTGTAATAGTCTCATGCTAGACTTTTCACACCCTGGGAAAGTTTTCCTTTCTGTCCCTTGCACTGTGCTACTGCAACCACCATCACTGAACTGTTTTTGTTCCTCTCCCCTGGACAGGCGTTTTAGTGGGGAATAAGACTGACCTGGCTGGCAGGCGTGTAGTGGAGGCAAGTCGAGCCCAAGAGTGGGCTGGGAGCCACGGCCTGGAATATTTTGAAACGTCCACTGTGAGTATCTTCTGAAGCTGCTCATCAGCCGGCATTTATTGGGGAGCCCCAGTTCTCTGTGGGGGGATGGCCAGAGCAAGCCCCTTCCAGGGAGGCTGCCCCATAGAGAGCACCCCCAAGCCAGAGCCACCATCTGCCTCCTTCCTGCTCCTCCTTAGGCCTCACGGGGCTGCCCTCTGGAGTGCCCTGGCACAAGGACAGGAACAGAAACAAGCTATTCCCATTCTAAAACTGTTTCTTCACAACTCATAGTCAGGCAGCCCTTGATGGACAGTAGTTTGTCTCCTGTGCCCCTCTCCCCCCTTGTGAGCATCATTATCTTTTCCCTCTCCATAGAGAGAAGGTGAGGGAGACCATGAGCCCCTATCAGTGCCTTCTCACTGCACTAGGAACGGGGGGCATGATGCCCCAGAGCTCCTAATCATCAGTTCATATCACCTCCTAAGGCAGTGATGGGGAGGCCCCTGGACCAGGTGTCTTCACCCTCTTCAGGCACTGCTCCTTTTATTAAAATTGGTGCTGATAAAGGAGAGTTGTAGACAGGTGGGGGAGCACATTACCTGAAGTATATGGAGGTGAGTGGTCCCACCTGCATTGGGAAGGTCAGAAGAAGCTGCTGGAGCTGGTCAGGGAAGCCTGATCCACGGGAAATAGGAACCGGGGCAGTGGGAGATGTGGCTTCTGTCAGGCAGACTGCCTGTTACCTCCTTGCTAAGTGAAATGATAGCCATAGACAACTTGTGCTCAGCCCTAGAGGAGAACCAGGACCATGGAATGGGGGTTAACAGAGTGTATGCGATCATTGAGCTGGAGGAGAGATGGGGAAAACTGAGACCCAGGGAGTAAGTAACAGCACCAGGATTTGAACCCAAGTCGTCAGATTTTAGCCCCTGGCCACGACATGGAGGGTTTCTTGTAAGGACATTTAAGCTCTGGCTGGCCTCCTTGATGCTCTAGGGCCTGTACTCTTGGTTTTAAGAGAAGGAGATTTGCAGCTTTTAGGCCATATCAAAGGAACCACTTGTTTGCAGAAAGAACAATAAATGGAGGGACTTCATCCTCCCGAAGAGCTTGTAAACTTCAAAATGCAGATAGCTTCAAAAAGCAATTTGATGAGTGTATGGACCCTTCTTGTGAAAGGGAAGTCAAAAGTGTTTAAGGGGAATAATCTACCTCTAAGGGAGGTGTTTTGGAGGTCAAAGGTCACAGGCTCCCTCTGAGCTACAGGGTGCACTGTCCAGCTCCCAGGATGGGAGAGTCAGGAGGTGCCCCAGCAGCCACCTCGTCTGGTCCAGCTTCTTGCATATGTCCCATCTGCCCCCTAGGCACTGCATGGTGGCAGAGATGCTGCTTCGGTGTCTCCAGGGATGGAGGGGATGTTCCCCACTGCACGAAGCCCCATCATAACATAGTAATTCACCTTCCAGAGTTCTTTGCTTTACTGGAGAATTCACCCTAGAAGCCCTCTAAATAGAAACATGGAAAACATGGTTCAGTTTACAGTGTTTCACGAACATTCTGTTCATGGGCTGTATCACTCGTGTTCACATCCATTCCCTGAAGAAGCACTGTAAAACAGATTCTGTGCCAGAGACTGAGACCGTCTGTTTGGAAAGTGCTTACCTCTCAAGGTTGTATTAGGTTTCAGCTTCTTGGAGGCGGAAAAGAAAGGAGAGAGGGGAGAAGAAAGGAGGGGAGGGAGGAAAAGTGGGAGGGAGAAGGAAAGTGGAGGAGAAGAGAGAGAAGGAGAGGGGAGAGGAGGAAAGAAGGAAGGAAGAGGGCAGGAGAGGATTTGTTAAGCACTCACAGTATGCTGAGGGCTGAGAACACAAACAGGAAAGTGAAGATCTCTGCCCTTGAGGGGCTTACACTCTTAAGAGGCAGGAAAACCCTGGGCAGGGGTCTGGGGGGGCAGTTTGGTGTGTGGAGCTCCCCCCCGAACATCCCTGCCCGCAAGCATAGGTGGGCTGACTGGCTGCTGTGCCCAGATCAGGAGGGTAGAAGTGCAGGATGGAGGGGGCAGGCCAGGGCAGATGACGGATTCTTCTTGTGGTCACTTACCCATCCAGACAGCTCAGTCCCAGGGTGGGGGCTGCCCAGAGAGCTGAATTAGCTGGCCTAAGGTCCAGGGTCAGGCTTTCTGGAGGTGCAGCCAGGGAGAAGCCCGGCAGCGTGAGGACAAAGGACAGTGCTGGCCAGGGCTGGGGAGCTGACCCGCCGATGACTGCCATCCAGGGTCACCGCACACTTGTAGCCAGCCCAGGGATTTGCTGAGTAATCACTTGTCCCTCTGTCATAACTGTGTCATTTTCCATCTGTCCAGTGGTAGACAAGCCTCTGTGATTTTGGCAGTAATGCGAGTAGACAGAGAATCCGTTCTCCATGGGTTCCTTAAAACACTGCATTAGCACAACTGTGCCTGCAGCTGATGGGGATTTATTGCCTTTGTCCTGCAAGCTCCCTTGCTGGCCATCCCGCTAGTCCTTCCCCATGGTCTGTCTGCCCAGCTTCTCTCTTCCTGATGTGGGTTGGTAGAGAGATGATTGGGCATGGAAATGACATCTGGGCCATGCTAGATGTCCAAAGCTGGAGCTTGGACTCTTTTTTGGTGTGACCTTGGACAAGTCACTAACTTGAATTTACTTACTGATTTAAGCTCCCATCTATCATGTAAGAGTTGCTGTCCACAGAGGTTTCTAAGGGCTCTTCCAGGTCAGAGGCACCTAGGTGTGTGCACAGAGCACTGGTCCTAGAGTCGGGAAGACTTGAGTTCAAATCCAGCCTCTGCTATTTACAAGCAGTTAGGACAGGGCCTGGCACACAATTGGTGCTATATAACTGCTTATTCTCTTTCCTTCCCTTCCCTTCCAACTCGAGGCATTCTAGGCTCTAAATTATTTGCCCACTTGGAGCTTTGATTTTGGGAGATTTTTTTTTAAATTTCTGAGGGAAGAACACTGAACTTGGAGTCACTGGTTTGTAGGATTTAGAGTAGAAAGGAACCTGGGTCATCTGGCCCACTCCTGCCATCTCATAGATGAAGACCCTGGGTTTTGGACTCCAGGTCCTGGCTCGTTCCACCTGACTCTAGCCTTCTGAGGCATCCCGGCTTCAGCAGAGGCACTGTTGCATTGGAAACATCTTGTCCCTTCCCCAGAGGCTCCATGATCCACACCCCCCACCCCCGCCCCTCAGCCTGGGCTCCTTTGTAGGTGGCAGGGCCTTCCCCTCTGACGCACTTCTTCCACTTCTCTCTGCAGAAGGAGATGGAGAACTTCGAGGCCCCTTTCCGCTGTCTGGCCAAGCTCTTCCATCAGCTGTACCGTGAGCGGCTGGAGCTCTTTCACTCGCTGGTGTGAGAAGACCCAAGCCATGCGGCGTGTGCAGGTGTCTCAGCTTTGGAGAAATAGCTTTAGGAAAATAAATGTTGAAGCAGGGCTTTCTCGCAGTCAAGGCTCATGTCTACTAGTTTATAATGTTAACAGAAGCTCACTTCTGGAAGGAAGGCTGCACTGCTGTCATCACAACACTCTGTAAGGTAGATCCTTCAAGGGTTATTCCCATTTCACAGATGGGCCTAAATTGCTGTGCCTTGCCCTGCCTCCACCTGCTTCAGCCTAGGCCACGCCTAACAGGGAATCACACTGTCACAGAGCTAGAAGAGACCCAATGCCAAGCCCTCATTTTCCAGATGAAGAAGTGGGTGCCTTGCCCAGGGTCACCAGCTGGCCAGTGGCAGAGCAGGGCTGGGACCATGGCCACTTGACAACAGGCTGAACCCTGGCCTCACCATTTGGGCATCACAGGCCCCAAAGGCCATGTATCCATAAACTCATATGCGGCCTGCTCTGCAGGTCACTGCCCATGGGGCCTGTTGTGTGGGTCCTATGCTCTGCCCTGGAAGAGCCTAGAAGCAGGTAGCTGAGAGATGTAGAGACAGAGAGCAGGCCGCATAGATGATGGTAAGTGTCTAAGAGAGGTCTGAACAAGGACCCACAGAGAAGGGTTAGGAGAAGCAAAGGCGGCTTCCCAGAGGAGGTGTCCTTATGTGTGAGCACCCTGTGACTCGCTTCATCATCCAGGGTGATCAAAGGCTCTCCCAGGTCTGGGGGGAGGGGGCCCTCCCCTTCTCACTCTGGCTGCCTGGGCAGGTGAGGGGCTCTACTGGGAAAGCCACGTGCAAAGAGCAGCCTGGCCTGGCCTCCTTGGGCTCCCCAAACCTGCCCAGGCATGCCCTCCGTCCCTGGGCATCAGGCTGCTGTCCCCGGCATGGCAGTGCCCTCTGTTGGCCTGTTTTGACGTCTTTCTTAATGAAGGCCCCTGCTGTGTGCGCATGTGCCAACGTCCCAACAACCCTATTTCCCTTTATGTGTTTTCTTCTCCCAAGCGGACCGAAGCTAGCCATAACTCTGCTTCTATCCCACAGACCGGTGCCAGAGTAATCTCCCTAAAACCCCACTTTAGCATCCTCCACTCAGTGGCTGAGGGTGCTGGAGAGCATCGGGGGGATCTTGGCTGTGTTCTTCCTGCCCCTACATGCCATCCTCAGATGACAGGCTCCATATCTCCCTACTTCTTTTGCCCTTCTCCTGCTTCCTGACCCTTCAAGGAACACGAGAGATGTATAATCCTATTTGCCAACACTCATTCTGGTAGAGTGAAAAGTTTTGGGCTGAGTGCCAGAAGACCTGTGTTCGAATCCTGGCTCTTCCTCTAATTCAGTGTGTAGCCTTAAACAAGTCACTTAATTTCTCTGGGCTTTATTTGGCTTATCTCTCCTGTCATCTTGTCTGCCTCTGAAGTCCGTTCAGGCCCCTGGGTTCTATGACTTCAGCTCTCTGGGCCGCAGTTTGCCCTTTTGTGAAATGAGGGTGCCACACTAGATAATGAGTAAGGCCCTTCTCCCACACTAGCATCGCGTGGAGGGAGGCAGCAGCGGACTGAGCGTGAACTTCATGTCAGACCCTGGTTTGAGGCCCAGCTCTGATCCTAGCCATGGGATCTTGGATCCCTCTGTGTTGTCATCCATAAAATAGGAATAACTGCATTTGGATTAATCAGGGTTGTAAGAAAAAACACTTGTCTCACCGTAGTCAAGCATCAAGCTGTTACTGGGCGCCTGTGCTGGACAGATGAGGAGAAATCACTTTCTGTCTGAGTGGTGCTGGACCCTGGGGTCAGAGTAGACCACAAGATTCAGAGCTTAGAAAGGCCTTTAGAACCCATCCAACCCTTCAATTTACTGGGCAAGGAAATGGGGTCACAGGTAGCATGCAGAGGAGCTGAGGTTAGAACCTAGGTCTTGTGACTCCAAATTTAGTGCCCTTTCCTCTGTCCCACAGACTATGCCTCAATTTCCTCATCTATAAAATGAGAGATAGTCTGGCTAGTGGATGTGTCACCAAGAGCTGGTCTTTTCTCCTCTCTGGGTCTCAGTTTTCTCATCTGTAAAATGGGGAGAGTAATAGCTCCTGTCTCTGAGTAGCTAAGAGGCCCAAATGAGGTCATGTGTGTCAAGAGCTTTGCAGGGTATCCCAAAAGTCTTTAGAACAGATTTAAGCTTTCGGTTTGTGCTTTTGCTTAAAACTGCACAAAGAACTTTGGACCCCGTGTATAAATGTGTGCCATCCTTGTCCTCATCATTATTATGATGACCACAGCCTAATTTCCTGTCAGTCATTCTTGCTTAGCTTCCACGTTAAGGGTGAGGTTCAGAGACATAAGTTTCAGAGTAGCCACATCATGTGGGTGGGTCTAGGAAGTGTCACATCCCTCCCCCAGCTAAAAAGAGGGGGGAGGGAGAAGTTGCAGCATGGCCACCCCTTTCCTGCTGAGCCCCATTGACCACAGAAGGTGCATGAGTAGGCTCTCCCATCTGGGAGACTGCACCAGGCAAGAGGAGCCACGTTCCTTTGGCCACTGGCATCACCCTGTACTTTTCCATGGCTCCTAGTGCACCCAGTGAGTGGGAGCTGTGGGGGCATGCAACAGCCTGCCCCACCTGCTAGGAATAAAAGACATTTATTCTGAGTGTTGAAATGGTGTGGGTTTGGAAGGTTTTGTTTTTGGCAAGAGGGAGCGTGGAGAGGGAGAGCCCATTGCACGGGCTGTGGGCTTTAGCTCTGCTGGCTGCTTCTTGAGGGCCAATTGCAGCCAAGATGGATGTGGAGTGGATTGCCAGCCCAGGCCTGTCAGGTGGCCTTCCACTCCTGGCAAGGCGGCCGTTTGGAGCCAGCCCTTCCTCCTTTAATGGGGCTTCCCTCTTGTCCAGATCCATCTGCAGCTCTGCCACAGAGACTGGAAAACATTGTTCTCCTCTCTCAGCATTACTTAGCACCTTTCTTTTGCAGAGCTTCAGTTGCTTTCAAAATGCATTATCCTCAATTTGCCTTTGAGACAGAAGAGCCCAGAGAGAGAGTGTCAGCAGCAGGGTCCACAGGTCCCTGGTAAAGCCAGCATTCGAACCCAGGTTCACTGCTGCTCCAGAAAGCAGATGCTATTTATTTGTACAGGGTAAATACAGGTAACACTGAGGATGCTCACATTTCACACATATCGGGGTTGGGAGGAGGATACTTCCCTCTTAGGTCATTGGACCATTGGAATTGGACCAGTCCGAAGGAAAAATTGATGCATCCTTTCCCAGTTTTACCTCTTATGTGGAAATGAAATCATCATAATAGTGTTACCTTTCCAGGTAATAGAGTGGTGCAATGGACAGAACCTTGGCCTGGAGTCAGAAAGAGCTGGGTTCAAATCCTGCCTCAGACATTATCCGGACAAGTCACTTAACCTCTCTTTGCCTCAGTTTTCTCATCTGTAAAATGAGGGGCTTGGACTCCATCACCTCTAAGATCCCTTCTGTCTCTAAATCGTGTCCCTCCCTATCATGACTTGTAAAATCCCTCACCTTTTACAAGGCTGCCCTTGATCTGTAGCTTTCTGGGTATGATTCATTAAGATGAATAAGCTCTTGGGGCAGGAACTGTTGCAGCAAGTATTAAAGGGCATTGTCTTGCCTTCAGAGCACCCGGGGTTAAGCTGTGGCTCTGACCCTTAACCAGCGGTGGAAATGCAGCCATTTATTGGAATTAGTCTCTGTTTTCTAGTTGATAACTGAGGCAAAAAGAATTAACTTGTCCTATCTTGGATCAAGCAACTGGTGAGTGATAGAGCCAATATTAAAATGAAGAGCTTCAGACTCTAAATCCAGCCCCCAAGCATGGGGAATTGTCAACAGGGGCTTCAGGAAGATGGAACCGAAAGGGATGTAATTGAGCCATGGCGACCATGGGGTGGGGTGGGAGAGAGCTAAGAAGAGCTGCTGGGCACCATCTTTTAGGGCATAAGTACCAACAACCCTTTGGAACAGCAATGGCGGGAAGGCAATTATCAAAATAATGGATGTATTTATCCACCCATCCCTTCCTTTACTCATTTATTCATCTGTGTGTTTATTTGGGTCTAGAATTTGTGGGTAACCTTCCAGGTTTGGAAAATTCCTCTAACAGCAAAGATTGATGACTTGTCTATAAGTTATGCAAGCATTAAGCACCAACTGTTGGCCAGGCACTGTACATAAAACGAAAGAAAAAGCTTGGTGTGTGCCAGGTATTGGGAATACAAGGACAAACACATACAAATCAAGATCATCGGCCCTGCCTTCAGAGAGTTTATAGTCTAAGAGACTATAAGTCTATTGCCTGTGGTCACTGAGAAGTGAAGTAATTTGCCCAGGGTAAGCAAATAAGTGCTGCAGGCAGAATTTGAACCCAGGTGACTGGGTTCCTGACTCCTGACTCCAACTAGGCCAGTTTAGTAGTTGAAAGATAGCAAAGTATTTTGTATACAGCAACTTATTTTAGTCTTACACCAGCCACATGAGATAGGCCCTAGATATCTTATTATCCCCATCTTACATTATATGTAAATACTTACTACATATATATGTACATATATAATAACATGTACTATATACACAATATGTATGTATACATAATAAATTATTATTTATTATTATCCCCATTTTACAGATGTCTAAGAAATTGAAGTCTAGGAAGCTTAGAGGGTTAGTGTAAGGAAGGGCCCTCAGGGTGATCCTTCTCATTTTACACAGGAGGAACTGACCAAATTATGAACACATGAACTTCAGAATGTGAGATGTCCTTGGAGCAGGGGTTCCCATCTGCATCAAAAGCTGAAAGATTTACTGAGGACAAAACATTGGTAGTTATGAGGTCACTAACCCTTGGAAGCCAACAAAAGGGAGAAATCAGCAGCTATGAGTTCTGTTTCCCTTTGCTCCATGGGTTTCCTACATATTTGCCTCACTTCCATTTGACTATAAGTTTGAACACCCTCTCCCTAGAGACTGTACACAAAGGGAGAAGGCACCCCCAGTTTGGGGGGGATTGTTTTTATAACATCTATCTTTGCTATACCTGCCTAGTAAATACCCTTCCTGAAAAGGTAATTCAGTCTGAGTGATAAACAACATGAAACACATTGGTGGGGGCTCTTCAACAAGAGTACTAAAAACTCATCTCTCTCAGACTTGTCACTAGACGCCTGAGGGGAGTGTTCATCAGTTGACTTCCGAGGACCAGGCCTGCCGATCTGAGAAAAGGGCCCCAGTGGAAATGCTATATAAGAAAGCTGTCCATGGTATCCTGGAGTCCTTTTTTAGAAGCAAGAAGTATAAAGGAAACTTAACATGGGTGGGGCGTTGCTAGCTTACCACATAGACATAAAACAAGGGAGATGGGAAGAAAATGGAATGGAGAAAGTTAAAGCGGGTCCAACCCCGTGCCGCCCCTAGCAATAATTACATTTCTCCAGCGCTCCAAGGTTGACCAAGTGATGTGCTCACACCACCTTTGGGAAGTCACTGATACAGGCACTAACTGCCATTTTAGAGATGAGGAAAATGAGATAATAGAAGGTGATTTAGCACCATTAACAGCTGCCAGAGTCAGTCCAAGAACAGTGACCTTTCCACTAACCACCTCAGCTGATTGTGTAACCTGAGCTAAGGCCTGCCTTGCTCTGAACTCGTCTCTTTGGAGGGGTTAGATGTGATTGCTATAGACTCAATTGCTTCTGATTTATAACCAATATGTCTGGCTCATCTACTCATTAGCTGTGTGACTTAGGTTGAATCTCTTTTTCTTTAGGGGCCTCAGTTTCCCTATCTGTAAAATGAAAGAGTTGATCTAAAATGAGACTGGAAGGCCATTTGTCAGGGCCTCTTGAGAGGGGAATCATTTTCACTTTTCAGTTGTATTAATGGACTCCAAAGTTCCTTCCAAATGTGAGATTCTGTAGACCTGTTAAATAAGAATTAGACATATTTCTGCATGTTGATCAGTTTAATGATTTTTCCCTCCTTTTTTAAAAATGTATTCATTTTAAGGGATGGCTATCTAGAGGAGGGAAAGGAATAGATACAATGGGATATATAGGTGATGTTTGAAAAAGAAGATACCGACAAAAATTTTTGTTTTAAAAAACAGTCCTAGATCAGCCATCATTTAACTATATGACCTTGGTTCAATCAAATTACTTCTCTGGAGCTCAGTTTCCCCTGTAGTATGAGACGGATGAACCAACTCCAACATCCCCCGTTCTAAGGCCCCTTACGGCCCTGACATTTCCTGTTCTAAGGTCTCTCCCAGCTATATTATACGGTTCCCATGTCAGTGCCTATCATAGGGGATGACAAATTGCCAGTCACCTCAGATGCCATTCAGTAACACCGCATCTGTAGGCTGTCTATGAAACCTGATTTAACCTATAGTGAATGGGAAAGGGGAAGGGAGGAGGAAAGAGGAGCCTGTGACTACAGTCAAAGGTTAAGTCCTACTGCAATTGTGTGTTTGGCAAAGTTCCCTTTAAGAACCTTCAATCCTTGATTAGGATTTTTCAAGAGAAGCAGCCAAGGGGCTGGAGCACCAAGGGCAGTGGCAGGGAAAGCAGCTGCATCCTCATTGTGCAGGGAGAACCCTGACTGTCTGGCTTCCCTGCTCTCATCTTCATCAGCTCCCTTCTTAAATGTTGGCTTGCAGCTAGACCTGGGGCTGGGTCCTGCCTCTGCTCCCTTCTCACTGGGGGAAGAGCCTCTATTAATTCCTCTATGGAATGGGGATCAAAACCCATGTTCTCCCCCCCTCCAACTTCATTACAAGACAAACGCTCTAGAAACTTCAAGGTGCTTTTAAAATGTAAATCATGATTCTTGTCCATCAGCCACAGCTTGGTACGCTGGAAAGGGCCCTGAACTTGCAAGGATGGGACCTGCGTTCAGATTCAGCCGCTGCTACTTACTATCTGTTTGGCCTTGGACCTGTCATTTCCTCTTTCTGGGCCTCAGTTTCTTTTTCTGTAAAAATGAAAGGATTGAGCACTAATGTCTCTTCTTGCTCTAAATCTAGGATACTGTGAACCAGTTATCAGCTTCTTCACCTTTTCCCATCCTCTGTGGACCCAGAAGAGAGACCCCTCCTGTTCACTGAGACCCATCCCTCCATCAGCTCACATCTTACCCTCTTCAAAAAGCCTTCCCTTTGAGCTCACCTCCAATTTATCCTGTGTAGATCCTGCAAATCCAGTATAGATTTTATACAGGCTTTTATCCTGTATAGCTCTTGCATATACATGTACAATCTTCCCCCATTAGAATGTAAGCTCCTTGAGGACAGGAGCCATGTTCATCCCCAAGACTTAGCACAGGGCCTGGTATACAGTAGGTGCTTAACAAGTACTTGTTCCTGGGGATGATGATGGGGATGTTGTCCCTGATGCCATCCCCTCCCCCTCCTGGGGGCTATCTCCAGGAGTCAAACAAGTGCATCTTCACATTCTCCCTGACCACCAGCTCATCCCAGTACATCTTTCCTATTTGCTCAAGTGCCTCAAATCCTGAAAAATAAAAATTTTCCCTTGACCCTCTTAAAATTCTGTAACTATTTATCTCTCACATTTTTTTTTTCATTGCTAAACCTCTGGAAAAAGTCATCTATTTTTCACCTAGTGTTTCCATTCTCTCTTCTGTCCTTTGAAGGGTGACTTCTATCCCACCACTCCCCTGAAATTATTCTCCCTAAGATCATCAAGGACCTACCTACTTGTCAAAGGCACTGGCTTTTTTCAGAATCCTGTTTGATCTTTCTGCAGGTTCCCCCTCCTTCCACCCTACTACCAGACCTCTCTCCTGCCTTGGTTTCAGAGTCACCATGATGGCGAGGTTCTCCTTTCAGCTCTCCAAAAGTCTCTTCCCTCAAGCTACTTACTTTCTCTTGGGGAAACCACGTCATAGAAAAGCAAATACAAAACAGATCCAGAATAATTTTCCAGGGGAAGAACTCTAGCAAGTGGAGGGATCAGAATGGGCTTCCAATAAGAGGGAGCATTTGGCTTGAGCTTTGAAAAAAAAAACTCAGTCAATTAGCCAACCAATTAATCAACAAGCATTCAGCTAGGCATTAGGGCTACAAAGACAAAGGATGAAACCATATACATGTAGAAATATATATATATGCAAAATATAATATGTATGTGTTGTTGCTGAGTCATTTCAGTCATGTCTGACTCCTCATGACCTCATGGGTTTTCTCGATAATGAAGTGGTTTATTATTTCCTTCTCCAGCTCATTTTACAGATGAGGAAACTGAGTTTAACAGAACAAAGTAACTTGCCCAGGGTCACAGAGCTAGTAAGTGAATGAAGTCAGATTTGAACACAGGTCTTCCCAACTCCAAGCCTAGTACTCTATCCACTGAGCTGTCTAGCTGTGTATATTACAACATGACTTGGTAGCTGGGGAGATCAAGAAAGGCTTCTGCAGGAAACAAGAGTTTTAACTCAAGGACATAAGAGAGGGAGAGCCTTCCAATTCAGAGAATGGCCTGCAAAAAGGCCCAGAGAGCAGAGATGGAGGGCCAGATGTGGGGAGCAGAGAGAAGACCAGTTTGGCTTTACTTAGAGCTTGTGATTAGAATTAACATACAAGTCCATCCAAAGATGGACTAGAAGCAGATGGAGGACTTTAAATGCCCAGCAAAGGAATCTGTCATTGATCTTACAGGGTGCTCATCATTCCACCCCTCCCAAGAGCTCTCCAGGTCCAGATTTATTATTTTCTTGACTTCCTTGGGCATCTGGGAGAGTGTAAGCTCCATAAGGGCAGGAGACTGTATCTCAACCAAACCTTGTTTCACCCTCAATTCCCAGCACAGTGGACTGAACCCACCATTCAATGAATGAATAATTGAGTAGAGTGAGTGAATGAGTCCAGACCCGGTATAGTCAGTCTAGAGACATGAAGCTCATGATGAGGGCTGAGTATGTTCTATATTATGAGGGGTCTCCGGGGGATGTACCATCCACCTCAGATCATCGCTGACTGCCTTGGAATTTTCATCCCCCTCATGGGAATTTCTCATTCTTCTGTGCTCGCCTCACACATCTCCTCCCCTCCAGCCACATGTCAGAGCTTGACCTGAATGTTCTCCCTTTCCAGTCCCCAAGATCATATCCAAGCAGCATACCGGGAACATGATGGGCCCTGCGTGACAACCTGGAGACATTTCTCTCCCTCCAGCCAAAGAAGCTTGTTGAGAGCCTGCAAAGCCTGTATTCTCTCAAGTTGAGGATTGGGAAACAGGCATTTGTTGGAAAATCTACAGAGAGGCTTTTAGTGAAAGAAAGGAAGAGAAGGTGGAAAGGAAAACCCACTGGGAGGTCAGAGGCCAATTCTGCCTAACCCAAGTCACTGGGCCTCAGTGTCCTCACGTTTTAATGAGTTTACACCAAGATTCATTCTGACTCCAATATTCTAGGTTATAAAAACAAAGGACTCCAATGACCCCATCATTCAATGCTAGAAAGTCCAATGGCCGAGAAATAGTTCATAAACACCTTACTATGTGCAGAGACAGATGGGACTCTAGCAAGAAGGAGGTATGTACTGAGGGAACTGAATCCTAGTTCTTTCTCAGGAGGATACTGCCTGGAAAGAGAACCTAAATGCACCTTTCTCTGGGTTATTTTTTTCTCTCTCTTGGTCCAGATCTGTGATTTTATTGAGTATAGGAAGTCCCAGTGTGGAGACTTCCTCTACCAGTATACATCTGCCAGCTCTCCTGTAGCAGATGGTCTTGGACAGTTGCCTGAGAGCACTGAGAGGCTTTCTTTAGGTTCACCCAGCTCTGAAATGTCTAAGGCATGATTGGAAGTCAGATCTTCCTGATTCCAGTTGGGGTAGCACTCCATCCACTAAGCTACATAGGCTTTGGGGGGCCTCTTGGATTATAGGTTCATAACTCTAGAGCTGGGAGGGACTTCAGAGGTCATCGAATCCACCCCCCCCCCCCCATCCTCAGGAGCTGAGGCCCAGGGAGGTAAGCAAGGTCGCTCCAGTGTAGGTCAGTCAGGGCTGGCACATAGTCAGAAATACTGGTAGGACATCTAGATTTAGAGCTGTAAAGAGCCTCAGAGACTCCATTTACTCCAACCTTCATGTTTTACACTTCAGGAAACTGGGACGCAGAGAAGGAGAACTTGCCCAAGGTCCCAAGGGGAAGTAAGCTTTGGGAGCAGGATTTGAACCCAGGATTTCTGGCTCCAGAACTGTGTTCTCTCCACTGTACCAAGCTGTTTCCCTTATTCCCATGAAAGAAAGGAAAGAATCTCATGCAGTCTGAGGAATAGCACTCACTAACTGGAGCAAGTCAGACAGGAAAGGGTTCCAAGAGGAGGAAGCATTTAGGGGTTATGCAGACGTTCAGCAGGAAAGGCTGCTGACCCCAGAAAGAGCACAGCAGAGAACTGCCCAGTTTGGCCAGCACAGGTATGGAGGCCAACCGTGAGTAAGAGGAGACGAGTCTGGACGGGTAGCATGAGGCTGGGTTAGCCTTACCCACATCTGCTCATTTCCTCTGATGGAGTAACTCTGCCACAGCAGAAGCTAAGATCCGTTTGGTGTGACCCATTACAAATGAGTTCATACCAACTCTTAGGGATCACTGCTTCCCCTTCTGATGGCTCACAAACCATCCCTTCATAAGATGCCCCAAAATGTCACCTGGATTTAGAAGGAAAAATCTCTCCCAATCAAGTGGCTTTCATATAATAATATATTGTGAATTGATCTGAATTGAACTGAACAGAAGTAGTCAATATGACAGGCTTGAGGTTAGATTCATGATGTGGGTATGGCAAGGCCAGATGTCAGGCAGGTGAAGAAATTGGTGCGAAAATTGGTTTGGGAGACTGAGGGTCAATGCCCAGAGCTTTTTCTTTGCACAAATTCTCTTTTGCCCTGGCCTCCGTCTTTATAGAATTAGAGATCAAAAGAGATAAGACCTCTAAAGGACTTTGGAAACTTTAAAGCATATCGATGCCTGATATGGTTGCTACTGTTGTGGACAGACTGTACTCCGAAGGGAAAATTTATAGAATGTTAGATCTAAGAGAGAATTGGAGAGCATAGAGAGCAAGCCTAGCATTTAACACGTGAGAAAACTCAATGTGGGAGAGCAGAAGTGACCCACCTCAGGTTACACAGCAATTTAGCAGCAGGATGAAAACAAGGACCCCCATTTCCTGACTCCTAGCCCAGTCCCCTCCCCTCTGCCCACAGGGTGGCGGGGTTTGGGGGAAGCCCAAGAGGGGAAACACTGTGAGTACTGCGACCATCCACAAAATACGGAGCTCACAGGAGATCGCCAAGGGATGGCTAGGACAAAAACAATCCATGGCTCGGTGGAGAGAATGCTTGGAGATAAAGGGTAGAAGTGCTGGGTCTGATCCCCCATTTGTCAGTCATCGAATTTTGGGGAAGTTCCTTCACTAACGAGGGCCTGGGTCCACCTGTATAAAGTGAGGGGCTCGTAACAGGCTAGATGATCTCTTATGACCCCTCCCAGCCCTGACCTTCCCTTGTTCTAAGGCCCCTGCCAGCCCTGAAATCCTCTGTTCTAAGGCTCCTCCCAGCTCTGACATCCCCTGTTCTAAGGCCCTTCCCAGCCCTGACATCCCCTGTTCTAAGGCCCTTCCCAGCCTTGACATCCCTTGTTCTAAGGCCCCTGCCAGCCCTGACATCCCCTGTTCTAAGGCCCCTCCCAGCTCTGATATTCCCTGTTCTAAGGTCCTTCCCAGTTCTGACATTCCCTGTTCTGAGGGCCCTCCCAGTGGAGCAGGATTCCCAGTGCCAGTAAAAAGTAGTACTTCTCCCTGAAGTAAGAAACCTGAGAAAGTTCCTCTGTTCCCTCCAAGCCAGAGTAGATTATTTAGGGCCCAAGGAAGGGATGCTGCTCTTTCAGCTGCCAGAGCTGACACCATCCCCACAGCCCATCGTGTGGCTTCCCCGTGTATATATCACAAAGATGTCTAGAACCAAGTTTTAAGAGGATTGTGAAAGAATGGACTCCAGGCCTCAGGCCTCACTGTCTTTAAGGCCATGGCCTCCTCCTTGTGTAATGGGCCCTAGATGCCCTTATCCTGGAGCCCATCCCCTGGATTTTCTACCTTCCCTGAGTACAGTGGGAATGAGTTTTACACACACACACACACACACATCTCATTAGTCCTGGGCCTGTAGGACTCTCGGAATTCAGAGATGTGCTGTCCTTAGTCCCTTACTGTCCAGTCCCCAATGTTGCTCCTGTATATCTGAGCCTGGCATCAGGACCCACTTCCTTCCTTCCCTTCCAGACCAAGTTGTGTACAATCTATTTTAGAAAGGACAGAGACTGGAGGCAAGGAGGCCAACTAATCAGTCAACAGTCATTTATTAAGGGCCTACTACATGCTGACTATGGGAGTGGAGAGAAGGGCACAGATTAGGTGCCAACATAAATTCTTGGTAGAATTTATAAGACAGTAAAACAAATTCAGACATAACACACCAGGGCAAGGCCATTAGAACTGGGAATAAAGGAAGTCTGCCTAGTTCTAAAGTAGGTGGCCCTTAGGTGTCCTAGGAAAGCTGTTTTCTCTGCCTACAGTTCCCCCAGCCTGTCTCTCCCCATTATTATTCTCTCTCACCTGGAGTGTACTTTCCATCCCTTTACAGGCTTCATTTGAGAATGGCATCTTCAGCCCCAGATCACCCCCCTCCCACCCATGTGCTCACACTCGTGTTGCTGACTCAGACATTGGCCCACCTGGGTCTGTTCTGCAATCCCAGGCTCCCTCTCAGATAATCAGGAAATCTCCTGGTAGTACAACAGCTATGTGGGGTCTTAGAATCCATAGTCATTTGCTATTTAACTATCTCCCCTTTCTCTGCTTAAAGTGGGAAGGAGGTAGAGATGATGATAGTGATAAGTATTTATATAAAGAACTGTCTTGTGCTATTGAAGTTCATTATTTCACCTCAAAAAAAGGGTGAAAAAGAGAGTTCAAGAATATAGAATCATGGGGCTCAGAGCAGGAAACCACTTTAGGAATCGTCTGATCCCAAAGCCTTATTTTGCTGAACGGAAGATGGAGGCACAGGGAGGTGTAAGTGGTTTGCCCAAGGTTGTAGGAAGCACAGCTTGTCCATGCTGCCCCAGTTTCCAATTCTGGCTTCCTAATCACGTCGATACTGTCATTACTACTAGAAAGAGTGGGTCAATCTACTTCCTTATGGCTCCATTTATTATCCTTGTAATTTCCCAAACCAGTGTGGGAAAGGGGAGCAAAGAGAATGACCCCATACAATTAAATTTTATGCCATCATCTTAAAAATATACTCCAGTGCCCCTGGCAAAATACCCAAAGATGAGCCTTTGTATTCTAGGGATATGTGGAGACTGAATCTCCCCCTTCCCCCACTCCTGGCAGTGCCCAAACATTTAACAGACTCGGGCTCTCCTGCTGCCAGCCACCCACCTCCTGGGCATTGACTAAGCCCCTCAATGCCCCCTTCCCAGAGTCCTTCTATATACCATCCTTGGAGTACTGTCAGGAGCTCCACTGGCTTCCAGGAGATGGTTGCAGGAGGGTTTAGCCCACCATTGAGTCTGGCTTCCATGCAAATGGGATAGAAGAGGAGGAAGAGGTGGGGGGCTGGGCAAGCCCCTTCCTGACCCCTTCAGACGGCACTCATTTATTAGACCATCTGCTCTGCCCTCACCAGAGCTGATGCTGGGGCTATGTGAGTCAGGGCACTCAGGCGGAAGCTGGCCCGCACACGGCTGGCCATGTGTTTGCCTCCTAGCGATGCAATGGTCAGCTGGAGCAATACTCTGCCATTCTCTGTGTGGGAGAGAGAGACAATGAGAGCTCTGGAGCAGCAGGGAAACCCAGGGACAAGATGGGTTAGAAATGGCATCAACAACAACAGCAGCAGAAAAAAGTCATAACTGCTTACAGTTCTGTGAGCCTCCCCTATTAACAAAGCTCTTTCCTAGGAAAAAAAAGTCCCAAGGAGGGAGGGAGGGAAGCAAGTCCGATTTCTCCCTTTTTCCGGATCAGGAAACTGAGGCTCAAAGTAATTAAGAGACTTGCCCAAGGTCACAAAGCTCCTAAGTGGAAAAGCAGGAGCTAAAGCCAAAGTGCTCCTAATTCAAGGTCCAAGACTGTCTTTCTTCTGCTGGACACCTCAGAAATGAACATCAGAGGAAGATGAGGATTACAAGAAAAGAGCGTATTGAGATGTCGAATTAAATGTGCATATTCTTCAGAAAGACAGGGGGGTGAAAGTCAGAGGCATAACACAGTGTAAGTAGCATTGAACGGGTCTCGCCAGAGGGGCATCCTCCCAAAGTCCTTCCCACACTCTTCCTCCATGTAATGGGGACCATCATCTTTGCACTACTCCTCTTGAAGAGTGGTTGTGGGCAAGGACTTTGTAAGTTTTAGAGCTCCATAGAAATTTGAATTATTGTGAAGAGGGAAAGAGAAATTAAGGTGTCAACGGATTGAAAGTGATCTGACCTGGGCAGAGTGAAGTGGGTTCATCACCTCACTTAGTCCAAACCCTGTGCTTCTCTGAAGGTAGGCTGAGATCCCTTTGGGAAGAATCCTGCAGCCTAATTTTGTATTATCTCTTCTGGCTACCTTCTTGTCACACTTTTGCCCCATCCTGAGTTTAAAGTCTACTAAAAACACCAGATAGGTTTTCACATCAACTCTTGTTCCACATTGTCCCCATACTATCTCTATGCAATTGATTTTTTGAACCCAAGTGCAGGGATTTACATTTATCCCTATCAGCCGTTACCTCTTGTTACATTTATTCCATTGTTCTGGTCTGTTGATATGTTGTCTTGTTTTTTTTTTTTCATTCCAGTTCTACCATTCAAAATGTTTACTCTTTTTCCTGGCTTTATGTCATCAGAACATTTGATAAGCATGCTTTCTAAATTTAGCCAGTAGGTGGCATGAATTGATAACAACTCACTGGGTCATTGCAAGCTTACTCTACCAGTTTATCAGTCCTCAACTAGGGCTGAGGCACTGAGCGCTCTGCTCCCTGTACTTCCCAGAGAGTCAGAGACCTTCTCTCCCTCAGGTCCACCTCTTTTTCCAGGGAAGCAACACTCATTGTCTAGATGGTATATGGATTTGTGGATTTACCAATTAGAACTTAGCTGTGAACCCCCACCTACTGGCTAACTTGTCTCTTTGTGGACTTGTATTTAATGAGCACTCATCACATGGCCTTGGCATAATGGAATTAGTTTGCTGAGCCTGCTAGGATGCTGCCTACAGCATTTTTTTTCAGCATAGAATCAATAAGTAAATAAACAGTACTTAATAAAAAAGAGACAATGCATAATAATAAACAATAAAGTACTGAGCCACTGTAAGCCCTTTGCTCTCCTGGATTCTGGAAGATCTCTCCCTTCCCCCACCCCAGACCCAGGATAGATCTAGACCTGAGAGTTCTGGGTAATCCACAGTTTGCCTCCTTGAGTAGAGTAAGGAGGATGACAACACAGTTCCTATAGGACGGTCAATTCATGAGCCTGCCAGGATGCCTAGTCATCAAGTGTGTAGGTACAGACAGCATTTATTAAGCTATGTGCCAGGCACTGGGCTATGTACTTTTGAGGAATGAAGAAAGGCAAAATTGAGGTATTTGCCTCAAGGCATTCACACTGCAATGGGCTGGAGGGATGAAGTCATGTAAATAACTCTGTACTTAGGAGATAAATACTGAGTAGATTGAAGATATCTCAAAAGGAAGACCCTGGAAAGGAGGACCAGGAAAGGCCTCCTGTAGAAGGTGGGATGTAAGCTGGGTCTTGAAGGATACTGAGGGGACAGAGCATTTCAGGCAGTTCAAAAGCACAGAAGTGAGGAACAGCCAAGAAGACCACCATAACTGAATCTGAGAGATTGTAGAGGGAAGAAAAATATATAAGAAGACTGAAAAGATAAAAAGTTTTAAATACCAAACAAAGGTCTCTGTACTTTATCTCAGAGTTCATTGAAAGTAACTGGATTTTTCGTTTGTGCACAGCTGAGTGATGGATTGGAACATGGAGCGGCTAGGAGACCAACCAGAAGAAAGGTGATGAGAACCTGGATGGGGGTGGTCATTATGTGAGTGGAGAAAAAGAGAAAATATATGAAAGATGTCATGGAGGTAGAAATGACAAGACTTGGCAATGGATTTGGTACAAAGAGTAAGAATAAAGAGTTAAGGACTCATACTAGGTGACCAGGAGGATGCAAGTACCCTCAATGGTAATAGGGAAATTTGGAAGAGGACAAGGATTTTGGGGAAAAGATGAGTTCTGCTTTGGATGGGTATCCGATCAAACTCTCCAAAAGGGAGTTAATATAGAACTAAAGTCCAGGAAAGATGTTAGGGCTAGGTGGGTAGCTCTGGAAGTCATCTGCAAAGAGATGCTAGCCATACTCATGGGAGTTAATGAGATTGTCAAGAGAAACGGTATAGCAAAGGAGGAAAAGAGGACTCAGGAAAGAGCCTCGCAGAACACCCGTGAGGTAACCATTGGTTCTCAGCCAAGTCTGACTCAGGCCAGCATCCTGGTAGTTTAAGTTCAATATTGGAACGAAATGAGACCCTCATAGGTCAATCAGTGGTTAATAAAAAGTTAACCAGAGCAAGAGGATATTCAACAAGGATAAGCATTGAAAACACCACAAGCTGATTGAGCAAATTCTTCACCTCTGAGCTGCCCACTGTGGTTCACCAGCCAAGCATCAGAGCACATGGAGCTCCTCATGGCTATTTTGTACTCACAAAGTGGTGTCAGCAACCTGAGCCCTTGATCAGCTGGGTCAGTCAGATCTGAAGGACCATTTCAATTCCATTTGAGGAAACAGGTCTATGAGCAAACCTATGTCCATTGCCATAGATCTCTCCGAGAACTTCATCAACATTCCAGGTACTACCACATCTCAGGTGAGGCAGGTCCATTCTCAGGAACTCTAGTCTCTTATCCATGATCTGAAAAGGAAACAGGAGACAAAAGCATCCAGAAACCCAAGGTCTGGGAACCTCAGGCTACCTGGCCACGTACATACAGCTCCCTCTGTTTCTGCCATTCTTTGAATCCTTTGTATATCTCAGTGTCTGGCACAAATTTAATAAATTCGTGTTGACTAACTGACCGGTGTGCTTCCCTTTTAAACATCTTTTCTCCGCTCCTGCAACTGGAGGCAGGTAAGGAAAAACTGCTATATTCTGCTCTGGAAATCCAAGGGAGAGGGAGCCTGGCCCCAAAGGGTCAAGCCATTTCACAGCTCAGTTTCTTACACTCTTCCTCGGAGAGTTTGCCCCTCTACTCCTCAGTCCTGCATCAGGAAGCAACCCTAATCTTTGACACCTAATCAGTGAGGCACCTTTAGGCATGCCTGATCCATGCCCCCTTATAGGTCCTTTAATCAACACTCTTTGGTTCTAGGCGTTCATCCAGTTCTGAAACCATCGGACCATACTGCTGTCCAACCCACATCATTCCGTCTCATCCCCAGGAGTGTCCTGAGGCACTTTGTCAAATGTCTTGCTGTGTCTATGGCATTTCAAGATCCCCTGTCAAGAAAAGGAAATGAGGTTAGTCCAGTATGACTCTGGGCTAGATGACCCCATTCGCTGACTTGTGATCATGTCTGCCCTTTCTAAACGCTCAAAAATCACCCCTTTAATAACGTCTTCTGAGCATTTTGCCAGGAATAAACCACAAATAGTTCGACAAACTCTTGCTGAGTGTCTGTCTTCTGAGCACTGGGGGGATGCAAATTATAGCCAAAAAACGGTCCCACCATAATGGTGCTCCCAACCTAAGAGAATCAAAGTCAAGCTCGCCGAGTCTCGTTTGAAAAGCCAAAGTCCTTCCTTCCCATTTTTGAAAATCAGAATATTTACCCATCACTAGTTGGGTAGTACTTCTCCCACTCTCTGGCATGTGGCTTGTCTGCAATTGCCTCTTCCCTCACACACTCCACACACAATGAGCATTGCCATGCACAGGGTATCTCAGAAGCCTTTGTGCAATTTTAGCCTTCAAAACCCAATTCAAGTTTCACTTCCTCACCCCAGCTAGTAGTGATGAACTTTGAACTCCTATCTCTGATTAGCTATAAACTGTCCTTGTAACTCTTGACTTTCTTGTATTGTTGGGAGTGTGAGAAGTAGTACTCAATGCGAAGCAGGCATCTGAGTCAGGAAAACCTGGGTTCAGATGCAGCGTCTGACACATACTGGCTATGTGACCCTAGGCAGATCACTCAATTTTCTAAGGCTACAGGTTTACAGAGCAGGTGCCGTCCTGCATTGACAGAGGGGGTCTCCTTGCCAGGAATTCCCTCCGCCCGTACAAGGACAAAGGTAGACTTAAATCCTGGCCTTCATCACTCTCCATCCTCTCTGATATGTTGTCTGCTTCAATGAATGAACTACCTGGAGCTTCTGTCCCTCCAGAGAAGCTGAGTGAGTACCTGCGAACCGCATGGAGGAGGTGCCACGTGTGAAGGCTGGACCAGCCTCCAGTCACAAGGCTCTGTGTTTCAAAAAGCAGGGACGGCTTGTGCTGACAAGACAACAGAAATGGAAGACGCCTCCTTGGAACCCACAGTCTGAAAGGCATAATCCTCTGGAACATTAGATTACAGTCTTTGGAGGACAAGATTGGATGCTCGGCTTTGGTTTGATTAAATGCTTGTTTTAGAGACTCAATCCTTTGGTTTTCTTTCCATCCCATTCCCTTTTCAATCATTGTCAGGCTCTATCTGAACAACCTCTCAGAACTGTGGCATGTCAGAGCTGAGAGGAGTCTTAGAACAAGGGATGTCATGGCTGGGAGGGCCTTAAAACACGGAATGTCAGGGCTGGGAGGGGCCTTAGAACAAGGGATGTCAGAAATGGGAGAGGGGGTGATGCTTGAGAATAGAGAAAGTCAGAGCTGGGGAAAATCTTAAAACATGGAGTGTCAGAGCAGGGGAACTTGGGATAGATAGTGTCAGAGCTGGGGGTAAACTTACACACCCTTAGAGTCCAACTCTCTCATCTTACATATGGAGAAACTGAGGTCCTACAGAGGAAAGAACCCGTCCTTCCTTTCATTCTTCTGTTTGGGTAGTCCCATGAGGTAGGTAGTGCTACTGTTCACAGAATCTCAAACCTAGAGCAGATCGCAAAGTCCTCTCACTCTCTGTTCTTCAGACTTGTTATATTCTTATATTAGTTGGGTGGCCAAGTGGTCAGGAATAACACGAGTTCAGATCTGATCTCAGACTGTTACTAGCTGTTTAACCTTAGTCGAAGTCACTTAAGCTCTTTTGTCTCAGTTTCCCCATCTGTAAAATGGGGATAATAAGAGCCCCTACCTTCCCAGGTTGTTGTGAGGATCAAATGAGACAGAACTTATAAAACACTTAGCACAGCACCCAGGGCACGGTAGGGGCTTAATAAATGCTGGTGATTATTATTGTGGGTTTTGTTGGGGTTTTTGTCACCTCAGTCTCTGTTTTCATCAGATCATCCAACATTGTATTTTAAGCTGCCAACAGTTCATCTGTTTTCTCCCATGTTTTCCTCTTGCCACATTCTTCTCTTTCACCCATTTTGTCCTTTTCTTCTCTTCTTCCTCTGTTTCCATCTGTCTACCTTGACTAGTAGACACTCATTTCTGCTTCTTGGAACTGGAATCCCTTCCTTGTTGCCTCTCCATCTTGCCATGCACATACACTTGCCCATCTTGCCATCTCAGCTTTGCCATTAACTCCCTGTGTGACCAAGGGCAAGCTCATTAACCCTTCAGAGCCTCCTGGGATCAGGTTACCTCTGTGGTCCATCTAGCCATGGCAGGCAGCCTGATCTCCTGACATCCACCGTACCTTTCCAGGCACAGATGAAATGACTCTTTGCTTCAGTACTGGAAAGATGTATAGGACCATTAATGTCTAGCCATCAAGACCAATCCCTGGATTCAAAATGAGGAAACTGGGGTGGCTAGGTGGCAAAGTGAATAGAGCACCAGTCCTGGAGTCAGGAGAACCTGAGTTCAAATATGACCTTAGACACTTAACACTCATCGTGTGACCTTGGGTAAGTCACTTAACCCCAATTGCCCTGCCCTCTCCCTCCAAAAAAAGCAAAATGAGGAAATTGAGGCTGTGAGAGATTGACTGACCTGCCCAAGGCTATACAGGTAGTAAGTGTCAGAGGCAGGATCTGAACCCAGGTCAGAGGCTCATAGCTCTAAGGTCACAAAGATAGTAAACCTCAGAGGTGAGATGTGAACTCTTATCCCTGGGATGCTTTCATTCTAGATAACACTAATCACATTACCCTTCTGTAAAATGGGGAAGAGAGGGAGCTAAAGGATTTCATTCCATTTAAACTAAGCAACAAACAATTTTTAACATACCTACTATGTTAGGTGCTGGGAGTACTAAGGCTAAATAAAATAATTCCTACCCTCAGGGATCTTATATTCCATGGAATCTCTATGGTCCCTACCAGTTAAGATATTCTGTGATTCTCTTCTTTATTTCCTAGAAGCTGGAGCCAGAAGGAACTTTGGGGTCATCCTCCCCATAGCACTCATTTTACAAATGGGGAAACTGCATTCAGAAAGAAAAGGACTTGTCCAAGGTCACTGAAGTAGTCAGTAGTGGGGGCAGAATTCAAACTCTAACTCCAAATCTAGAATCCTCTGCCTTACTCCAAAGCAGCACTCCCCACTACATCTCTGTCACTGTTACCCTCTTCCTTTTAATTTCTTTCTTTCTTTCCTAATCCCCCCCAGTTTCTTACCCATCTCTCTCCTTCCTCTCTTGGGTTCCCCTATCCCCTTCAGTTCTTCCTTCCCTTCTTCCCTTCTCCTTTCTGTCAGTCCTCCTCAAACTGGGTTGTGCCTTCCTTCCTCCAGCCCAGAACAGGATACACTGTCAAACTGTAGTTCCCAGAGGAGTGGGCTGTGATCATTTTATTTTTACAATGTCCTTGGATGTTACAAAGGTGTTTGTACAGGGAAAGGCTGGGTTCTGGGGGAAGGGGGGAGGGAGGAACGGATGGATGAAGGAGGGATGCAGGCCAGAATAAATGGAGCTTTCAATTAATATAGGTCAGGCGCCAGGGAGAGTCCCCAGTGGTCCCTATGTAAAACAGGAGCACATTGTCATTTGGGGCCAGAGCTAGAGAAGATGGCAGCTGTGTCATTCTCCAGGACCCCTGGGCAGATGGACTGGACACAGAACCACTAGAGAGGGGAAAGGGGACATCTTAGAAAAGATCCAGGTTTGCCCTAGGAGGGTGAGAGCCTTTCTAATCACACAGGTAAATAGAATTAACTCCAATGAAATACTTTACCCCTGCATATAGCCAGGCTGTATCCTCCATGTAGCATGGGGGTATTGTGCAGCTGCAAGGGGAGGCAGAGGCAGAATAGACATCTCTAGTGTCTCCTCCCCCCACCCTTCTCCAAGGGAGATTTTATTTCCTGTCAGGAGGGGAAGCAGGAGGTTAGAGCCAGAAGCTTGACCATGCTGCTCTTCTCAGAGAGAAGGAATGCCAAGGTAGAATTATATGTATCTGCTCTCTTAAATATTGTTAGTCTCTAGGGGATGTGATTTTTCAGGTTCAAAATAAGCTTCTGATCACTGTCCATTAATAGGGAAAGGAGGACCCAGGCTTTATAACCAAGACTTGACTCTCTTTCCACAAAATACCAGTTCTACAATGAACACAGATAGCAGTTAGCGAAGAAAATCACTTATCCAAGTCGATAGAAAAAAGGAACTCAGAGAAGGTATACATAGGATGATATATGCCACACAACAGGAGTGAAAGAACTCTCTCATTGGAAGAGAGATAACTCAAATCCACCACAAGAGTCCCAGATCTCATCCATGGGAAAATTTCTTCAAGTTTCTAGTGTGGCAAGCTGGGGAAAGGGATACAATGAGGACTGCTAGTTCTCCTTGTATTGGCTTCTTCCTAAAGTCTTATCTTCCCTTTAACAACCTGAAGTGGAGCTGGCATCATCTGTCTTTTCTCTCAAAGCTGGAGGCCAAGAGCAGGCAAAGTGACTGAAGAAATTTGATGAAAAGTTTGAAGAGAGTAGAATTGTCCTCATCCCAACTCTGGACAGCTCTGCCCTGCCCCTCCTGCAGATTCTGAGATATCGTTCTCCCCCAGTGAAGAAATAGCCCCATACGACGAATGGGCTTTGGGTCTCAGGACTGCAGTCCTAGTCCTGGGTTCCTCGAGCTTACAGCCCTGAAAGGGAGGGAGTATTAGGAGTAGTCTCTCCATTTTGCAGATGAGGAGACTGAAGCCCAGGGCGACTGAAGTGACTCACTCAAGTTCCAGTTCTATCAACACCGAGGCAAGGTGGCGCGGTCTAGTGGAAAGAACACCGACTCCAGAGGAAGGCTCTCAACCTGGGGTCTGTGAACTCGTATCTTTTAACATTTTGATTTGTGAGCTTGTCTTTGATTCCTGGCAAAATTCTAGAACATACTATTAAAAAGAGAGCTATTGAATATCTGAAAAGGAAGCAGTGATCACAAAGAGCCGCCATGATTTTGTCAAGAAGAGGGATTCTCACTGGGTGTGAGCGTCCTCTCTGCCAATGCAGACATCAACCCCTCCAGGCCTCCTCAGCCTACGCCAAACTTTTCCATGTCCCACAGGAAGTCCTCCATAGGTGAAACATACTTTCTAGAAGCTACAGTGATGCAGCTAGTCAAAATAAGAACTGAGATCCGAACGCTGAGCTCCCAATTTGAAGGCAATGATCATATCACCACCTCGGTGGTCTCCAAAGTAGGGGCCAGGTGCTTATTCCAAGGGGTCTGGAATCATCCAAATAGAGGGTGAGAAAATGGACCACATTCTACCCTTCCCCCACCCACCCACCATCAATTACAGGGCTTGTCTCTAGACTTGTCTTGGGCAAGAGATAATGTCACCAATTGAAAAATATGAAAGGGGCCACACTAATATAGTTTTGGAAGGGTTTCAAGTAGTGTCCTGCAATCCCTCCCCATTATCCAAAGAAGCCCACCTCACTCAGGGACACAGACTCTAACTTATAGGGTTATCCTGTAGTTTAGATCCCCTACCCCAAAAGGGTTGGTAAGAGTCAACTCTGGGCACAGGCAAAGAAAGAAAAGTATATATAATGTTTATGTGTGTGTGTGTGTGTGTGTGTATATGTGTGAGAGAGACAGACAGACAGACAGAGACAGACAGACAGAGACAGAGAGACAGACAGAGAGAAACAGAGACAGAGAAAGAGAAAGAGGTAGGAAGAACAGAATGGAGAGAATTAAAAGGTGTCATGGAACAGTAGAAAGAATATTGGATTTGGAGCTGAAGGATCTGACTTCGAATCTCAGCTCTGCTGCTTGTTATATATGTGACTTTGAGCAGGTCTCTCCCATCTCTCTGGGCCTCAGTTTCCTAACCTGTAAAATGAGAGCCGTCCTAGTTGGCTCCTGAGGTCCCTTCCAGTTTTAAATCAATGACCCTATAATCCTAAAATGACCAAAACTATGAGCAGAGATTGCTCTGGACCTGAGAAATCCTAAGGGTTCCTTTCCATTCTGGGGTCTTGTTTCCTCCCTGACAAGCTCACAGCATCAGTATTTCCAACTCATCTGGTGTCCAAGAGCTGGAAACATATACCCATTGTCATGTCATTGACTGGGGATGATGGATGAGGCAAATAATTCATTCTACACCTCGGGAAGGCCATCCCAGAAGGCTGAGTCAGTTCCTTGTGAGTTCACTTGATTAATCATTGGATTTACGAAGCTGGATCAGGTTACTGATCCAGCACTCAGGCCAAATGTGGTGCTCCTAGCTTCCAGCTATATACTTCTAGCAGCTGTGTGTTTTGGGGGGGAAGATGACAGAGAAATGATACCAATTCTTCTTCCTATTGTACCCTAAGCTGCTGTGTTACAATAAAATCCCTTCCAACTTGGGGGAGAGGAGGTGGTCAGTGAACCTAAGATTCTATGAAAGCCCATGAAGAAACTGAGAAAGAAATGTCCTAGAAGGTCATCAGGTCAAATTCCCATTTAGAGCATGAAGGTCTTCAACAGAAGGTCATCTGGCCTCTTCTTGAACATGTCCAAAGCTACAGACCATCAAAGCAGCCCCTTTCTTGGGGGGAAGGAGAAGTAGAAGTGGGGACTAGACAAAATCCAGCCTGTGGAGGCAAAGAGTTTGAATCATTCCTTTCTTGACCTCAATAACTCCATCTTTAGCCTTCACTTCAGTAAATGGTGAAAAGGACAGTTTCACTGAAAGCTGAGAAGACTTGTATGAACATAAGTGGAGTCAAGTGAATAGAACTGGGAGAACAGTGTCGACAAGACATTGTAAAGACAAGATTTGGAAAGACTTAGGAATTCTGCTCAAGGAAGTGATTCGCCAGAAGACAAATGATGAGGCCTTCTCCCCACCCTCCAAGAGGCACCATGGATTCAAGGCATTGGATGAGGGGCACATTTGGGGGACATGGTCAATTCCACATTTTTTTTTTTTTGGCTTGATTTTGCAGCTTCTGACTTGAAATGTTCTTTATTCTTTTGTGAAGTTAGATTGCCCCTATGTACCAAGCCCAAGAAAAATGTGTAAAAAACAAACAAAAACCATGCTAAATGAGAAGCCTGGAGACCTGGGTTCAAATTCTAGTTCTGTCCCCAAGTTCCCCCTTGGGGAAAGCTACTGAATGACCTCCCTCGAAGGATTACTAGGACAGGAGTGCTCTGTAAACTTTAAGGGGACAACCAGATGCGAACCCTTCTTATTTGGGGAATATATTCTACAACTGAGAAATTGAGAATTCTACTTTCCTCATAGTAACCCTTCAAGTAAGTAGAGCACATAGGATGATCTCCATTTTACAGATGAGAAAACTGAGAATCAGAGGAGTAAAATGAATTGCCCAAGGTAATAAGCTAATAATGAGGAGCAAGAATGGGCATTTCTATAGCCCATTTTTCAAAAGTTTGACAAGATCTCAGTGGACAATGATATTATTGGAGCTTTACAACAACCTTGAAGAGTAAATCCTGCAGGGCTTGTTATCTGATTTCATAGAAGAGAAACTAAGGCTCAGAGGTGGTTTAGTGATTTGCTCATAGTCACATGGCTAATAATTGTCAAGGGCAGGATTTGAGCCTAGGTCCCCTTACCTCCTCCTTCTCCTCCTTCTCTTCCTCTTTCTCTTCCTCCTCCTCCTCCTCCTCCCTCTTCTTCTTCATCTTCTTCTCTCTCTCTCTCTCTCTCTCTCTCTCTCTCTCTCTCTCTCTGTGTCTGTGTGTGTGTTTCTCTGTCTCTTTCTAACTGCATGGTCACTCTCCTTGCAATTGCAGAATCTGTATGATAGCATTTTCATTCTTACAGCTCTGACCCTAAAACACAATGATGCAGAGGATTTTTTTAAACTTTAACAAATGATGCAGGGTTAGGATAGAGGATGCCCCCCCCAAAAAAAGAAGACCCAGGTGCTACAATAATTTAGGAAGTGGGAGATGAGGCATGCCAATACACTATTGGTAGGGCAGTGAAGTAGATTTTTTTTGGACCTGACCCCAGTGTGTTCAGCTGATAAGAAGAGGCAGGATTCAGCCATCCAGGGTCAGATTCCAGACTATGTCCATGGACCATTCAATGCAATGCAGGCATTAGCCCAGAAGCAATCATTCCCCTTACCCACTTGGGCCACTGCCCATGATGTCAATGAGTGCCAGCTATGGGGAGGAGGCATCTCCTCCACAGATGTGACTAGAACATCTGCCTGGCAGGAACTGGATCAGGACCTATCAACTTGTCACACAGGAGCCATCAAATCATGGCATGGAGTGAAAGTCTTGGCGAGACCATAGAGGTTCCAAGACACCTTTCTGACCCTTGGTAAGCAGCCAGATCCCTAGAAGAGAATTGAAGATAGAGGTTGGCACAGGGAAGGAGCCAGATTCTCATCTGATAAGGAGAAATAAATCACAGGAGCAGAGGTCTAGGGCTAGAAGGCATCATTACCCACCATCATTTTACAGATTAGGAAACCAGGCTCTACAAAAACTTGACAGGTAGGATCAGAGGGAAGATTCAAACACAGGCTTTCTTGACTCCAACACCAACACCATCCACTATACCTTCATCAGTCAGCAAAAATAGAATATTGGAATACTTGTACAATTGCTTAAAATGAGACAAATTATGTCAGCATCCAACTAACCACAGAATTCATCAATACTCTTCAGGGCTCCTGAGGTCCCTCTCAAGAATGAAGGGTGAACAAGAACTGGAGCTAAGAGGCCATCTGGTCAAAGTCCATTTGATCCCAGCCTCTCATTTTATAAAGGAAGATATTAAGGTATACACTTGCCCAACTGATAAGGACAAGATCCCCAATGAGATTGGGTAATGCCCAGAAGCAAAACTACAAGGCCATGAACTACTGAGTCTCTAGAAGAGGTCACTGTGTCCCTGGTCATGGTTATCTCCCATTTTACAGCCATAGAGAGGAGATGACTTGTCCAAGTTCACATAGACAGTAAATGACAGAGCTGGGATTGTAGAGATGTCATGTGTAGACACTGGCTATGAAAGTTGGGCATCTGACCTTCTAGCTCTGTCATGAGTTTCAGGAAACTATCAGACTATAAGGATAAGTTGTTATTTGGCTCAGTGGAGGGAGTTGCTATGCCAGGGAGATCAAAAATCTTTTGATGATTTCAGTGGAATTAATGAGGTAATATTTCTCAAAGTGCTTTGAAGATGCCATTATATTAAGTAAGAGATTCCTGATTTGGAGGAGGTGGATTCTGAAGACCCCAAGGTGCCTTCCAACTCTAAGATTTCAGGATTCCTCAATGTCACCTCAGTCCCTCCAGATCTATAGAATGAGTATGGAGTAACAGGAAGACAGATGTCAGAGTCAGAGAACTTTGACTTTAACCCTAAGCAGGTTACTGAGAAGCCTGGAGGGCTTGTGAATAAAACTGTCCTCCCAGAGCCTCAGTTTACTCCTCTGTAAAATGAGGAGATTGAACTGGTAGTTGTCTGAGGCCCTATCCAGAGCTCTACTCTGTAATCCTATGATCCTGATAAGGTTGGATGAGATGCCAAAGGCACCTTCCAGTGATAAAAAGCTATGACTCTAAGAACCAAGCATATGTAGAGTCCTATGGGATGTGTGAGGTGTGTGTGTGTGTGTCAGAGGAAAGAGGAAAAAAAGAGGAGAGGAGAGGAAGGGAAGAAGAGAAAGTAAGTGAGGGTAGAGAGCATGGAGGAAAGGAGAAGCAATAGGAAGGAGTGAGGAAAGGAGGAGATAAAGAAAGACAGGGAGAGGAAAAGAAAGAGAAATAAGGAGAGTAAGGAAAGAAAGAAAAAGAAGAGAAGAGAATGAAAGAGAGACAAAGAAGGGAAGAGAAAAAGAAATAGAGAAGAAGAGAAGGAAGGAGAGACAGGGAAGAGAGAAGAGAGAAAGAATGCAGAAAGGGGAAGGGGAGAAGAGAAGAGGAAAGAAGGGTGGCAGGAAACACCATTTCTTTTCTAGAGCAGGTCTGCACAGCCATGTTCTGAAGACATTCCTCCTTCATCCATGATCAGTTCTCTGGTGCACCTCTCTCCCTAGGTTCTGTGATCCATTGGGGGAGGCCTGCTGGTGGCTGCTCTCTGCCAGAATGGATGGCCACGTGCTTTGATTTCTCTCCAACCCTCATTGATCACATTGTTTCTTTCCATGTAAATGCCACCACCACAGGGGCAGAGAGAGAGAAGTGAAGTACTGAGTGATAGTGAAGTACTGGCCATGAGGACCTCCCCATCCCCACACCTGCCATCATGACCTGAGTTTCCTATGGGAAAGACTCCACCTCCCAAGGATCTGGCCTTAATAATAATAACTCACATTTCTATCATGCTCTAAGACTTGCAAAATCCTTTTTCTCACATCAGCCCTCTGAGGTATGGAATGAACGTATTAGTCTCTCTGTGGTACAGATGAGAAAACCTCAAAAACAGTAGATTAAAGAGCCGGACTTGGTATCAGGAAGGAATCCAGCCTCTGACACCAGCTGTTTGATGTGGGAGACTTCTTTGTTTCTGGGCATAGTGCTATCATATTTTGGGGCTAGGTGGCACAGTGGATAGAGCACCAGGACTAGAGTCAGGAAGATCTGAGTTCAAATCTAGCCTCAGATACTTATTAGCTGAGTGGTCCTCAGCAAGTCACTTCATCCTATTTGCCTCAGTTTCTGTGGCAAAGAGAAGGAAATGGCAAACCACTTCAGTATTTCTGCCAAGAAAACCCCAAATGGGGGCACAGAGAGTTGAGCATGACTAAAATGACTGAATATACACATCTCCCAAACCCTAGGCCCACATTTCAAAGAGGATGTCAGGGGACATCTCAGACTCAACTTGTCTAAAACTGAACTTTTCCCTTTCCCACTACAGGGTGGGACCCCAAACCCTCCCTTCTTCTCAACTTCCCTATTTCTGCCAAGGGTACGGCCATCCTTCTAGTCCCCCAGGTGGCCAATCTGGCATCATCCTGATCTCCTCACTCTCACTCACCCAACAAAGGCCAACAGTTCCCAAATCTTGTTCCATCCAAGTCAACATTCCTCACATCCGACCCCTTCTCCCCACTCACACAGCTGCCCCCTTTAGTGTGGGCTGTTCTGTTGGCTTTCTAACAAGGCCTCTTTGCCTCACATCTCTTCTTTCCACAGGTGACAAAGAAATATTACTGATACTCTGTGGATGGTGTCTCACACACACACACACACACAAACACTCACACCCTCAAAGATCTCCAATGTCCCTATTACCTCAGTGGTCCAATGCAACCTCCTATGCTTGGCACCTACCTCGAAACTCCCTTTCCAATCTTATTGTCCATCATTCTCCTCTGTGTACCCTGTGTCCAACCCCACTGGTCTCACTCACTCCCATACCTGTGTGCTGGCTTTCCTCATGACTAGAATGCATTTCCTCCTTGTCTCCCTCTCTCAGAATCCAGTACCATCTTCTGCATGAAACCTTTCTTGAACCCCTCCCCCAGCTGTTAGTGTCCTGCCCCCCCATCACCTTGTTTCTATTTTGTATGTAAAATTTTTGTATATACTTATATATGGGAAAGAGGAAGAAGACAAGGATTTATGAAGCTCCTGCTATGTGCAGCCCTGTGCTCAATGCTTTATGGAAATTATCTCATTTCATGTTTGTGCATGTTGTCTCCCCTAGGGAGACTATAAGCTCCCTGAAGGAAAGGACTGATTTCCTTTTGTATCCTCAGCATCGAGCACAAAGATCCTGACACACAGTAGATGTTTCATAAATACTTTTTGATTGATTGATGTTGTCTTCCCCCAGCTTGACTGCAGGCTCCTTAAAAGGACTGTCTCATCCAGAGTTGAGCACGGTGCCCGGAGCAAGGTAGTCACTTACTAGATGTTGATGGTTTGAATTTGTCTTTGTGTTTCCAGCACCCAGTACAGTGTCCAAGTGTATAATAGAGGCTTAATAAATGCTTGGTGATTCATTAGTTGATTGATTCTTCTAGCCCAGAGCTGCAACACCCTGGGGAAATAGCAAAGATTCATTCAATTCAACCAACCTGTAGGCAGTTCTATGTGATGGTGTGAAAATGAAGAAGGGACCCAACCCTGCTCTCAAGGAGCTTACATTTTACTTCAATGATACACCACATGGATTGTTCTGTGTTAGACAGGTTAGGAAGTAACAGAGGCAAAGGAAGATTCAGACACTGTGCACTAGGGAAATTTTAGAAGGGGGCGGAACCACATCTGGGGGAAATCTACAAAGATACTTTGGAGGATGTGGCCCCTGAACCAGCACTGAGGGAAGACCAGGACTTGGTTCAGTGGAAACAAGAGAAAGGTGTATTCCAGGAGAGGCTGCACGGATGCACAGAGCACAGGTGGGCGGCCAGGGAAAAACCGGGGGTCCAGTTTAGGTGGATTGGAGTGAGAGTAAATAATAGCAATGTCAAAACAGAAGGCCTTCAGTGGGAAAAAGGAAGGACAGAAGGAAGGATGGAAGGACTGAAGGAAGGAAGGAAGGAAGGAAGGAAGGAAGGAAGGAAGGAAGGGAGGGAGGGAGGGAGGAAGGAAGGAAGGAAGGAAGGAAGGAAGGAAGGAAGGAAGGGAGGGAGGGAGGAAGGAAGGGAGGGAGGAAGGAAGGGAGGAAGGAAGGAAGAAGGGAGGGAGGGAGGGAGGAGGGAGGGAGGAAAGGAGAGGGGAAAGGGAAGTAAAGAAAGAGAAAGAAGAGAAGGAAGAAAGGAACAAAGATGGGAAGAAAAAAGGGAAGAAGGAAAAAGTGGAGAGAGAGGAAAAGAAGGAAAAAGAAAGAGGAAAGAATCATTTATTAAGTGTCTAGTTATGCTGGGCACAGAGCCAAGCACATTATAAATTTATTTTATCCTCAAAACAATCCTGAGAGGCAGGTGCTGTTATGATTCCCATTTTACAGTTGAGGAAACTGAGGCAAACAGAGGTTAAGTAGCCTGCCAAAGGTCACACAGCTTGTAAGTGTCTAAGGTCATATTTGAACTCAGGTCTTCCTGGCTCCATCCACCTAGATGCCTCTGATAGGAAACAATGAAAGTGCCTGAGTAGGTCATATTGCCAGTTATATAATAGGTAGATAAGAGATGGCATTGTGTATTTGTACAAAAGCCAAGGAGAAATGCCTCCTAAGTTGGGGATAGGACTTGCAGAGGCATCATTTGAAAGAAGTTCAAAATGTAAGAGCATCTTCCCGATTATTATTAATTAACACTCATTGAATGCCCACCTCACCCTGTGCTCAGTTCCCTGACGAAGAGGCGATGAGGGAAGAGTGAATGAGGGGGGAATGCACAATCCAGGGCATCAGAGAATATCTGTCTTCAGCTATGTGAAAGGCTGTAATGAGTTAGAGAAATTTAGCTTATTCCGCTTGGCCCTGGAGGGCACAGCAAGAACCAGTGGGTGGAAAGCAGGTATCAGCTGCAGTTAATGAGGAACTTCCTAATAATCAGAACTGCCCCAAGTAGAATAGGTTGCCTCTGCCATTGTGAATGATGTCACACAATTAACACCTGCCTGTGTCAGAGAGTAGAATTGAGGGGAGGGGATTCATAATCCTAAATAGCTCAGGTTCTCTCTACTGTTCATAAGGTTTCAAAGCAGTTCCACTGTGAATTATCCCCATTTTATAGACTCAGAAACCGAGGCGAAGAGAAGTTAAGCTATTTGACTTGAGCTACACTGCTAGTGTCAGAATTGGAATTTGAATCCAGATCTCTTGATTCCTAGTCCAGAGTTCTGTCCTTTCATTTATTAATCAATCAGTATACTTTTATTAAGCAACCGCTATGTGCTAGGCTGGGCAGCTAGGTGGCACATGGAGAGTAGTGGACCTGGAGCCAGGAAGACTCTTCCTGAGTTTAAATCTGGCCTCAGACACTTCCTAGCCATGTGACCCTGGATAAGTCACTTAATCCTGCTTGTCTCAGTTTCTTCATCTGGGAAATGGACTGGAGAAGGAAATGGCAAGCCACTCCATTATCTTTGCCAAGAAGACCCCAAATGGGGTCATGAAGAGTCAGACATGACTGAAAATGCGTGAACAACAAATACAAATGTGGCACACAGGAACATGGGATGGGATGGTGGGTGGGCCTCAAAGCCAGGAAGGCCGGGCCTCAAGACACCCCTCTCACGAATATTCACTGAGTGACCCTTGGCAAATCACTTAAATTCTCAGTGTTCTAGGCAACATTCTGAGACTCTAAACTGAAGAGACGATCCTGGTCCACATTGGTAGAGGGAGTTTCCTCACCTGGGAATTCCTTGTACCAATGAAATCACAGGTCCCATGCTTATTCCCAGGACTCAGCCCTCAAGATCCAAAGACAAAGATCTCTTGCTCTCAAAGAAGACCCCTTCTATTGGGAGTGACCATACATGTGCCTGAAAGTGTATACAAAAATAAATACTGGAGCATTTTGGGGGGCATTTGGGGAGGTGGAGGCACTGGCAGCTCCGGGGATCAGGTGTGCTTCATGCTACACTGGAGCTGAGTAATGAAGGCAATTAAGGATTTAATGAGGAAGACATTCAGAAGGGGTGGATTCCAGGCAAGGGAGCCAGCCTCAGACTCATGCCCAGCTGCAGGGATGCCGCCTGGTTTTTATGAGAGGGAGAGGTTTACAAAGAGGCTTCTCCACCACCACCCACCTCCTCTAGAAGTTGGTGATCTCCATTTTATATCCAGGGAAGCTTCTGCCCAAAGCTGGCAAGTGAGTGGCTTAAGGTTGTACAGCCAGTAATTGGCAGGGGCTGACTCTGAGCCTTTTCCTTTATGTCTTTATAGCTGTAGTGACCAGGTAAGGGGGGGAGGGAGAGAGAGGAGGAAGAGGAGGAGGAGGAGGAGGAGGAGGAGGAGAAGGAGGAGGAGGAGAAGGAGGAGGAGGAGAAGGGAGAGAGAAGGAGAAAAAAAGAGAGAGAAACAGAAACAACTAACTTTTTTGAAAGTATATGCAATATTCCATACCTAGTCCCCCACCTCAGCAAAGAAGAAGAGACATGTTTTCTCAATTCTAGGGTCAAACTTGGTTATTACAATTTTAATTTGTTGTTCAGCCACTTTTCAATTATATCTGACTCTTCATGACACCATTTGGTGTTTTCTTAGCAGAGATGTTGGGGTGGTTTGCCATTTCCTTCTCCAGCTCATTTTACAAATGAGAAAATTATGGCAAACAGGATTAAATGACTTGACCAGGGTCATACAGCCAGTAAGCATCTGAGGTGATTTTTATAGTTAGCATTTATATAATACTTTAAGGATTACAAGTGCTTTGCACAAGTTATCTCTATTGATACTCACAATGATCTTGTAAAGTAGGTACTGTTAACCCCATTTTACAGAAGAGAAAACTAATTCTGAGAGAAGATAAGTGATTTGCCCAAGATCACTTAATCAGTGAGTGTGTAAAATAGAATCTTCCTAATCCTAAATCTTGTGCTCTATCCATTAGGTCATCTAGCTGCCTCTTACACAGCCTCAGATTTGTTTCTTTTGTTTTTTCAGTTTACAACATTGTAGTTGTGTTTATTGTTTTCCTGATTCTGCTAGTCATGCTTTGCACCAGTTCATGTAAGTCTTCCCAAGTTTCTCTGAGCTCTCTCTTTTTAAAATTTCCTACACTATGATAAAATTCCATTATTTTCATGTACTATAATTGTTTAGCCATTCCCCAAAGGATAGGCAGCTACTTTATTTCCAGTTCTTTGCCACCACAAAAGCACTGTTATCAATCATTCAATCAATCAACAATGACTAAGTGTCTGCCATATGCCAGGTATTGGAGATAAAAAGAGAAAAGTGAGACAATCCCTGTCCTCAAAGTACTTATATTCTATTAAGGTAACCAATACATTTACATACAAAAACATGCTACTGATATTTTGGCATATATGGAATTTCTCTGTCAGTGACCTCCTTGAGGCTTATGCTAGCAGTGGAAAATGTAGGTCAAAGAGTATGAGCATTTTAAGCATTTCCTTAGCATGATTATAAACTATTTTCCATAATGGTTGGACCAATCCACAATTCCACCAACAATATACCAGTATACCAGTCTTCCAGCAACCCCTCTGACACTGACAATTTCCAACTTTTGTCATTTGGGGGGCACTTACCTTTGATAAAAGAATCATTAGCATTAAGTACCTGCTTTGTTCCTCTCTCCAAAGATTTTTCCCATTTCTGTTTTTGGTTGCAGGCGCCCAAACGTGCATACATGCGTGCATACATACATACATATGTACATGGAATTACAAGGGAACTAAAAGATTCACATTTTTAACTGAAACATAAATCCATTCTATAGCTTCTCCAGTATTTGTCAGTCCAATCATTTTTTAAAGATCTCCAATAAAGGAAGCCTCTTTAAGCAGCCTAATCCACTTTTCCACAACTAATTGACAGGTTTTCCGTCAATTGGGCTGAAATATGCCTCCGTGTAATTTCCAGTTATTGAATTTGGAGTTAAAGGACCCGGGTTTGAATCTAGTCATACTGCCCCCCTGTGACTTTAGACAAGTCACTTAACCCCTGTGGGCTTCAGATTCTTTGACTGTAAAATGAGCCTTTGAACTAGATGACCTGTAAGGGACAACAGAAATTTAGAACTTGAAGGGACCTCAGAAACCAGTCCAGCTCCCTCACTCTGCAGATGAGAAAACTAAAACCCAGAGGGGTTAAGTGACTCACCCATGTAGCAAAGCCATTATTCAAACTCAGATCATCAAGGTCAGGTATTGGAGAAATGGTTTCCATTGTACCATGCTGCCTTTAATCCCTATTTTTCATATGAGAAAACTGAGGTGAAGTGGATTAGGTTAGTTTCATGTAACTGGCAGATGTCAGAGCCTAGGACTTTTAACAGGACTTAAAGACAATTGTCAATTATGTCGATATGTCAAATATGACAACTGTCATATTTCCCCTCTCCTTTTCTCTAGGCTAAAAAAAACCTTACATTTCTACAAACTTCTAGGCTAAAAAAATAGCTTAAATTTCTATAAAACCTTCCATTGCTATAGACCATAGACCTTCCTTTTATTTATTGGGAGGAGGAGTAAAGAACAGAGGTGGGTTTTGTTCCTTTTTTGTTACAAATTCTTTCCTACCCCCTCCATTTAATGAAGAGGCAAGAAACTAAAACCTATTACGAATATATATAGTCATGCAAAATAAATTTGCACAGTATCCGTGTCCTATACCCCTTCAAAAAGGCATGAGAAAAAAAGAGGGAATAAATGCTTCAGTCTGCATTCTGAATCTATCAGCTTCTATTTGAAGGTGAGAGTATGTCTAATCATGAGTCCTTTGGGATTGTGGTGGATCGTTGTATTGATGAGTTACAAATCTTTAAAAATTAATTATCATTACAACATTGCTGCTAATGTGTATGTTGTTCTGCTCATGTCACCTTGCATCTGTTCATACAAATCTTCCCAGGATTATCTGAAACCATCTCCTTTATCACTTCTTACAGCAAATGGTGTTCCATCACCATAACTTGTTCAGCCATTCTCCTTTACAAAGTACTTTTCTCGAAACTACATGTCATTTACTGATGAGGAAACTAAGGCTGTCAAAGAGAAATGACTAATTCAATGGCACATAACTATCACATTGTAGATGTATTTTAAACCCAGGTCTCCAGACACCAAATTCAGCCATTTTCACATCTAGATAAATATCCCCAGTTGCTTCAACTGGTCTTTGTATGATATGAATATTTTTTCTCTTTCTCTTTGTTTTGGCTACTCATCATTCAGAGGCCACATTATGCAAGGAAAGAGTCCTGATTCTGGAGTAAGAGGATCTGGATTTGAATCTTGGCTCTTGAGAGGCACACTAATGCATTATTGATGAAACTGTAAATTGAATCAGTTATTCTGGAAAACAATTTGTAAGTAGACCCCAAAAGTCATGAAATTGAGCATACCATTTAACCCAGAGATATTACTATTACACATACACTCCAAGGTGATCAAGAATATAGGGAAATGACCTACAGAGGAATATTCGTAGCAGCACTTTTTGTTGTAGCAAAGAACTAGAAAAAAAATTAGGTGCCTATTAAAGGCTAATCAAATAATGGCATCTAAATGTAATGGAATATTACTGTACCACAAGAAATAAGATAGATTCAAAGAAATCTAGGAACACCTGTATGAACTGATGCAGAGTGAGAGGAACAGAACCACAATAATAATTCAAAGGAAAACTTTGAAAAACCTCAGAACTCTAATCAAAATAGCTATTGGTCACGTCTACAGAATATGCTGTGTTGCTGAGACATACCTTCCACCTCTGGGCAAGTAATGCAAAGGCTAGAGGCACAGAAAGAGATGTACATTCACAAGCATGGCAAATGGGTGGATTTGCTTTGCTTGATATTAAAAGAGAAGGCTTCTGTGGTGGCAGAGGGAAGCTGGTAAATATGTCAAAAAAGGGTGATATCAATAAAACATTTCAAATTTCACAGAGTAACACCAAAAAGAGTAGAACAAATAGAACCATTTGTTATCTATATAAAAATTATATATTTAAATCTATATATTATTATGTATTGTGTATTTCTAGATTTCTTTTTTTATAAAGCACATGTAACAAGTTCGTGATTTTGTCTACAATCCTCTTTCTTGTCCTTTGCATATTGAATTGTTTGGGTTTGTTGATAGCTGTTAAGTTCACCATGAGAATGGAAGAAAACTAATTATTTGCTCCCTGTGTGACCTTGGGCAAAGCACACCTCTCTCTCTGGGCTTCATTTTCCTCCTCAGTAAAATGAGGAGTTTGAATTCAATGAGGTCCCTTCCAGATCTATAGTCAAGACCTCATCACACACCTCATCCACAATCTCCTTATTTACTTTCAGAAACAAATCGGAAAAAATTTTAAAAATCTAATTCTCTAGGGACCCATTCTACTTTAAACATCCTGATTCTCTGCCTCTCTTTCTCTGCGTATCTTGTCTGTCTGTTCCTTCTTTCTCACTCAGCAATTTTGCCTTTTGGGAGAAAAAGCCTTTTCACTTCCCATGTCTTATTCTTGAAAATAGGCTACCTGTGTCTATCTTTCCATCAAAAATTGAATATCAATCCCCCAAAGTCACATAAAAACATTGCTGTCCTCAGTGGTCCCTACCTTTTATATTCTCTCATTCTCTCTCTCTCCCCCTCTCTCCTTCCCTCCTTCTGTCCCTCCTTCTCCCCCATCTATCTCTTTTTCTGTGTATGTCTCTCTCTCATCTCTCTATATGTTTCTCTTTCTCTGTCTCTTTCTCTGTCTGTGTCTCTCTCTATCTCTCCCTTTGTCTCTTTCTATCTCACCTTCTCCCCACCCCACCTCTCTCTGTCTCTCTGTCTGCATGTGTGTCTTCCTCTCTCTTTCTCAAACTATAAAATATGTTACTTTGTGAGTTGTACTGGAAGAAACATGAGACCCAGAACCAGAGGACCTGGGTTCAAAGCATAGCTCTGCTACGTGCCATCTGTATGACCTTGGGGGGTCATTTAAGCTGTGATTCACCTGTAAATGAGCAAACTAAGTGAGATAACCCCTGAGGTCCTTTACAACTCTAAATTCTACAGTTGTTTAGACTTGTTTAGGGCAGGAAAAAAAGTAGGAGGAGGAGTTTGGGGTTTTTTGGTTTTGTTTTTTTTTTGCATTACTTGCCTCCTTACTCTCTGGGTGACCTCAAGTCAGTCAATTTACCTACTTCAGGCCTCAGTTTCCTTATCCCTAAAATGAGGGATTGAACTAGATGACCTCTAAAGCCCCTTTTGTTTCTAATATTCTCTGATTCTGATTCATATATTTTTGGCAACAAGAATAACTCACAATAAAGTAAGTACTCTTCTCTCCAGAAAGCCACATGACATAGTGGGCAAAGTTTTGCTCTTAAAGTTAAGAAGGCCCGGGTTTACATTCTATATTAAATACTTTCTAGCTTTGTGACCCTGGACAAGTCACTGTGAGTCTCAGTTTACCTGTAAAATGTAAATACTAATCGCACCTACCTCATGATGATATGAAGATCAAATGAAATAATACATTTGCAAACTTTCTAAATGTGAGCCATACATCCTCTCTGAAGTAGGCAGAGTAAGTTTCATCTTCTTATTACTTTAAAGAGGACAAGACTGAGTCTTAGCAAGGTTGGGAGACTTGACCATGGTCACACACACCCAGTTAGCTATGGACAGAGCAGAGACAGAAACATAGGTCTTCTGACTCCCAGTTCAATCACTCTAGAGATGCCTGCTCATCATAAATGCATACTTTGGGAGAGAGACAGAGAGACAGAAAGGGAGAGAGAGACAGAAAGAGAGAGAGAGAGAGAGAGAGAGAGAGAGAGAGAGAGAGAGAGAGAGAGATTCAACAAGCATTCATTAAGCTCTTGCTACAGTCTCAAGAAGTACATTAGTCAATGAAGGAAAAGAAAAAGATCCCTGTCTTCATAGACAGTCTCTAAGAAGGATGAGACGCAGAATTGATTCTAAGATGTTTAACACTTGATAAAGGCATTGGTGCTTTGTGAAGTCCAAGTAGAGAAGCTGCCAGTGAGAATCTTGGAAGGCTTCCTGGAAGAAGTGTCATTTAAGTTGGCATTTAAAGGTAAATAAGAATTTAACATGAGAGAGAGCCATGGCTAGCCTTGGAGTTAGGAAGAGCTGAGTTCAAATCCCACCTCTGCTACTCACTGATTTTTTTTATTTCTAGTTTTCAACATTCACTTCCATAAGACGCTGAGTCCCAAATTTTCTCCCCATCTATCCCCTTCCCCCACACCCAGACAGTGAGTAATATGTAAAGAATGGGAGAAACCACAAGAAAGAAGAAACAAAAAGAGAGAGAGCAAATGATATGCTTCGATCTGCATTCAGACTCCATAGTTCTTTCTCTGGATGTTGATAGCATTTTCCATCATGAGTCTTTTGGAGTTGTCTTAGATTCTTGCATTGCTGAGAAAAGATAAGTCTGTTAAAGTTAGCCATCAAACAGTATGGCTGTTACTGTGTACAATGTTCTCCTGCTCCTGGTCACTTCACTCAGCATCAGTTCATATATGACTTATGTAATCTTGGACAAGTTACATTCACCTAAAGACAGCTAGGCTGTGTCCCCAAGTCCTCAACTTGCCATGAAGATGAGTTTGAATCCTGCTTCCAACACTGTGTGACTCTGGATATGTCATATAACCTCTTTTACCCTCAGTTTCCTCATCCACAAAATGGGGGTGATAAAAGTATCTACCTTACAAGGATGCTGTGAGGATTAAATGAAAGAATATGTAAAGTGCTTTGCAAACCTTAAAGTGCTATCCAAATGTTAGCTATTATTATTACCTCTCAGGCAACTCTCAAAAAAAATCGAAATTAAAAACAATTCACCAACATGCAAAGGTGAGTGAAAGGAGATTCCACCCAAGGAGACTTCACACTCATGAAATCGAACATAGGGATGACAACCTGCTCAAAAAAAGCTCTGAACAGGGTAAGCTGGGGAGGATATCCTAGCTATGGGCATAGGAAACAACATAGCAAAGGGAGGGAGGTAGGAAAGTGCAGTGTGTGTTTGGGGGACAAACCCTAATATGCCTGAAGTCAAGAGTGATTTTCAGAGAATGGCAGCTTGCTCCCAGAGTGAAAAAGGACCTGAATGCCAGGACATGAGTCCCAAGTTTTTGCCAATGAATCCTCTGAAGCCAAAGAGACCCATGACCAGGTACACATTTCCCTACCTGGGAGAGCAGCACCTCTAAACAGAGATTTGTAGTCCTTCCAGGGGACTCTCTGAGAAAGTTTCTGTCTAGGCAAGCAGTTCTATGAAGCAAGACCTGAAATCTCCTTCCATCTGCTTCCAGTTCAAACTCACCCACCCTTTGACCTCCCCAGTTTCAGCCTTCTCTTCCCACAACCACCTCAAGCTGCTGTCAAAGGGGAATTTCAGCCCTAAAGCTGGTTGAGTTTTCCCTGATTGAATTCCTGTGTTCTCTCCCATCCTAGATTCCTTCTTCCTGGGGGCCTTTTTGTCCTCTGACTTCTCCATCCTGACTCAGAATATTTAGAGTATATTCAGGATTCCATGAGCAGTGGATGCTAGGATAGACTGGAAATCCCCTTGTCAACACATGGGAATTTGATTGGAGATAGGTTTAGCATACTAAAAACCAGAGGCATCACCTCAATGACAAATATCCATATAGTCACGGCTATGGTTTTTTGAGAAGTAATATAATGCTGTGAGAGTTGGACTGTGAGGAAAGCTGAATGTTACACAATTGGTGCTTTTGAATTGTGATGTTGGAGAAGACTTTTGAGAATCCCTTGGAAAGCAAGGAGATCAAATCAGTCAATACTTAAAGAAATTAATTCAGGCTATTCACTGGAAGGTCAAATACTGAAGCTGAAGCTTAAATACTTTATCCACATAATGACAAAATGGGACTCATTGGAAAAGACCCTGATGTTGGGTTAAAGATTGAAGGCAAAAAGCAAAGAGGACATCAGAGAATGAGATGGAAAGATAGTGTCATGGAAGCAATGAACATGAGTTTGGACAGACTTCTGGAGATAGTAGAGGACAGAAGGGCCTAGTGTGCTGTGGTCCATGGGGTTACAAAGAGTCAGACACAACTGAACAACAACAATAACAATGGTTAGGCCAGAGCACTTGTCACCCTTCTCTAGCCATACCTGAGACTAGAGGGTCAGGGAAGGGTCTGGAAGGACTGGGGAGAATTTCTGCTTCTCATGGCATCTCGAGAGGCTCCCATTCAGCATCTCTGCCTCCCTCTACTCTTTCCTCTGGGTCCTAGAATCCTGGAATGATAGAAGCTGGAAGAGACCTTCACCTCATAAAATCTAAGAACTAGAGGGTACCTGAGACTCACAGAACTTTATGGCTAGTAAAGGACTATAGAGAACATCTTGTTTAAGGAAACTAAGTCCCAAGGAGGGAATCAGAGAATCATAAATGGAGAGCTAGAAGTTTGTCCCAAGGTCAGCTTGTCCAAACTCCTCATTTCACAGGTGAGAAATAGGCCCAGAAGTGTGAAGTAAATTACCCAAGATCACACACTACTAGGAGGTGGCAGAAGTGGGATTTGAACCCAGGTTCTCTGACTCTGAATGGATTTCTCTTTCCACTATACTGGATTACACACATTAGTGAGTAAGTCAGAACTAAAGTCCTAGATGTCAGAACTTATGACTGTCTTCAACAGCGTGTGGGTGGGTTACTGTTTCTATAATCTGCATTTTGAGTTTGTCATCCTGGCCCTTGTCTGACTAAAATGCCATGGGATGAAATAAGGCAAAGTCATCACATTAGCAGCACTAATCATGATAATATCTGCCCCCATCACTGTAGCACTTTATGGTCTACAAAGTTCACTTACCTTGAAAATGCCTTGCAGAGTATTAGCTCCGTCTTATAGATGAGGCAACTGAGTTTCAGAAAGATGAATAGACCTAAAATCACACAGCTAATGAAGGAGGCCTAGGTACAAGGATCATAGATTCAGAATTAGAATGGACCATACAAAGAGTTCATCTGGTTCAAATGCCTCATTTTACAACTAAGGAAACTGAGGCCCAGAGAAAAGTTACTTTTTGGACCTCCCAGTACAAATCCAAGGTTCTCTCTATCCACTGTAGCACTCTTTCTTCTGCCTCTGTGTCCAGTGGTCAATCCCTCTAGCCCAAAGGCCACAACATTGGATTCTCCTGACCGTGACCATACCCAGGACCCGTTGTCCTTGATTTCTATAATATTCTACTCAAAGAGATTGGCAGACCACTGCAAGGTAGAAAGATTTCTGTATTGAGCATCAGAGGAGCTAGGTTTGAATCCCTGGACCACTCACCTTCACTTTGAGAATCAGTTTCCTTGTATGCAAAATAAGATTATTGAACCATAAGATCTAAAATTCCTTCCAACCTTAAATCTATACTTCTATGATCCACCTGCTCCTTTTCCCCTTAGTGGTTAGAGATGAGAAAGATAACTTTCTGAAGTCTAGACAGTCTGTTGTGTAAGAATGACCTTGCCTTGAAGCTTGCAGGACCTTTCTTGGGACAGAGATCTCTCCTCCAAACATAGCAGGCTAGGTCAACAAGGATGCCCTCCTGGGGAAAAAAAAAGCAACAACATTAGTTTTTCAAATATTCCATTTTACCTGAAGGTGCTTAGTACTGTGAGAGACCCTTGGTCTTAACAGATAGAAACTAGGCCTTCCAAATCCCGTGATGCCAGTCAGTAACCACTTCAGGACCAAGGACAAGTCACTCCAATACTTCAAACCTGTTTCCTCCATATAATGAAGATCATAGGGTTCTAGCTCTATAGCTAGAAGGAACCTCAGAGCCATCTAGTTCAGTGCCCTCATTTTGCAAATGAGATGGCTGAGACCCAGAAAAGCTTAGTGATTTGACAAGATTATAAAGGTAATCAGTATAATAATCCTTGCACTCTCAGAATTATGGTGAAGACATTATTGTACCCACAGTCCTATATGAACATCATCTTCTCTCATTGTTATTTAAAGAAAGATGCTGAAGTCTAGAACCTTAAATACCATAAATCTAGAGCTGGAAAGAACCCTATAGGTCATCTAATCCAACCTCTTCCTGCCCCTCCCCCATCCCCATCATCTTTGATTTATCACATAAAGAAATCATGGCCTATGGTAGGAAAATTTACCCAAGGTCATGCAAACAATAAGTAGCAGGCCCAGGATTTGAACCCAAGTCTTCTGACTATGTAACCAGGACTTTTTACAAAACTATATTTGGAGAATCCCTATTTGGGAACCTCTGAAGAGAACTGAAGAAGTCTATTTTTGTTTCTATTGGTGTTGAGCTTCAAAGAAAGGGAAAACAAGTATGACTGAGAATGTATCAGGCAGAGGGAAGAAACAGGTAGTCAGTTAAGAAGGAGCTCCGGAGGCAGTTAAAACTCCATGCAAAACCATCCAAGAACCTTTGCAGATTAACACAAAACTGGACTGGAGACAGGCGAGATCTCATAGGGAAAGAATATTACACCACATGGAATCTCTTTCTAATTCACTCCTCCTTTATAAACTCTGATGTTCATCAGACCTCAGAGAGATTGCCTTGAACACGTGACCTCATGAGAAAGCAAAGGTGGGGAGGAGGAGGAGGAGGAAATGAGAGAAGCAAGAGTAGAAAGATGAGAGTTATGAAATTGAAATTGTCTTAAACCCTCCAACTGTTTTAGTACATTCACATCCCTATCTAGCCAAAACAACCACAACATTGACCCTTCTGCTTGTTTGTCCTCTTAGCTGTGGAACTGATCAAAGAAATATTAATTGAGCAGCAGCAGGAATTAAATGTGTTCTCTCTCTCTCTCTCTCTCTCTCTCTCTCTCTCTCTCTCTCTCTCTCTCACTGGGGTTACATTAATGAAAAGTTGCACATAGAAGAAGAACTGGGGACTTTTGTAATCAGTCCAGCCTAATGATCCTGCTGAGGAGAGAAAGTACTGTGACATGCCTGGGGGTTTGAACTGCAAAGATTTTTTTCTACTCTTGAATCTGGATTATGAATGACATGGGAAACTTAGAATACTCTTAATGACTGTGGAGTCAGATTCCCAACCAGCTTCCTACGAGCATATTTATGCTTAAAATAATACATTTTCTTTTAAAGAGCCATTCTCCATCAACCCTCTTCATGAATAATCTTTCCAAAATGTCTGCTTTGTGAGAGCAAGATTTGGGATTTCACAGAAGGCTACAAAGACCGACACACAGTCAGAGATGAACTCACCATGGCCAGAAAGAGACAAAGAAATTGGGGGGGGGGGGTCTAAATAGCAAAAAAAAAAATGAAAATAATACTAATGTGTAAATATTCACTCTGTTCAATTCGGATTTGTAATTACCCGTCCACATTTGTTTTCATCACCTACTGGGCAGAGAAGCAACTGATTGAAGTTTGTTTTGGGGTGGTTTTGTTTTGTTTTGTTTTGTTTTTTTAATGCCGTTCTGAGTCTGATGTGAGGGTAGTATCTAGAGCTCAGGGCACGTATGGCTGGGAAAAGAAAGAGGCTGGGCTGAAGAAAGACTGGAGTGGGGGAGGGGGTAGAGAAATAGAGTGGTGTGTGTGTGTGTGTGTGTGTGTGTGTGAGAGAGAGAGAGAGAGAGAGAGAGAGAGAGAGAGAGAGAGAGCCATCTCTAGCTACGCCTTTCTCTAAGCCTCTGGAGCCTAAGGGCGCAATCATTCCAGGATTTGGAAACAGGGTAAAAACTGAAAAGGATAAGAAGGAAGGTTTAATCGCCCTCTCCCCCTCCCTTCCTCCTCCTTAGAGCAGAGGAGGGTTACAATCGTACTGGAGATACTGGAGGGAAAGGATCTAGGCAGGAAAGCTCTTGTGGGGGGGGGGGGGGGGGGG
>CM053585.1:382141156-382185138 GCA_028646515.1 Pseudochirops corinnae
GTAGGGGGGTGGGGAGGGGGAATCCAAAGAAAGAAAGAAGAAAAAAGCCGGGTGGCAAATCCTGCAGCAGCGAGACGGTCGTCCTCTTATTTCCAGGAGCTTCTTGTATCTGGGGAGGGAAATCCGTCTCGATTCTTCAGAAGACCCCCCCCCCCCTTTTTCCTCCTCCACTTTAAACAAGATTTACCGACCGCTACAAAGAAAAATCGCTCTTGGGGCTGCTCCCGCTGTCGCGGCTGCTACTGCTTCCGTCCGGGGCTGCTGCTGCCTCCACCGCCGCCGCCGCCACCACCGCCGCCGCTGCTGCCCGGGGGACAGCCATGGAAGGCAAGAGCTCCGCACCTGTTCTGCTGAAATCAAGGGCTTACCGTATACTAGGCAGTCTGGTTTGAGAAAACGAGAGCCAAGCGACCCCCAAGAAAGATAACTGGATTTTCATGGCGCAGGCTGCAGAGCTCAGAACGAAGACCGAAGGTTGCATCCCAGCTCTAACCATCTCTAACTGTCTAGGTCCTGGTCATGAGAGATTGTGTTAAGGATGAACCTGTGGAAGCCATCTCCAAATTAGCTATCACATATGGAAACTGGAGACCAGAATTTTAGGAAAAGGGATTAAGGCATCTCCTTTTGGGGGGGTGGGGGGTGTCTTTTTTATTTTTCCTTTTCTTTCTTTTTTTCTTTTTCTTTTCTTTTTCTTTTTGATACTGCAACTGGAACAGTCTCTGATCTCAAAAGGCAAGCCTCTCCTCCCGTGTGGTCTTTATAATTTACAGTTTTCCCTTGGGCTTTCTTACCTCCCTTTTTTATATTCTATATAATCTATACACACATGTACCCATTATATTCTTAGTGGAGTTATTATTCTTTGATTTGATACACACACTCTCTCACACACACACACACATTCACACACACACACACACACACACACTCATTCACTCACTCACTCCCAAGAACCCGAAGTCAGTTTGGGGTATTTATATAATGAAGAATTATGGGGCTGTTTGACAGAGGTGTTCAGATGCTTTTAACCACGGTTGGTGCTTTCGCTGCCTTCAGCCTGATGACCATAGCTGTGGGAACCGACTACTGGCTGTACTCCAGAGGGGTTTGCAAGACTAAAAGTGTCAGTGAGAATGAAACCAGCAAAAAGAACGAAGAAGTCATGACCCATTCTGGATTATGGAGAACCTGCTGCCTGGAAGGTATTTGAATCCGGATCTCCTCCCACCCTCCTCCTTCGCACCCTTCACCCCACCCCCGTTTTTTTCTCTCTCTCTCTTTCCCACCCCTCCCTACCCTCTTCCAAATAAATCCCTGCACATTCCACCATTTTCTTACTTCATTCCTTCTGCCTCCCTTGGATCAAGGTTGCTTGGGTTAGTTAGAAGGAAAGCGCTCAGAGAAAGCCATACTCTACTCTCTTTCCTCCTCTCTCTCCCTCCCCCCCCCCCCCCAATCTCCTCATTGGAATAATCTATGTATAGTGAAAACAACAAGGGAGACGATAAAAAAGCGTCTGGGTGAACCGCCGCTCTGGGTTCTGGGTTGTCACTGCCTGGGGAAGGAGGAAAAGAAAAAATTCCTTTAGCTTTAAGCTGCCTATAATACAGAAACAATTCCTTCTCTCTTCGCTGGTCTTGTTTTCACGAAAGGAGGTCCAAAAGCATTCTGCCTCCCCTTTCTTTACCTCTGTCCTCTCCGCGCGCCCCCCTTCCCCCATAAAATAATAAAGTCCCAAGCACGTCTTCACCGGCAAACCTTCCCTCTTCCTTCTATCATTTGTGGTTTCTAAGAAGCCTTGCTCGGCAGACCCTCAGGATTCCCCCCATCTCATACAGAGTTCAAGAGAATTTCGTAATGTCTATGAACGGGCCCGATTGTTGGAGGAGGTGGTTAAGTGTGTGTGTGCGTGTGTGTGTGTGTGTGTGTGGCCGCGCTAATGCCGACAAAAACCTAAAAATAAATAAGTCTCTCGCAGAAAATAAGCCCAAGTTCTGTTGAGCAGTAATTCACCTCCGGCTCGATGTGAGGGAGCAGAATTCCCTTCCACAGAGACTGACATGTCTGATAGCTAGATAACAAGGCGAGATTCAGCATTGCAGCCACATCCTGAAATCAGACATTGTGGAAGGGGGCGGGGGCAAAGGGAGGTGGGGGGAGGTAAAGAATTGGGGGCGGGAGTGTCAGCAGTTTGCCTTTCACTGTGTTATTTTGTAGTGCCATTGAAGTGCGTGCGTGTGTTTATGTATGTGTTGTGGAGTGGGGTGGTCTGTGGCCATGAGGACACATACAGAACACAGATGCAAGCCTGTGCACTGGGGACAAGCACACAGTTGTACATGGAAAACATTCCTGCAGGTCATACAATCTGCATTGAGAAATGGACTGGGGGGGTTTGAGCGTGTGTGTGCGTGTGTGTTTGTGCAAGCTACAGCTATGTGCCCAGAGAAATCCAAACCTCTGTGTGTGTGTGTTCAAAGACCTAAACATGGTTTTGCTGATGTGAAGACTGGCTGGAGGGGAGCACAGAGAAGGGGGCTGCTTTGAAGAGAAAAGTGTTGAGTGGTCACTGCTGCAGAGTGGCTTTTCTCAAATCAGCCCTGAGATGGTGATTCGCGGAGTTGAGAGGCATCGGGGGCGGGAGTGAGGGGTCCGCAAGCAGGCAATGGGTGTAAAAGAAGAGCGAAGTGGGAGGGAAAAGGCCGCTCCAGTCCTGGAGTATCAGCAAAACTGCTCTTTGGAATTGGTCTTGTCCGGGAAGCCGCGCGAATCCAGCCCCCTTCTCTGTGCCCCTCCCCCGCCCCCACCCCCTTCCTCCTTCTTGGTGCAAACGGTTGAGTGATGGCTGAACATGTTTTGAATAGCTAAGTGACTTCATTGAGCGATGGTCTGTTTGACGCATACTGCATTCGATGCCCTTTCTCAATCCAAGCCGCTGCCTGTTACCGTTTTCTGCAGCGGAGTTCTCTCCTGCATACTATATGCCAGCCCCAAGCCAGAAAATCAATATCAGGAAATTAATCGGGGAGCTTTGAAAGCCGCATGCACACACACGGGGGGGGGGGGGGAAGGGGGGAGAAGAGCTCTTCATGCAGCTAGTCATTAACAGCGGCCAGACTTCTCCTTAATTAAGCATCGATGACACCTTAGCTACCAAAAGAGAACGCTAGTAGAAGGAATTAGGGGCGCTTTAGGGAGAAAGTAGCATATTTGTAGTTTCCTTTCCTTGGATTGAAGTTAGATAGACGGAGACTGGTAGGCTAGGTTGGGGGGGGCGGAGAAATGGCAAAATCTGAGGGGGGAGAGAAGCTCTGAAATGGGTCTGTCTGCACAAATAGATGTGACTCTAAGGGTTCCAATTGCCAAAGCTAAGTACTGCATCTTTAAAGCATTTTGTAGTTCCCTAAAGGCCCAGGGACCTGGGGGCAGCTTAGGTTTATTATTTGTGCATTAAAAAAGAGGAAAAGATATTTTAATTAAAAATCTGCTCTTCTTGTTGCCCCCATCTCAAAATGTATTGACTTGAACTCTCTCCCAAGTCATCCACACTCCCTCTGAATCATCTGCAAAGAGGTTATGACTAGCAACACAGCAAAAGGGGCGTGAGATGCAGACAGAAGCAGTGGGCTTGGCCCCTGCAAGACCCCCCTCCTCCCAGCAGTGGGGGGAGGAGGCTCAAGCACCACTGCCTTAGGGAAACTGTGCTCCGCCTTGTATCCAGTCACATCTCTTGGAGCAGCCATCACCCTCATCCCACTTGTGGCCAAATGCAGAGGCAGGAAGGGTGGGGTGTACAGGGCTAGGACCATGCTGGTAATTGCCCCGGCCTCTGATCCAACAGGGCTTCCCAGGGTGCTAGGCCATACAATGAACATTAGAGAGGTGGCTGAGAAACAAGAAGGTAGCATTGGAACCAAGGAATTAACTTGATCACAGAGGTTGGAGTGATGGTGAATATGGCATTTTTCTTAGTTGGTTGTTAGGTTGTTTATTTTTGGGCTATTTTAAATAGCCATTCTTTACAGAGATCAATGTTTCTCCCTTCCCAGTACTGAACATCCCTGAACCAAATTGTACATCCAGAAAATACCCTGTCCCCTTCCCTGCCAAGGAATTGTGAATATATTTCAAAATCCTCACCAAGAGTTCATAAAAGGCCCTAAGAGAAAATCAACTTTATGCTTTTTCTAATGTCTCCCACTCTCTGGTTTGCAGTCAAGCTAGTAGCTTCCAGAGATTTTTCTTCTTCCCTTTCTGATGTGGAAGCTCAGAACTTCCTTGTCCCAGTTACTACCTCTGAAATTAATGGATCTGCTGAAGAATTGCAAGCCACCTGTTCAGATCTTCTATTGAAGGGAAGCAATACATAGTCAGGGATTTTAGGTCTTAATGCAAAAAAGCAACCTCATAGATGGCTTGAGGTTCAGTTGGAGTCTCCTTTGACTCCCAAGTCAGTGTGTGTGTGTGTGTGTGTGTGTGTGTGTGTGTGTGTGTGTGTGTGTGTACTGCATTACATGAGTCGAATTTCAGGGAAGAGGATAAGTTGGGTCAGGAATGTGGGCCATTGGTGGTATAAAAGTATCAGATGACAGGCTCTTGAACTTTCCAGGAAACCATCGTGAGGGGCCTTAGGGTGAAGCTATGATCTTAGAATCCCTTCAGAGAAGAAAACAATGAAAGGTGCAGTAGTTCTGACCTAAGCCAAGTACCTCTAGGTATCAGGATGCCTTTCTCTTCCCCACCCCATCCGCAGAGCCTCTTCTGTGCTCAGTGTAGTAACCTGGTAGACCACCTAAGAAAACATCTTCTCCATTGGGAAAAAGCCCTTTGTTCTTTTCTGAGTTTTCCCTTCTCATTTCATGGATTCCAGTATTCTTCCAAGAGATACTCCTTACCAGTAAAGAGAAAGGGTTACTCTTTAGATAAGGTTAAATATGACATGGAATTTTCAGTCATTTCCTTCCTGTCTTTTCCTTTCTCTCCCTTTCTCCTTCTGTTTCCCTCTGCTCCCTATTTCTCTGTCTTTGTATTTCTATATCCCATTTACCTCTGTCTCTCTCCATCTCTGTGTTCAAAGCTCTGTCTGTCTCTATTTCTCTTTCTCTATCTCTCTGTCTGTCTCTCTTGGTTTCTCTATCTCTGTCTGGGCCTGTCTCTCTCTCTTTCTCTTCTCACAGCCTTGTTCTGGGATGAAAAAAGGCATTTTCTCTGTCGGCACTGTTAAATTCCACTCTGCTGAAGATTTTGAGCATTTAGTTTGACAGCTGCTTCTCTTTCCATAACCCCCCCCACACACACACACAGACATATACTTTGTCCCTCTGTCAAAGCATCCCTGCCAACCTTTCAGAGGCTTCACTCCCTTTAAAGCAGAATGTGGCTTTTTCCTCCTATTTTTACCAAATTTTCTTCTCTGAGTTCCTTTGGGCCCATGGTTCCCCTGCTCTGGAGACCAACGAACTCCATTCAGTCTTACTTTTGGAGGAGGAAACCATATTCCATTTCAATGAAACTGACAGCTTTTCCCAACCATTTTTCTCCGTAGGTATAGATAATAACAATAATTATTATTAAGCATAGCTATTGAGTTTACTCACTGGCCTTCAAAGCATAGTAGGTATTAATGATGATTTAACTCTGCTTTCAGCACCTCAAACACAGTAGGCCCTCAATAAATATTGGTTGATTGGTTGATTCGGAAGTTCAGAATGTTCATGAACCCTGGCTGGCCCAGGTACCATCATGACATAGAAAATCGAACCCAGCCAGTGATAGAAAAGAGTACAGGAGGCGGAGAGATAGAAATGTCATGTTCTTAACTTGCTTTTTGTTCCCTTAAAAAAATAAAAAACTGGTTAAGAAACAACATATCAAGGTAGAATGAGGTGATCTTAAAGTCAGAACGGCCCAGGTTCATGTCCTTCCTCTAACACATATTAGCTGTGCGATTCTGGGCAAACCACTGTAGTGCAGTGGATAGAGCAATGGATCTGAGTCAGGAATATCTGAGCTCAAGTTCGGTTTTGCACGTTTAGTGACTGTGTGATCCTGGGCAAGTCATTTCACCTTTGTTCATCTCAGTTTCCTCAACCATGAAATGTGAATAAGAACAATGCCTATCTCCACCAGGCTGTTGTTAATAATATTTATAAAGCACTTAGTATGATGCCTGGCTAAGACCCGCAGGAAGCGCCTTATAAAAACACCAGTTATTCTTATTAGCTATTATTCTCAATGGCCCGGGTAACTCACTAAGACTAAAAGTTCAGTTGATTTACATTACTGAGGGGATTTTGCACACCAAGTTTTCCCCAACATGAATGAAATCACAAGTCAAAGTCAAAAGGATAAAAGAAAGAAAATTTGTTCATTATGAACACATACAAGAACAGCATGGCATAAGGAGTTAGACAGTTCAGAACTGACTGATGTAAAGAGATGTAATCAAAGGAAAGAGAGCACAGAAAAGCACTCACATGCACTACCCTTGAGAAAAAGTGACCACCTCATCTGCTTCTCTTTACAACTGGCCTGAGGAATTCCACAGGATCTCAGTTTTCAAAAAGACAAACAATAATAATAATACATAAACTCAGTATTTTCTATAATGGTTTTTCTGGTTTACAAGGAACTGACCTCAGAGCCATCCTCAGGAAGGAAAGTATCATGAAGTATCATGATCTCTACTTTCCAGAAGGGGAAACCGAGGCCCAGAGAAGTCTAGTCACTTGCTCAAGGTCACTCAGTGACTAATTATTGGAGCCCAGACTTAGATCCAGATCTTTTGACTTCAAGTTCAGTTCTCTTTTCTAACATACCTTGTTCTCTCCCCAAATAAAGAGCAGAAAGTGCAAGGTGAGGTGGCAGTGTTGTGAATAGTGAAATCTTCCTTGATATAAAGCTTGAATTTGAAGTTGAAAGGAGACTGAGGAATAATTTAGTCCAATCCTCAATTTTTTTAATTTTATTTTTATTTTCAATTCAAAATTCTTTCTCTCCTTTCCCACCCATTGAGACGGCAAGAAATATGGTAGCCATTATATATTTATAAAATATGCAAAACATATTTCCATGTTAGCCATGTTCAGAAAAAAAGGCAAGAAAAACAAACAAAAGAATGAAAGTGCTTCAATCTGCACAATTAATCCATCAGTTCTCTATCTGAAGGTGGCTAGCATTTTACAGCATCAATCCTTTGGAGTAACAGTGGATCATTGTATTAATTGGCATTACTAAGTCTTGCAGTTGATTATCTTTACAATATTGCCATTATTGTGTAGGTTGTTCTCCTGGTTCTGCTCACTTCACCCCGTATCAGTTCAAATAAATCTTCCCAGGTTTTCTGAAACAATTCCCTTTATTTTTTATACACAATAATAATGCATCACATTCATATACTATAACTTGTTCAGCCATTCCTTAGTTTATGGGCATCACCTCAGTTTCCAATTCTTTGCCTCCACAAAGAGAGCTGCTATAAATATTTTTGTACATATGGGTCTTTTTCTTTTTTGTTTGGCCTACTTGGAGTATAGAACTAGTAGTGGTATTGCTGGGCCAAAGGGTGTGCACAGTTTTGTAACCCTTTGGGCATAGTTATACATTATTCTCTGAACTGGTTCATAGCATCAGTGTACTTATGTTCCCACATCTCCTCCAACTTTTGTCATTTTCCTTTTCTGTCATTTTAGCCAAACTGATGGCTATGATGTGATACCTCAGAGTTGGTTTAATTTGTGTTTCTCTAATAATTAGCGATTTAGAGTGTATTTTCATATTACTATTGATAGCTTTGATTTCTTCTGCCAGAATATACCTTTTTGGATCCTTAGACTATTTATCAACTGGAGAACAGCTCCTATTTTTATAAATTTGATTCAGTTCTCTGTATGTATGAAAAATTAGACATTTGTCAGAGAAACTTACTGCAAATTTTTCCCAGTTCCTTGCTTTTCTTCTAATTTTGGCTGTATTGGTTTTGTTTGTGCAAAAACTTTTTAAATATAATATTAATTAATATAACATAATTAACATAATATAATCAAAATTTTCTGTTTTACCTTCTATGAATCTTTCTATCTCTTGTTTAGTCAAGTCCCCTATCCATAGAGCTGACAGATAATCTCACACTCTCTATTTGAGGAAACTGAGACCCAGAGACTTTGTGATTTGCCTAATATCACTTTTAGGAAGTAGCAGAAATAGTATTTGAACCCATATCCTCTGACTCCAATCTAGTATTACCTCATGCTATCCCATCCCCCAAATATAACTAAAATCTAAAACTCCCTTTTTTTCTTCCAACCCCCCAAGAAGCTTTTTCTAAGAGCTTTAGGGCTGACCTACAATTTACTCTTCACTCAAGACCTAGTGGCCTCAACTAGGAATGATGTTGACCTGGTAGATCAAATCATGTGCCAATAGCAGCCTCTTATTAATGCCCTCTTTTCGGATCCTAAGCTCACCATTGAGCTTCACCAAGGTCTCTCTGGTCTGTAAAGCTCTGCTGCCATAGTTTTGACCCTTCCTCTCTTGAGATGGTTCAGAGAACATCAGTCCCAACCTGACACAGGCCATCCTGTTTCATGGTCCTGAGTGAACATCATTCTAGCCAATATCCCCAGCTGCTCCACTCCATGCTTTAGAGTAAGAGGGATGTGAGAGTTCAACTCATCCAATCCTGAACTGATAATTTATGAAAATGGGGGTAGGTACACCTCATTCTTTGGATACTTTCCAGAAAAGACCATGACTGGCAATGGGAAATGGGGGGAAGGGGGAGAGTACAATTACACTTTTACACAGAGGTTATGGGGACCAAAAGTCAGAAATAACTGGGCAGATGGCATGTGAACCAGGACATGGTGGTGGAGAGATGCAGGTACCATGGGGAGGGGGATGGAAAGGGGAAAGAGGCAGACCATAGATTATAGTTGGGAGTGCTAGGCATCATGAGCCTGATGGAGATGAAAGAAGTCTGGGGCGACAGATGCGCAGGAGTTTGAGGTTTCAGTTTTATAGGATTTGGGGCACACAGACTGACTCTTAACTGTGCCTCCTTAGGGCTAGTTCATTAACATATCCAAATCATCTGGTAAAAACTTTTAGAGCCTCAGCATCTTTTTGATGTTCTGCTATGCAGATCTGGAGTTTGTCTGGGATTCACACATCATAGGACCAGAAGGTCCTGGCAGCAGCACCTAGGTGGCTTCTCCTGATTCAGCAGATATTACCAGGATGTGAATTTTGGTTAATGTATGACACAGTTTGTAAATGATGCTCCTCTGATCTTTGGGATGGTTTGTATGTGACTTCCAGGTTTCCCTTTGCAATATAATTTCTGGTTATTACCTCCTTTATATTGGCCACTTTTAAAGTTACTATAAACTTACATACTTTATGTAAGTTTATATGTTTAGAATTTACTACACTAATTAGAAGGGGAAGGGGGTTAGGTGGACCAGAACAAGATACATTTTTAGCACAAATTCCTTAATTTGACACAAGCCCAGAGAGGAGAAAAGACTTGTTCGAAGTCATACAATTAGTAAGTGGCAGAGCTGAGATACAGATCTAAATCCTTTGACCCCAGATTCAATGCTTGCCCCAGATGCCATGCCACAATGCAGTCACAGCTCTTCCAGGGCTCCACTATATTCTCTGTCAGTGGTAGAACCAAAGCAGTCCCTCCAACTGGGCCTGCATTCACTGTTCTTAACAATGAACCTCAAACCTAGCCTGTAACTGTCATCCCTTCCCATTCTCATCCATCACATGAAAAACCTGGTCAATCTGAGATAACTCCATGAAAATCAGCCTTGATCTATCCTGCGCATTTATGTCTCATAGATTCCAAACTAGAAGGAAATTTTGAGGTCCCTAAATTCCCTGAAATCACTTTGCATTCATTTTGTATATATCTTATACTACATGAGAACAGTGTGCCACAGTGGATAGAAAGATGACCTAAAAGTAGGAAGACATGAGTCCATAGTCCTGCCTCTGACACTTGCTGCCAATGTGACCTAAGGGGCAAATTCCTTAACCTTTCAATGCTTGGCAACCCTAAAACATTAAGGAACTGAGAAGATGTCAGCCTGCTTTGGTACAGGGAGTTTTTTAATTGGGAGCTCCCCATACTGATAAAATCACATTTCTGGTCCCTAACTCTCCATTTTTTATATACTTATCTCTGCTAATAGAATGTAAGCCCCTTGACAACAAGGAATATTTCCTTTTTGTGTATCTATCCCCAGTGCCTGGCACTGCACTAGTACATAGTAAAGTTTTAATAAGTGTTTTTTGATTGATTGGTTGATTGATTGAATTTTCTTCAAAGGCCATCTCTTACAGGAAGTCTGAATCAGTTGCTAGAACCTTTCCCCCCACAAATTATTTTGTATGTACTTTGGATTCACTTACTTGTGAATAGAATCTCTTTGAGCTTAGGAATTGTTTCACATTTATGTTTTTGTATGCCCAGTACCTTCTGTAGCCCAGAATTTTGTGGTTATTCATTTGTTTCAGTCAGGTCCAACTCTTCATGACCCCATTTGGGGTTCTCTTTGCAAAGATATTGGACTGGTTTGCCATTTCCTTTTCCAGCTCATTTTTACAGAGGAGGAAACTGAGGCAAACAGAGTTAAGTGACTTGCCCCGAGTGACACAGCTAGTAAGTGAACTCATAAAGATGAGTCTTCCTGATTCCAAGCTATCCAAGCTGCCTCTGGCCCATAGATGTGCTCAATAGGTGCTTGTTGACTGATATAAAATGAGAGATAGAAAGAGCACTATTGGTCTTGGAGTCAAAAGATTCAAGTCCTTTTTTACCATGTGACCTTGAGGAGGTTACTTGACCCCTTGAGCCCTCAATTCTCTCTGTAAATGAAAGTATAATCATTGTCTTAATATATTACAAAAATGTATGTGCTTGCCTATTCCATGAGACAGAAAACACTATAGAAATGGCACTTGTCAAGTGAGAAAAGGTACTAGACCTATAAATTTCATCCATATAGGGGATTCCCAGATGAGGAAACCTTCTTCCAACTTCTCCTTCTCCTTCCCTGAAGTTGAGAGTCTTAAAAAGTTTCCCTGGTACACTGACAGGTTAAGCCAAAGTGTATTCAAGCTGGGAACTCAGGTCTGTCTGGTTCTGAGACCCCCTCCTCACCAAGCTGCCTCTCAATTGGTATTAGAACACTTCCTCCTTTTCCTAAAAATCTGTCTGATGTCTCTGCTCCAACTCAGATTTTGAGACAGGACTTGTCTAATGCCCCATCCTACTCACAGGGCACTGAATATCCCAAGCACTACTTCTCTGATTGTTGTTTTCCCCTTCTGTTTCCAACACTGAACCTGCTGGGCAGGCCCTCTCTAATCCCTTAGCCCATTTACACAAAGAATTCACTCAGTTCCCCCTTCATTCCACCACAAAATATCACTTGGGTCTACCTGGAAATCCCCCTAGGTTCAAAAAACATTGGACCAGGGGTCAGGAAATGAAGCTGTGTGTCCTTGAGTAAATTACTTTGCCTCTCTGGGTCTCAATTTCTCAGACATAAAATGAGAGGGTTAGATTAGATTGATTCCAGGGTTTCATATAGAGTCAATAGAATAAGATCAGGGTAGGAGGGGTACGTGGAGGCGTGAAATGAGAGGTGGCTTTGAAGTCAGACCATCCCACTCAAAGCCCAGCACGCCCTTTTGATGCTGGGCAAGTCATATAACTTTTGTGGATAATGCCTTTATAAAATGAGGGGAAGATATTCAATGATCTTTAAAGTCCTCTTCTGCTATAAATTCACCATCTTGTGTTTTGGAGCCTGTTTAGTCATTGACAGGCAGCATAGTGTAATGGACAAGGGGCTGGGTTTGGAGTCAGGGAGACCTCAGTGTGAAGCCTGTCTCTAGCTGAGTGACCCCGAGCCAGTGACTTAACCACTCTGAGCCTCAGCTGTTTTATCTACAAAATAGGCATAAAAATGTCTGTAATGCCTGCCTCACAGGCTGCTGAGGGGCTCGAATGAAATAATGCCTGTGAAGTGCTTTGTGAACTTTAGCTTGCTTCATAGAGACTTCTAATACCATCACTATTAATCTGTGCATCTTTAGGCAAGTCATTTATTTCCCAAGCCTTAGTTTCATCATCTGTCAAAGGAGGGGGTTGGATTGTGGTCCCCTCCAACTCTAAACCTATGCTCCAACATGACACTGAAATGCATCAGCCTCTCAGCCTTAGTTTCCCGATATATAAAATGAGGAGGCTGGATGAGGTGGACTCTGAGGTCCCTTTCAGCTCTAAAACAATGAAGAATCATTTTTTGACCTGGATTTGAGTCTGAGCACTGCTACTTCATGACTATGTAACCTGGGCCAGATCCCTTCTTCTCACTAAGCCTCAGTTTCCTCCTCTGTAAAATGGGGGCTGGGGGTTAGATTAGATAAACTCAAAGCTTCCTTCCATCACTAAGATCTCTGATTCTAGATGCAAAACATCCCAAAGCTATCGCATTTTTCAAACAACGGATTCAGTTGAGATCAGCAAAATGATTTCCCTTGTGCCACAAGACAGCTTTCAGTTTGTTTCATTAGGGAATTTGATACAAAATTAGACAAAAGAAGCAAGTGTGGTGAAAACATCATTTTTTTTTACTTTCTAATAAAATAACAAAGACAATGTGAGGAAGAGGGGTGGGCTTACGTGGCAATATGTTAGGGAATGAAAGGACTGAGAGAAAAATTCAGCCTCTAGCTGAATATTCCATAGGCATGATCTAAACCAAGGATGATAGGGAAGGTGCATAGAATAAGGATGAATGATCTCTGACAAAGCTCTGCGAATGCCTCTAAATAGATACTGTCTCGGTCACCTTTGTCTCTGTTTGCTGTGGTCTAATTGCAAAAATGTTCGTGGATAGTTTGTTGGTTTTAATTTAGAGGAAGGAAGGAAGGAAGGAAGGAAGGAAGGAAGGGAGGGAGGGAGGGAGGAAGGAAGGAAGGAAAGAAGGAAGGAAGGTGGGAGGAAGGGAAGAAGGGAGGGAGAGAGGAAGGGAGAGAGGGAAAGAGGAGAGGGAAAAAAGGAAGAAGGGAGAAAGGAGCCAACAGATGAAAGAGGAAGAAGGGAAGGAGGTAATGAAGAGATGAAAGAGAGAAGAAGGGAAAGAGGGAAACCTGGAGAAAAGGGGAGAAGGGGAGAAGAAAATAGAGGATGAGAAAGAGAGAAGATGACAGGGAGAGAAATAAATAGAAAGAAAAGGGGAAAGGAAAAGATGAAGAAATAAATAAAAAAGAAATAAAGATGAGAGCATAAAAGGAAAGGTCAGAAGAAAGGAAGAAGAGAAGAAAGGCAGATAAAAGAAAATAGGACTGAGGAAAGAGAGGTAGAAAAAAGTAAAGATAGAGAAATGAAGGAGGGAGACAGCAATGGAGAGAAAAAGAGAAAAAATGGAGAGAAGGGAAAGGGGTAGAAAATAAGAAAGGGAAAGGGAAAATATGCTGAGTTGATGTAAAGGAGGAAGTCCAGAGTTGGGTTCAAGTACTGACATTATCACCTAGTTATTAGTCAGATGTGCGTGATAATGAGTAAGACCCTTCCTATTTCTAGACTTCAGCTTCCCTGTCTAGGAAGTGAGGGCATTGGACTAGATGGTCTCTAAAGTATCTTCCTTCTCTCATATTCCATGGGCTAATTCCCTCCCCAACTTTGACAATCTATGTCCTAAGTCCCTCCCTTCCCTGAAATTCCATGTTGTGAGGTCCCTCTCTTCTCTGACATTCTCTCTTCTAAGGTCTCTCCCAGTTTGGACTTTCTACTCTTCTATGAATAAATTAGTCATCAGAGGCCCCTAATTTTTTTTAATTTTCTTTTTTCTTTTATTAATATATCCTCATTACCCCTCCCATTAAGCAAATAAAATTTTTTTAAAAAATAAATAAAGTCCTCAACACACACACATACAATTCAGCAAAACAAATCGCCACTTTGACCGTATCTGAAAAAGTGTGCTTCTTTTTTTCATTTAAGGTGCATCACCTCTCTTCTCTGGCACGAGATGAGCAGCAAACTTTGTCTCCATTCTTTCGGACTTGTGACTTATCCTTATGTTCATTGGAGTTCTAAAGTCTTTTTAAGTTGTTTTTCTCTCTAATGTTAAGATAGTATAAATTGTTCTCATTATTCTGCTCCACTCTTCATCAGTTTATCAAGGCTTTCCCAGTTTCCTCTGAAATCATCTATTTCATATGGCATAACAATATTCTACTATGTTTACATATCAAATGTGTTCAACCATTCAATAATAATAATAACAATAATAATTTATAGAATGCTTTAAGGTTTTCAAAGTGCTTAAAAATTAGCTCATTGGATCCTTAAAACAACCCTCATCAGGAGGTGTTATACTTATCCCCTATTTACAGATGAGGAAACTGAAGCAGAGGTTAAGTGACTTGCCAAGGATCACACAGTTAGTAGTATCTGAGGCAGGATTTGAACTCAGGTCTTCCTGACTCCAAGGCCATTATTCCATCTAGCTAGGTACTCTCTTAGTTTCCAATATTTGGCTACCATAAAAGAGCTGCTATAAATATATTCATGTATATGAGTCCTTTTCATGTTTCTTTGATTTCTTTGGGAGTATAGAGAGGCTCCTGTCTTTCTCAGTCTACCAAGTCCTCCTCCATACTAGCCTACATATTTATCCCTCTGGTTAATCTGAGCAGCGGGTCCTCTTCATTCATCTGCTGTACTCATTGTCACTTCCCAATTCCACAAGAAGATAAGAAAAAAAACCATAGTATACATTGTTGTGTTAACAGAATATACATGTTTGTTGTGTTGTGTTAACACAACATGCATATTGTGTTAGTGTTATTGAATCCTCTAAATGTATTATTTCATTTGATCCAATACCAGGAGGGGAACCCGAGTAACACAGGAAGGTATTCAGAAGGAAAGCCACCCCCATCACCACCTCAAGGCCATTAAAAAGATTTGTTCCAAGCATACCTGTTCTACCTTCCTGGCTGCTCCCACTCCTTTAATCCCTGCCCCCTTATCAAACAACAAAACTACTTGACTTGCTGGAGAATCTATCAGGGCCACATCAATTTTCTTATCTGGCATTTTGAGACATAAAGACATATGTGTGTCATTCAATACATGTGACACCACATGCACGTGTTCACATGTGTGTATATGTGTGTGCAATTTTTTTTTAGTCCATAAAACCCATTAGAGCCAGACATAACCAAAGATTTTGCTGACAAACAGAAGCTAAAATAACCATCTTTTAAAGGTTGTTAACCAGTAACTAATGACCGGAGAAAGAACAGACTATGGGTTTAATAATGGAGCCAAAGAGGAAATCTCCTTCTTTCTCTTTGGGGCAGAAAAAGAACGATTTTTTTTCCTTGCATGAAGAGAAAGGAAGGAGATTTTTGTATGCAAGGACTGCTTGTGCATAGGACTACAACCCACTGGGCATTGGGAGACCCAGGGAAGCTGTTAGGTCCTGAGTGACTTGGGAAGGTAGTGGGTTCTATTCTAATATGGAGGTTTCCCATTGAAAGATAAGGAACCGCTAATGAGGGATGCTATCTGAAAGCAGAGCAGGGGCAGGTGTACATGTAAGGATTAGACCAGATACCCTCTGAGGTCCCTTCCAGCTTAGAGATCCTCTACTCCTAACCCTCACCTTTTCTAGCCAGGGATTGGTGATTCGGATCCCAAGCAAGGTACGCCTCCTTATTTCTGTAAGGCAATCAATTAGCAGCCAATTATGAAGCCCCTACTATGTGCCAAACACTATGTTAAGCACTGGTGATACAAAGGCCGAAATAATGAAGCAATTCTTTCCTTCAAGGAACTTATAAACTATTAGTTGAGGATGGGGACAGGGAACAGAAAACAACAGGCACACAGATTCATACATTTATTTAGTCAGCCATTATTAAATGCTCGTGATATGCCAGGTAATGTAAAGATTAAAAGTGAAATATTCCTGCTCTCAAGGACAGAGTCAGTCCTGAGACTTCATTGATCTAGGACATTCTGAGGCAAGGAAACTCCCCCTGCCGATGCATGTTCATATTCTTAGACCTGCTTGGAGATTAAATGACTTGCCCAGAGTCACCTAACCCTCTCCAGTGGGAGTCAGAGGCAAGATTTTACTCAAGTATTCTTAGCTTCAGGGCCCCCCTCTCTGTTCCCTACATCACGCCATCTTTTTCTCAAGAAGTTTACATTATACCAGGTGAGATGTGACTAAGTATCAGAGTGAGAAGGGCACTAGACCAGGAAGCCTGGCTCTGCCACAGACTAGCTGGGAGCAAATCTCTTGGCACTCTCACTCTTAGTTTCCTTACTGGTAAGAACAGGGAGGTTGGATTGGTTGACCCCTAGGACACATTTCAGCTCCATCACTGTATAATGGATGGGGAAGTATTGAGGTCCCAGATACTGGGGGATCCCGAGTGCAGGCTAGGCAGTCACTTTGTCAGGGATGCTGCAGAGGGGTTTAATACTGAGGTGAGGGCTAGAAAAATTCTGAAGTCCCTTCCACCTTGGAAATACTATAATGCCCATCAGGTCACCATCCATGCCCAACAACTAAGGCAAAGAGGCCAGGGCTGCTTCTTTCAGGGGGTCTACTAGTTCCCATTTTCTAGTTCCCATTTCCCATTTTGACCCTACTCTTAATGGCCCTTTTAACTTGATTCCACCTGGCTGGTGACAGAATAAGCATGAGGTACAATTGATCTACATCCCTTAGGGGTATTGCTAAGTGGTCATAGAACATCAGAACTGGAAGAATGAGCCTTAGGGCTCGTTGTGAGGCACCGAGGTGTCAGAGGAGATACAGTGTCTGTCTTTGGTCACTTACTAGCTTGTGACTCTTGGGGAAATTATTTAACCTCACAGGGATTTCATTTTTTCATCTGTAAAATGAAGGAATAATGATAAAAAAAAATAACAAATCACTAGTTTTTATTCATAGTTTTAAAGTTTTCACAGTGCTTTGTGTTATTTCATTTGATCCACATGGACAGGGAAACTGAGGCTAAGAGAAGTAACCCTGTCCCTCCTTCTTACAGGCTCTCAGAAGCCTAGATATAGAGTACAAGGGAGTCCAACTTTGCCATTTCACAGAGGAGGAAACTGAGGCCCAGGGAGGTCAAGTGGCTGCCCACAAGTAGAGACCAGCAGCATCCAATTTAGACATGGCTCCTATAATTCTTAATCCATTGCCCTTTTCACTGTACCATGCCCCACTCCTCATAAAAAAAAAAACAAACCCTACTGGCACTCCATTCACTGGTTTCTGAACTCCTTCGACCTTGTTTGCAGCCTGTCAGCTGCTAACCAGAGTGCCAAGAATTATGCCCAGAACCCCAGGTGCACTGGCTGAGACCTCATTGTGGGGGGAATTATCACCTCCCTTAGCCACAATACAGTTTCTCTTTACAGGCTGGCTAAATAACTATTGACTCCTTTTTATGTGTACAGGCCACACCACGTGCCAAGTGCCTTTGTTCTCCTTCTCATACATCTCCAGATTTGGATGTCTTCCCTCTAGAACTTTAACAACCCTGGGGTGAATAGGACTTTGCCCCAGGATACTCACATGGTATATATTGGGGGAGGGAGGGGCCTTTGCTCCTGTGCTTTCCCCTCACACAACCCAAGTTCCTCTCTCTTACCTTACAATCCTCAGGAGGGGTAGATACAACTTCCTCTGGCTGCTACCTACAGGATCCCACCACCATGGCATCCTTTCTTTGGGTCTGGCTTTCCTCCCAAGCCCCTTTCTGAGGTAAAAGGTGAAGGCAAGGACTCTGCAGGGAATGGGCCATCTCCTCTTAGAGAGACTATACACACCTCAGGTGGCCGGTGTACTATCATACATCCCTGGTCCCAGTCCATCTTTGTCAGATAGTCTCTACCAATTAAATTTGCCCCTAGGTACAGGTCCAACTACCAGTCAATCAACAAGCATCTATTATGTTTTCATTATGTACTAGACATTATATTAGTGATAGAAAGAAAAAATATATACCCAAAAAGTAACACTTCATTCTAATTCTAAGACGTTTGCAGACCAGTAAATAAACAAAATACGTACACAGTGATTGGGGAGAGCATTAATCATTGGGGAAATCAGATTAGTTATGTCTCTGATAATCTCCTTTTCATTTTCTCAGCTTTACAACTACGCCCCCAAAACTTCCTCTACCCCAGTGGTTCTCAACCTTCCTAATGCCACAACCCTTTAATACAGTTCCTTATGTTATGGTGACCCCCAAACATAAAATTATTTTCATTGCTACTTCATAACTATAATTTTAATTAATGTTATGAATCATAATGTAAATATCTGACATGCGGGATGTATTTTCGTTGTTACAAACTGAACATAACCCACAGGTTGAGAACTGCTGCTCTACCCCATTTTAAAATTCTCCTGTCCTCTTTTCTTCTTTTTTGCTTCTCTTCTACCCCTGCCCAAGTTTTCTACTACTTCTTAACTATATTTTTTCATTGACTTCAATGCCTGATACATAGTCAGTCCATCAACAAACATTTATTATTACCTACTGTGTACCAGGGACTAGAGATCCAAAGACAAAAATGAAATAGCCTCTGCCCTCAAGTACCTCCAATCTATCAGCTTGATAGATGAAATCAATACAGTGTCATTGAGGGAAGAGGGCTTAGCAGCTTTGGGGGTTGGGGAACTCTCCATGTAGAAGACACGAGCTGAGCCTTCAGGGAAATCGGGGATTGTAAATGGTGAGGAGCGGGTGTGCTGGAGGGATGATTGTAAAACTTTCACTGTAAGAATTCACACCTTAGAAATCAGCAAACACTACAAATCGGGGCTTGATCAATGTTTTTGTTGATTTCTAGACTTAAGAAAGTGATGTCAGTAATGCATATACAACTCACTAGTGTCTTGTACTTGGAGAAAGTCTATTGTTACTAGAGACCAGCACAGCCCTGGGAGGCTGGAAGGCATTTAGATGCTTTTTAAATTGAATTGAACTGAATTTCCCTCACAAGTTCAAGGCTCCATCTCTCTGTATTTAAAGTAGGATTGCACAAGGGATGATACAAGGGTGTGAAAACAAGCACTTTCTGACTCTTGTTTCAGTAGTTTTCGAACTCTCAGAGCTAGGCAGAGCTAGGCAGGGTAGAGAGAGGGCTAGGTTTACAGTCAGAAGGTCTGGGTGTAAATAACAAAGCCTCTGGGGGAGAAGGGCTGAGTTCTAATCCAAGCTCTGCCAATGATGATATAACCTTAAACAAGCCAGATAATCTCCATAAGCCTTACATGAAACTTTAAAATAAGTCTTTATAAATGAATAAGAAACCAAGGGAAACATTTCTTGTAGGGGAAAAGGTTGATAATTAAATATAATTATTTGAAAAAAATAAAATGAAAAAAGCCCTTGTAGGCAAAATTCTAGTTTTAGTTCTAAGCAAAGTTCTACTTACTTGCTCTGTGACCTTGGGCAAGTCCTTTTCCTTCCCTGTAAAATGAAGGTGGGGTTAGACTACAGAGTTTGTTAGGTCTCTTACACTTCTACAATCTATGAACTTTCCTTACCCCCAAATCTATAAATACATTTCTCTGAGAAGTTCCTGGAGTGGCCAAGCTGGAGGCAATGAGTGTTTGTGCTCACAGAAAAGCCTCCTTATTTTGGGTGGTGTGGGTGGAGTCAGGTGATTTCAACCCCCGCTCTCTCTCTAGCACAGACAGTGTGCCCTTCAACAAGTCACTTTCCTGCTTCGATCTCAGTCTCTTCTCGGGTAAAAAAGAGGGGTTTGGACTCATGGTCCCCAGGGTTTCTTCTAGCTCTAAGTCCTAGAGAGTTTAAAATCACAACCTACAAGTTCTGCCAAATATAGTGAATAAAAACAGCCAATGTGCATGCATTGCCTCATCTGAGGGGGTACTACAGGTATCTCCATTTCACAAATGGGTAAACTGAGAAAATTTCCTACATAAGGCATTTCCTGATTCCCTCCAAGTATTGGTTCTTCACCCCCAAATTACCTTGTCCACAGTTTGTATTTGGCAGAGGCAAGTTGACCCCACAGCTTCCTGACTACAAGGTCTTTCCTCTGAGTCACATTGGTATGTGACCATAAGCAAGTCATTTTAGGTCTCTGACTATAAATGACAAAGAAAGTATCAGAACCACATTGGTAGAGAAAATGTCTCACCCAGAGCTCCCTGTAGTGATAAAAATAATAGGTATAACCAAACAGATGAACTGACTGAGAAAGATAGATAAATAGATAGATGGATGGATAATAGGTAGATAGATAGATAGATAGATAGATAGATAGATAGATAGATAGATAGATAGATAGATGGATAGATGAATGGATGAAGGTAAGTAGATAGATAATTGTTAGGTTGAGAAAAGACAGGAGAGATGAGGGATGAGGAGGAGGGAAAGAAAGAATCTAGGAGAGAGTATCTATGTAATATGTTTGTACATATATAGCCATATGTATCACTAGAAATTGACTTACATACATGCTATTTCTCCAGGAGGGGCCCAATGCCATTTCTGTCTTTGTATCCTAGGCTCCTAACCCAGTACCTAATACATACTAGGTTCTTACCTTTGGGAATGGACTTGAACACAGACTCCCACAGCAGCAGGTGTCAAGGGGTGGTGGAAAGGGCAGTGTGACTACAGTCAAAGAAACTGAGTTAAAATCCCACCTCTGGCCCTTAACCACCTGTATGACCTTCAGCAGACCTTTGTCTTCCTGGGGTCTGAGGTCCTTCATCTGTAAAATGAAGGGAGTGTCACGGATGACCTCTTACTCTAGTCTGGGGTTCTTAACCTGGGGTATGTGACCCTTTTTAAAAAAAAATAATTTTGAACATTAATTTCAATATATTTGATTTCCTATGAAATCCTCTTTATTTTATTTTATGCATTTAAAGGCATAATTCTGAGAAGAGAGCCTTAGGTTTCACCAGTCTGACTGTCCCAAGGGGTCCAGGACACACAGAAAAGGTTAAAGGCCCCTGCTCTAGAGCCATGACTCTCTAAGTGTCAGAGGCAGGATCTGAACCCAGGCCTCCCAAATGTAGCTCTTTCTGGCATGTTACCTCTCAGACAAAAAAGGAAGTGTAACAAAACAGTGTTTTATTACATTGAAGAAAAGATGCCTCTTTTCTTCTGCAAGGACACCTTTCGTGGACAAATTCATGGTATCTAGAGCTAAACTTTGCACTTCTAACCAGGAAGCAACCCTCAACACAATCAGACCATCATTATACAGTCCAGTCCTACCACCATCAGCTATGAACCTACTATGTGCAAGGTCCCCAATACAGGTACTGAGGAGGAATCACATCAGCATCCAAGGCTCAGGACATAGTGCTTTCCTCAGGAAGCCAACAGTTGGCCAATAAGCATGTATTCATCACCATATGCTAACAGGCAGTCAGCATTTATTCATCACCTCCTTGTGCCAGGTACTATGAGGGGAGGTTAAGAATACAAACATAAAGGATGAAACAGACCCTCCTCAAAAAGAAGTGACATTCTATCAGGAGCAAGTCTGTGTCCACATCTATATAAAGTGAATCTAAATTCATCATGAGGGGTGTGGAGAGAGAGCCAAGCCACTGATGGGGGCAGTGCAGGCCTGCAGAATGACCAGTGTGAAAGCAAGAAGGTGGGAGATGTCAGGAAAATAGATGTGGACACAAGCACAGGTCCTACAAAGTAGTGATCATGGCTAAGAGCTGAAAAGAACAGCAAGGATTCGTGGAGAAGGAGGGGAAACAAACATTGTAACTTGCTAGTCATGGTGCCAAGTGTTTTTTAATTGTCAACTCAGCAGATCCTCACAATAACTTTGGGAGTTATTTGATCAGACGGATTCGGATTACAGATTTCTGGGAGGTGGCGCCCTTTGACCTGAACCTTAAAGAATGAGTGTGTCAGATTCCAGCTGGTGAAGTTGGGACGAGGGAAGGAGAGCATGAGAAACAGCTTCTAGTAAAGGTATAGAAGGGGGAAGGATTGGACCAACTCAGAGAACAACAAGGAAATTGGTTTGGCTTAAGTGTCAGGGGCAAGAAGGGGAATATCGGATAAGATCAAGTGTGAAAGATAAGTTGGAGCCCAGTTGTGGAGGCTTTGAATGAGGGAATTTGTTCATTAAAGAATTTAAGCTCCTTGAGGGGAGGTGCTGTGTCATTTTTGTGTCCCCAGTACCCAGCATGGTCCCTGGTACATAGTAGGTCCTTAAAAAATGTCTGTTGGTTCATTAATTAATATACCCATCCCTCTCATCATCGTTATTTTTTTAAAAAAAGATGATGGCCAAAAGCTTGTCTGACGTGCTAGGCACTCTCAATTAGCAGAAAATGAGCAAGCATAATATTCGTTCTCAAGGAACTTAAATTTTAAGGAAATACTAGCAAAGGCAGCATACGAACAAACATGGAAGGAGTCCTAAGCATAAATTCAATTCACAAATAACATATGTGTATTTAATTCAATAAGTAACTTGACAAGGACATGCTATCACATACTGAGAATGGAGTTAATTCATAATGTGGATTGGTGAAGGGTAAATCAGTCTTGGAATGTCACAGCTGGGAGGGAAATTGGAACAGGGAGTGTCAGAGCTGAGGGAAGGGAGGCTCGGAATATGGAATATGAGAGCTGCATGGGACAGTCCATGTCAAAGCGCAAAGATCTGACCCCTTCATTTTACAGGTAAGAAGACTAGGATCCAGATAAGGGGTATGATTTGCCAAGGGTCACAGAACTAGTTAGTGAATGAGTCAGGACTAGAATCTCAGATTACTGACTCAAAAGTCACCAGTCTTCCCCTGGTGAAAGTTTAGATAGAGTGAAAAAGATTTTCTTGGGGAGGAGGGGGTAGAATGGGCTGCTATCATGGGATTTAGAGTGGAAGGGCACTCACTTAGAGATCTTATAGTATATTCCCTCCACTTTGGAGGTAAAAATGTGGAATATCAAAGCTAGGAGGGAGGTTAGAAAAAGGAGTGTCAGAACTGGGAGGAAACATAGAACAGGGAGTGTCAGAGCTGGGAGGGGCCTTAGAACAGGGAAGGTCAGGTTTGGGAGGGGGCTTAGAACAGGAAGCGTCAGAGCTGGGAAGGAGCCCAGAGAGGTAAAAAAAACACTTGTCTAGGATCACATAGCTACAGCCAGGATGTAAACTGGGGTCCTCTGGCCTGAATCATAGGGCGTACATTTACAATGGGACGGGACATTGGATATTAACCAGTCCTTCTCCCTCATTTTGCAGATGAGGAAACTGAGACCCTTAGAAGGCGAGTGACTTGCCCAACATCAAAGAGATAATAAAGAGAAGAGGTAGAATTTGAACCCAGGTCCTCCAGTCCTCTTCCCCACTATACCAGTACCTCAGTTTACAGGTGAGGAAAGTGAGGCCCAGAGAGAAAACGTCGTAACGCTTTAAAAAACTCACATTTTAACTAAAAACCAAAGTGTGTGTGGGGTGGGTCTTAGGTCAAGTCCCCTCTCAGAAGGTTGTGATTGTAGTGACAGATTCTCATCGCTTTAGAGCTAATGGACCCCACAGTCCGATATTACATACGCCCGAGGTTAGATTCATAGTTTGTGCCTTTGCAGAGCCCACAGCTCCTGTCGGTGCTGGCCCTCCACCAGTCTCCGCCCGGGCTTTAGTCTCCTGGGTTTCCTTGAGGGCGGCTCAAATCTCACCTTCTGCAGAAATGTCTCCTTGGGTTTCTCCCCCTTTCTCCAACCCACCAGGTACTAATGCTTTTCCCTTTCAGATCGCCTTTATCTACTCAGTAAACCTTGTGTATTTATTTAATGATTTACATGTTATCTCTTTGAAGGCAAGAACCACTTTTTGCCTTTCTTTGTGTATACCCTGCTCCTGGCCCATAGTTAGGAACAATCCATAAATGCTCCCTGATTGACTGACTGACTGAGCAGATTTGTACTTGGGCAGTTCTGACTCACAGCCCAAACATTTCGTGTATTCCACCACACTGCCTAGATAAGCAAATGGACCTAGTTGTCTCCTGTGCTCAAGGATGATGTTCAGTAAGGGAGGGTACTGAGTCAATTGGCCTGAGGTTTATAGAGGATTGTGTGTAGAAGTCAGAGAGGACAAAGGAAAGAGGTTGAAGCAAAAAAAAAAAAAAATGAGGATTGTGGACCTAACTGAAGACCTAAGGTAAGGCCAAGAGTCATGATTGCAGAGGACAGAGGGGAATAGACTGAACTGAGACTGTCTTGTCAGTAGATATGACATGATGTGAGATGCCAAGAGCAGTGGTGTGTCCATGGGGACTCCTGGATTCAGGGGTAGGCAGCGGGGGACAGGGGGGGCTGGGGAATCTGAGCAGGGGGTGGAGGGAGGTGGTGGAAGTCTGCTGAGCAGCTCAGGCTTTGACAGAGAGTTCAAAGACAGCATCTGATTCAGCTGCTTTTGCTTCGGTTCCCCCGTCTGCTAGGTGCAAAGAGAAATCCGTTTATCTGTCAGCCCAGGTGACAAAAAAACCCAATAGAGTAGCTGACACAAAGGATCAGAAAGGACTCAGGCTCTTCTGACCTCAGTAGAGAAGTTCAGAAACTCTCCTTGTAGAACTGGAGAGTTGATAAAAGAGTGAATCCAAAAAAACTGCAGTGAAGCTATTGGCCCATTTCTAAGAATCCCAGGGCTGGGGACGGAGGGGTGCCAGCTGACATGACCAAGCACTTGCTGGGATGTTACAGAAGAAATTGGGGGTCAAATTTAGGCTGTCGATGCCTTCTGAGGCTCCTTCCAACTCTGTAGCTTGGTAATGCTGGGTAGCCAGGTGACTAGGATTTAGGGTTAGAAAACATGGGTTCAGACCCTAACCCTGGTACTCACTAGAGCTTATATGACCTGAATCAAGTTAGAACCCTTCAGCGCCTTGGTTTCCTCCTAGGATTATAGATTCAGAGCTAGAAGGGACTTCGGATGCCATAGATAAATAGTTAGAAGATATTTCCAAAGCCATCCTTTCACAGACAAGGAGGCCCTGCAAATTGCCCTAGTGTCACACAGATAGGAAGGGAGGGAGGAAACAAAGACTTTCTGTTGTGTCCACTCTATTCCAGGCCCTGCAAACACTGTCTCATCTGATCCTCACAACAACCTGGAAGGTAGGTGCTCTTATTATCTCCACTTTAGAGCTGAGGGAACCGAGGCGAACAGAAGGTAAATAGCATGCCCAGGGTCCCAGGGTCACACGGCCAGTAAGTACTCTCATCCAGGAACTCTTCCCACTGAGCCATCGAGACAGGCTCCTCAGTCTAGAAATGAGCTTCTTAACCTGAGCCATGCGATCATACACATACACAGGCAGATGCAGGATTCTTTATAGATATGTATGTATATATGATGTGTCAACTGTAGGCACGTTTAATATCAATGTGATTCACATCATATATGACATATATCAGATTTCTAACAATTTCAGTATAACTGGTTTCCTTTATAATCCTATGTGTTTTATTTTATTCATTTAAAAATATTATTCTGAGAAGAGCACCACAGGTTTCACCAGACAGACCAAAGAGGTCCAAGCCACAAAAAAACTGAGAGCTTCTGGTTCAGCAGGTCCTTAGGGGCTGACTCCAAACCCCTCATTTTTCAAGGGAGGAAACTGAAGCCTAGAGTAGAGAAATAATTGACACAAGATTACAAAACTAGTAAGTGTCTGAGGAAGGATTTGAACCCAAATGTTCCTGGCTTCAAATCTAGCTGCCCACCCCACTGCACCACACACTTTGCTTCTGTAAATGAGGTGGCTGGATTAGAGGGCGTCTGTTGCCTTTGTCAGCTCAAGATTGACCATCCCATGACCAATTCACTCAAGGGCTCCATGGTCACATAGGGAAGTGACCAGAAATAGAACAGGTTAAACCGACAAGGAAAAGGAAGGATAGACACAGGCCAGGACAAGAGGTGGGGACAAGGAATGAGAAAACATCGTCACAGCTTCTCAGTCTTTGGGAGGATGGGAGTCAGAGGTGGACGGCAAGGTGACAGAGAGCAGAAGCTCTCTTGGAATAAGAATCAGTTAGAAAAGAGAGAAGAGGAAGAGAATATTCAAGGGATCCGGAGAAAGAGGTGTACAGGGCGGCGCCTTAACAAAGCAGATGGATGACTGGAGCCCCAAGGCACCATGACAGTTGGGCTGAGAGTGGCAGAATGCAGGGAGGTGCCTGTCCCTTCCCCAGGCAGGGAGAGATAGCATTCCCCCACACCCACGTCTCCCCAAATACTGGAAGATAAATAGCTAAGAAAATAGAGCACAGAGGATGAAGACAGAGCTGGAGAAACAAGAAGCCCTGCGGCCAGGAAAGAGGGTGGGGGAGGGATTGTGATGCTGGGCCAAAGAGAAATAAAGAGGACCATGTAACCACAATGGCCCTAGGGACCAATGGATTCTCCCTAGAATCAGCCACTTCCTTCTAGAGATTCTTTAAGACACTAATGAATTTAAACCATATCCAATATTGGTCAGAGACAGGAGATTGGAACTTGTCCCTCCCGTCACATCTTGCCTTTTTCAAGCTATCAAGATTGAGGAGTGGGAAGGGTGTATTGTGAGAACAAGAGAGAAAATTTCATTCTGCAGAAAAGGACTTAGAGGAAACATTCTGAGATAGAGAATTTAGAAAAGAACAAGGGGCAGCTAGGTGGTGCAGTGAATAGAGGACCGGTCCTGGAGTCAGGAGGACCTGAGTTCAAATGTGGCCTCAGACACTTAACACTTACTAGCAGTGTGACTTTGGGTATGTCACTTAATCCCAACTGCCCTCCAAAAAGCAAAAAAAAAAATTTTTTTAATTTAAAAAGAAAAGAACAAATTTTCCTGAGATAGATGTTGTATTCTTTATAAGATCATGGATTTGATCTGGAAGAGACCTCCAAGAGCCTTCAGCCCAAACCCCTTATTTTACAAATGGGGAAACTAAGGCCCAGAGATACTTAGGGCCTTATCCGATGTCACACAGGTAATAACCATCAGAGAAAGATCTGAACCCAGGCTTTCCAATTCCAGAGATAGTTCTCTCCCCACCGTATCTATCATATAACCCATTTCTTACCTTTTAAATCAGCTTGAGCTGGAGAAATTTCCCCTTTCTCTTCTCGTATAGAGTTTTGGAGAGATATTCCATCTCCCAATAGACCCCAAGAGAACCTGGTCAAAACTCTGGCTCTTCTACTTATTATGTGAATAACATTGACCAGTTCCTACTCCAGAGCCTCAGTTTCCCCACCTATGAAATGAGAGAATTAGATGACTCTCTGAGTCCTTTCCCCAATGGTGATCAATAGGTTAGAGGCATTGTTTCTTTCCTCTCCAGCTCCAGGAAGTTCCTGGCCACACCCTAGCCCACCACACACTCACCCTGAGCCTTTCAAATATGAAGGGATAGGCCCTCCTCAAGAAAAAGAGACATTTCCCAGAAAGAAATTCTCTAATTTCTGAGTAAAGACCATGCTTTCATCCAGAGAACCAGTGATGGAGAAAAAATAAATACAATAATGACTGAGACAAGAAGGATCTGGAATAATGTAATACTCAGGCCTAAGAGAGATTACCTCAGGCCTGAGATCTAGAGGTGGCCAGAGAGGGACATAAGAGCTTTTCATCTCTCTGTTTGGTCTTCCCTCTACCACTTAGACAAGCTGCTTGCTAGTTCTTCACTCAGGCCATCTCTGAAGGAGGAGGATGCTTACTTTAAAGGGTTGCTTGTGCTTAAGATCCAGAGATAAAGTCAGAAGAAGAAAAGAGGAATTTCTTAAATGGAGAGACTCAGGAGAATACCAGTCTGTTGCTGAAATAGTAGAGAGACTCCAGGCCTTCTTAGGGAGATATGTTAATTCTAGGTGTTAATCAGTGACTCTGCAAGTGAAAATTACAGACTTTACTATTTGCTTGCGCCTAGTGAATGGTGACAGTCGTTACTCATTCCCAGAGCAGGAAGGGGAAGGATGAACAGTAGGGAGGAGAAGGAGAGGAGATTATATTATTAAGGTGCCCCTTGGAAGAGACTTTCTGGAGCCAAAATCCCACAATAAGGCCAATGGAATGCAGAAGGCAACCAGTGGGTCCAAGAAGAGAAAACAAAACAAAACAGAAAAATGATTCTGTGACCCCAAAAACAGCCAAACAGGTAGGGCAACTCAGATCTCTGCCCCAACTCCAAGACAAGGGAAATGGCCTCTGGAGGCTGGGATATTTATTGTCATTGTTGTGTTTTAAATAACTGGGTTATTGAGTATCAATAATAAGCTAATGCACTCTTCCAACCCAATTAGCCCCTGGAACTGCCCACTGACTTATAATGCAATTACAGCAACATTATTATGGTCCTCCAATTTGATTTTATATATTTGGCAATTATTTGTCCAAAATAATCATGTTGTTATCATTAGCATTGGGGCGATCAATCAAACATTTGTTATTTTATTGAATTCACCTAATGTTCTTCCTCCCAGTGAGGCTTAAGGCCCCGTACCAGCAAACAGCCCTCAGACAGCTGTGGAGTAATGGCAGGAGTGTTGGACTTGGCATCAGCAGGACAGGGCTTCAGGTTTCAGGCCCCCTGAAGTTCTTTTGGCATATCTAGGCATCTCTATTCATGTTGTTGCCACCTTATAGGACATCATATCCTTAGAGAAGCTACAGTTTTGGTTTTATCTTTGCCTAGGAATTTGTTATACAGTAAGACATTTATTAAATGCTTTGAACTGGATCAAATTGAATTGAAGTCCTAGGTCTTTGTTAATGATTTAAACTTAGAGAAATCCCATCTCCTCACTTTGTTCCCAGTGCCTAGGACAGTGCTTACACACGCTATTTGTTGTTGCTTAGTCATTTTCCAGGCACATCTGACTCTTTCTGACCCCATTTAGGGGCTTTCTTGGCAAAGACACTGGGATGGTTTGCCATTTCCTTCTCCTGCTCATTTTACAGATGAGGAAACTGAGGCAAACAGGGATTAAGTGACTCACCCAGGGTCACCCAGCTAGTAAATGCCTGAGGCCAGATTTGGACTCAGAAAGATGTCTTCCTAGACTCCAAGAGCAGTGCTCTATCCACCGCACCACCTAACTGCCCTGAAATAGAAATAGGGATCACTATTCCACACATAAGTATCCCTGTGGGCCATATATTCACTTAGCTTTAAAATGTATTATTATCTATGTTTTATTTTATTTTCACTCATTTTGTTAAATATTTCCCTAATTATATTTTAATCTGGCCCTGGGAAGTGTCCATGGGCACATGCTACCCATGGACTACTGTGTTTGACATGTGTTCTATAGCATCCCTGACTGTGGCTAGCCAGCCTCTACTTGAAAATCTCCTGTGACTTGGCACTCCCAAGCTAGCCAAGGCCATCACTAGGCAGCTGTGATATCAGGAAGTTTCCTTGATGGAATATAAACTCCCTAGAAGGAGGGGTTGTTTAATTTTTTTCTTTGTGTCTCTATGTATAGTGTGTAGCACATAATGAACAGCCAACAAGTACTTGTGTGGTAGATTGATTGGTGGGTTGATGCAAATCAAAACCTACTTTCAGTAATTTTCACCCATTGCTCTCAATCAATCCTCACCCTTCCCTATAGCAAATCAATCAATCAATCAGCAAGCGCTTATTAAATACTTACATAAAGCTAAAATCTCAGCTGCTCTTCCCAACACTGGCACCAGACAAAAATAGGTAGTTTTTACCAGTGGGTTAGATAGAGCACTGGACCTGGAGTCAGGAATATTTGAGTCAAATCCAGTCTCAGACATTTACTAGCCATGTGACCCTGGGCAAGTCACTTCACCCTCTTTGCCTCAGTTTCCTCATCTGTAAAATGAACTGGAGTAGGAAAGGGCAAACCACTCTAGTATCCTTACAAAGAAAACCCCAAATGGGCTCACAAAGAGTTGGACATGACTGAAAAACAACAACAAAAGTTTTGACATTTCTCCATTATTCTGCCGCTATACATTATAATACTCTATGAGATGGGTCTTTCAAAAGTGTCTTTCAGACAGAACTTTCTGAAACACAGAGATGTTGAAGTTACTGATAGACTTTACTGATAAAAACAACTGGGTGTGAATTGGAAAAAATCATAAGTTTGTGGATTTGGAGGAGGAAGGAACTTTAGAGATTACTGAGTCCAGTACTTTCATTTTATATGTGAGGAAACTGAACCCCAGAGGGGCTAAGAGACTGATCTGAGTTCACACAGATAGTAATTAGCAGAACTGAGATTAGAGCCCAGGTTCTCTGCTTCCCATTGCACCAAGCTGCAAACAGGAAAGAGGTAAAAGTAAAGGACCAGAGAGAGAGGAACGCACCCTAAAAAAGAATGAGAAGAAAAAATCTTACTCACATGCATCTCTTGCCACTAGCTTTTTTCTTGGAAATAGGTAAAACACTAAATCAAAAATAGCTTATACTCACCTGGCACTTTAGACACACCTCATTCACTTGCTGTGATATATCCCCAACAGAGATATTACTCTCTCAATTTTACAAATGAGAAAACCAAGTTTCAGAGAAGAGAAATCCAGGACCATATCGGTCAGTAGCTATCACAGCCATCACATAAGACGTGACTGCAAGACCGCTATTCTTTGCTTTTGGGGAACTATGAAGTGAATTTTCTATTCTTTATCTTCTTTGTTTACAAAAGAAAAGTCTGAAGAAGAATAGGTGAGAGGGAGGAAAAAAAGGAAAGAGGAAATCTAAAGGCAAATGCTGTAATTGATATAATTTAAGGCAGATTGGGCATAAAGTCGTGCTCGATGAGAAAAAAAAAGATTACTTAGAAAGCAAGGGAGGGAACTCTGTACCATTGCCTTGCGGTGACCCAAGCGCTTTCCTTGGATTTATCTTTTCAGTGATGGATGGATGGCAATCTCCATGAGGGAATGGCCTCTCTCCTGGCAAAATCACAGCTTCTCTATGCATTCAGATAATTTCCTAGCCATGAGAGTGGTCCCCAACAGGAATGAATTAGCCTCAGAAGGCATGAGCTACCCAGCACCAGAGAGCTTCCAAGAGGCTGCATGGCTGCTTGCGAGGGATGTTGGAGGGGATTCTTGTTCATCTAGCATTGGCCTAGGTGCCTGCCGAGGTCCATTCCAGCTGTGAGGCTCTGGGTTTCTATCATCCACTTGGTGATCATTTAGTGGCATAGATGAAATGAGCTGATGGCTACAGCCTGCTTCCTCATGGACAAATAAAACCATTTGTGATAATTGAAACTAATTCATCCTCTAAATAGGGAGAGACCAAGAACAAACAGTCCGCAGAGCAGTCTCCTCTGACCTTCCAAGGAGTCGTATTGACCCAAGAAGGGATATACTGTTCTCCCATGACTCTGATTATTATTACAGATATCTTTTTTTTTATTTCACCTTCATTTCTAAATATATCAATCCCCTTCTCCTACCCAGAAAAAATATGCCTTGCTACAAAAACTAAAAGAGAAAATGGGAAAGGAGGGAGCAGTTCAGCAAAACCAGCCACTACATCAGCTCAGGCTAGTAGCGTATGCAGTGTTCCACACCCATAGCTTCCCCACTCTTTGAAGAAGGCAGGGAAATGAGTTTTCCAGCTGGGTCCTGACAACTACACCATACTCAGGCCTCCATAGTTTTTGTTTCCAGCTACACCATTGCATACATCACAATTAAATCCCCATGCTCTTTGTCCATACATATGGGGTTGATCTAAATTCCTTCTCTCTCTACCATTCATTCATACCAATTCCCCCTCATTTTTTAATCACCACAGAGCAGAGGAGCCAAGGAACCTCCATTCTCCCATTGCAATTCCTGATGCTGCTTACTTCACTTGTATCCATTCATAGAAGTCTTCCCAAGCTTCTCTATATTCATCATTCTCTTTTTTTCTCATAGTCCAGTGATACCCCCAATTGCATTCATGCACCCAATTTGTTTAGCTATCCCCCTTATTGGAGACTGTCCCCTTTGTTTCTAGTTCTTTTCTCCTATAAAAGGGGCTGATATTTTCAGAAGTGGAAGACTTTTTTTTGCCTTTGACCTCTTTGGATTGTATGCCGAGAAGTTGGGTACTTGCTTCTAATTCTCTTTCCATTTCATTCATTCTCTGATAGCAAACTTCAGTGACATCAGTAGCAGCAGCAGCACGACAACTCCCAATTCTGAAGGTTTGCACAGAGCTTTACATACATTACCCTATTGGAGTCTGATAGTAATCCTGTTAAGTCTGGTCTATTATCATCCCTATTTTAGAGATGAAGAAATTAAATCTCAGAGAGCTTAAGTGACTTGCCCAAAGTCACAGGGCTACAATGGTCTGAACCAGGATTTGAACCCAGATCTTCCTATCTCCCAAGCCAATTCTGCCATATCCCACTGCTGTGCCTCACTTGAATGAAAGAATCTGCTACCAGCAAAGTTATTTCCTTAGAAATGATTTAATAAATGATTCTGATTAAGGCATGGACAGCTGGAGTTTCCTTGGGCCATGCCAGGTGCCACCGCCAATTGCCCAATCTTGATGGCACCAATAACACTAATTGAGAATGTTGGCCCAGGTGGTGGAGGTGGGTGCTGCAGTCATGACAGCTTCCTGTATCCTTGGGGAAGGTGGGGATAGAGGAAGGAGGACCAGTGATTTGGGCTTGGCTTGTGAAGCCGAAGAAGCAGGTCAGGTCAACTCAATGTACTTGGGAGGAAAGAGAAGCTGTGTCAAGGTGATCTGGTTGTTCTCACACACACACTCACACACACACACACACACACACACACACACACACACTGTATTTATAGAGAGATTGCATCATCTCAGTGATAGGAGAATAGAGGCTCACTGACTCTTCGGTGATGGAAAAAGGAGGGGAAATTGGTGTGAATGATTGGGGGAGAGAGAAGGAATTTAGGTCAGCCCGGGATGTGTGGGCAAGAGCAGGGGGAAGTTTATTGTGAGTTCAGGGGGAAGGATGAAGGCAAATTGGGTCAAGCCTTTGTGGAAAGGATGAGAGAATTGGGTCAGACCTGTGGGGGAGAAGGCAGGGGAATTGGGTCGAGCCTTGGGATAGGAGGGGAAATTGGGTCAAATGTGAATGTGTAAGGAAGGACAGGAGGCAAAGGGAAGGTAAAGCCAGTTCCTAAGAACAGAGAGGAAGGGCCAAGTGGGATGAAGACAAGTTAACATGTAGATTAAAAATTGGACGATTGCGTCCTGATGGCTCTCTTGGGATAGTCGTTGGATTCTCGGATTCTCATGCTGCATTTTAATAGGCTGGTATCAATAGCTATTAGCTCTCAAGTCAGTTTTCCTACTTCTGTCTAACACTGGTAGTTAATAGATTACCTTATGTTCACGTATGTTACGCGTGCTGATGCATGCAAACGTACACTCTTATTTTATCCCCAGCAGCTAGCACAGTAACTAGAACATAGTAAACACTCAATAAGCACTTGCCAATCTATTGATTCATTGTATTTATTCCTCATGAATATATAGATGTATATATATGTGTATATGTGTGTATATATGAATATATACACACATATATCCATACATTGTCTCTACCTATCCCCCTGCCATAGAATGTAAGTTCTTTTGTCTTTGTTTCTCCAATGCCTAGGTGCTTAATAAATGCTAACTGATGTCTCCCTCAACAGAACATAGGGCTATTTAATTTATGGTTTTATATCTCGAGCACCCCCTATAGGGAATAGCACATAGTAAGTATTTAATGAACCCTTATTGACTGACTGATTAGACAGGATGAGTTTATTCTCTGTCTTTGGGCAATTGAAAGTCAAGCCAAGAAGAGGTGAGGGTTCAATAGCTCTGTGGCCTAATGATATTTGCCATAAACACATGCCTAAGTCAGTCCATTATCTGGGTTACCATATAGGGACAAACCCAGCCTAAGGTGGTCTACTTTCAGATTGTTGAGACGCGTAGCCAGGCAGCCTGGTCACTGAAAGCCTCAAAATCCGCCTCCCGATGAAAAGCCTAAGAGTTAGTCAGTTTCAACAATGATGAACAAATCTTGTTCAATTTTGTGTAATCACACCCAAAAAAACCGTTTTAACATTGGGAATGGTGTTTTTTTCAGTGTCCTCTGATTCATAGGCTGAACTCTTCTTGGCTAGTTTGTTAATTATATTTGTTCCCTAAGCTAAATGATATATAATTCTTTCCCTATATGCTGTGAAATTCTACTGAGAAAATTATTAGGTCTATATAAGTTTTTATAGTCAAAGTGTGCCACACAGTCAATATAGAGTATTTTGCATTACTTGAATAATTAGGGATTCATTGTGAGCTCATTTGGGTTTAGTGGCTATTGAACTGGGTCATCCATGCTCTTCCTTTGGGTCATGTAGAATTGTGGAGGGTCACAACAGATAAGGCTGTCTTTGTCATGCCCTCATGTCAGTGTGTTGATTCTGTTTGAGCATTCCCTGGACATTTCACTCAGTTCAATTAAACAAACACTTTTAAACACTTATCATGTGCCAACTACCAAGTTGGGATAAGGAGGGAACAAAGAAAAAAAGCAATGCTTGCCCTCAAGGAGTTTCTATTCTTTCTAGAAATTTCTCTGGATTTTTCTAATTAGTGCCTCCTCCCTACCAAGTATATCCTTATCTGTTCATATATCTTATCTTGCCAGATAGAATGGCAGCTAGCCCACCCCCTCATTTCACAAGTGAGGAAACTGATACCCAAGAAGGTTAAGTCACTTGCACAGGTAATGTCAGAGGAAGGATTTGAATTCAAGTTCCTTGACCTGAGCAGGCTCTCTTTTCTCTTGTAATTTGCCATTTCCTCATTTCTGTTACTGTCTCCCCAATGCCCAGCAAGACATCATCTGATATAGAATAGATGTCCAATAAATGTTTATGGATCGACTGGATCAAATTCATGGGACTCCTACTAAAGGGAACAATGGACATGGGCATCTTTGTAAGTGTTTAGGTCTGCTCTGGTCCTCCAGGAGGCTGATGCATTTCCATACAATAATCATAATAGAAAAACTGTCTCATTGCCTGAGATCTGTGAAATGATGGAGAGGACAGTAAAAAATGGGAACTCTGGGGATTATGAGACTCAAGGTGATTATTTTTTAGGTGCCAGAGTGGGATAATGAGAGGTGCCTGACACATCTACAGGTAGATAAATGATTTCACTTTCGTTACTCTAAATTCTTGGCTGCTTTGAACATTGACGGATTCAGTAGAGGTTGATAGCCTTCTCCAGGAAATGAAGAAAGATCCGAAAAGGAGTCATTCCCTCTGCAATTCAAATCAAACCTTCATTTTCTCCAGCAGGGTTATTTTAAGTCATTCATTATTATTTTTTCTCTGAAGCAAAGGCTGTTTGATGTGGTGAGATGTTAGAACCAAAGAGAGAGAAGAGGACATTGAAGAATTATTCTCACTGCCATCACAGAAGTATTGGGTGCTGATGAAACATTTTAAACACACACACACACACACACATACACACACACACCACTCCATGTTCAAAAAGAAAGGAAGTAGGAAAAAATCTTACATCAGACAGCTTGGTGAAACAAGGCTTCTGACATTATCCAGGGCAAGCAGAGATACTGAGCTAACATTTATCCAAAGGAAGAATGGGTCTAAATTCTCAAGAATAACCACATGGGGTCAGATGTAGGCATCAGATATTTATATGTGCCTAAAGCCTGGTGTTAACTCTGTGTGCGTGTGTGTGTGTGTGTGTGTGTTGAAGAGGTAAATAGTCCAGACCCAGACTTATATATAATCTGGACATGTAATAGGCATAGGTATTAATCCAGATCTCAACCTAGTCAGTGACACAGACCTTGGGCAAATCACTTCAGCTTTCTTGGTGGGTCTTAGTTCCTTATTTGCAAAATGAGTTGTGTTGAACTAGAATATTTAATCTTCTGAATCTATACTCCTGAGGCAGCTAAATGGCACAGTGGATAGAGCACTGGGCCTGGAGTCAGGAAGACCTGAGTTCAAATCCAACCTCAGACACTGACTAGCCGTGTGATCCTGTTTGCCCGAGTTTCCCCAATTGTAAAATGGAGACACTAAGAGCACTTACTGCCTCCCAGGGTTGTTTATGAGGATCAAATGAGATAATATTTGTAAAGCACTTAGCACAATGCCTGGCACGTGGAAAGCCCTGTTAAAATGTTTATGTCCTTCCCCTCCTTTGGCATAGACATGGACAAAAAGCATGGGCAGAGATACAGATACAGAGTTATAGGCATGTATATGGTTATAGACATAGGTGAAATAGGTCTAGGTGTTGATATAACAATAGATAAAGATCTACATTTGAAGACTTCGTACTGTAGTGGAGAGAGAGCCCACGCTGGAATCAGGAAGACCCATCTCTGATGCATACTGTCTGTGTCATCTCGGACAAGTCACTGAATGCTCAGGGCATTCTCATTAGGATTTCCCTATACCAAGGAAATCACAGGTCTGATATATATATACATATATATATATACATATATATGTATATATATATATGCATATATATGTATATATGTATGTATACGTGTGTGTGTGAGAGAGAGAGAGAATAACAAGTGAAAAAGTTCCTGCCCTCAAGGAGCTTACATTCTATTGGAGGAGATAATTATATACAAATATATACAAAATATATACAAACTAGGTATGAGGTATTCTGGAGGTGAGGAGGTACTGGCAGCTAGGGGCGTCAGGAAAAACTTCACATAGAAGAGGTGTGTTTGGATTAGGCTGAAGGAAACTAGAGATTCTAAGAGACAGAGGTGAGGCTGGAGAGGAAGAGAGAGAGAGCACTTCAGGCGTGGTGAACACTCAGTGCATGGGCAGAGAGATGTCGAGAATAAGGAACAGTAAGGCGGCCAGTTTCCACTATAGTAGCACCCAGAGGTTGGGTGAACTATGGCTTGGGAAGGATAGTATCACTCAATGAAACCTTCCTGAGTGGACATTGTTTCCTAACAATCCCTTCATGCCTGCCTATCTCATTTGACTCCAGTGTACCCATAAATTTGCAACACAGGTGGTCCCCCCCAAAAAATTGCTGAGAACTTTCCTTTCTTCTCACATCATAAATATATCAAGGAAGTACCCTGGCTCCCACTAGAAATACTTCATCCTCCCCGGGGGACCAGCCTATCTTCTTGGGCTTCATACTTTTCTTGGATAACACATACTCTACTCCATTTCTCCTTCACGGTTCCCAGTTTATAATGTATGCCAGCTTGTTCACTCCCCACCCCTACCCCCCATGAGTCTCTGCATTACCCTTTAGGGCAGTGGTTCTCAACCTTCCTAATGCCATGACCCTTTAATACTTGTATGTGGGTGTATCTGCATGTGGGCGCACCTGCCTGGAGACAGATAGAGGAGTGGTGTCTCGGTTCCTAAGATCACTGGAAATATGTGTTTTCCGATGGTCTTAGGCAACCCCTGTGACCCCTGTGAAAGGGTCATTCGACCCCCAAAGGGGTCGTGACTCACAGGTTGTGAACCACTGCTTTAGGGGGTATTCCTTTTCAATTCCTTAGAGACTATAATGTTCCATGACTCGAAGCCATACATAATTTGGGTGCAAAAGACTGGGAAGCTGATAGCCTATATTCTTTGTCCTCCCTCCCTCTCTTTATCATGAGTGGCCAGGAAACAGTGTCCACCTATGAAATCAAAAGATGTTGGCAAAAGCAGTGGGACTTGGAATCAGGAAGACCTGAGTTCAAATCCTGCCTCAAATGTTTCCCAAGAAAAGAAACATTTTTAAAAAATTAAAAACACAGAAGAGAGGAGAAGGAAGTTCAGAAGGAGACACTGATAAGCAGGGCAGCGTTTGTGCTACCTATTTAATCTGTAATGTACTTTAAAAACAACAAGGCTGCATGTAATAGAGATTCACAGTTTCTCATTCCAGATGCCTTTTCTCTTCCTCTTTGCATATGGAAATGTTCACGGTTGTTGACGCTGGTCAGATTCAAAATAGAAAAAAAAAAGAGGCCATTTTTAAAATGATGCTCCCTGTTGTCATAGTGCTTTTAAGTTTGCAAAACACTTGCATGTATTGTCTGATCTGAGTCACACAACAGCCCTGTGGGGAAAGTGCCGCTGTAATCATTGATTTCCTTTTACAGATAAAGAGGCTGGGGTTCAGAAAGAGATATTAGCCAGCCTGTGGCCACATGGCTAGTCACGGGCAGCAGCAGGCAGAGGCTGAGAACCTGTTGTTCAGTCATTTTAGTCCTGTCTGATTCGTAGTGACCCCATTTGGGGTTTTCTTGGCAAAGATGCTGGAGTGATTTACCATTTCCTTCTCCAACTCATTTTACTGATGAGGAAACCAAGACAAACAGGGTTAAGTGACTTGCCCAGGGTCACCCAGGAAGTGCTGAGGCCAGATTTGAACTCAGAAAGATAAGTCTTCCTGACTCCAGGACCAGTGCTCTATTCACTGCCCCGCCTGACTACCCCAGGAAACTTAGAACTTGACCACAGGATGAAAGGTAGAGAAGGCACAGGGACAGGGACCGTCATGCTGTTCTTTTTAAGGTTTTGATGAAGCTCAGCCAGCTGGGCTGTGCTAGCAGGGTAGCCTTGGAAAGTTAACCTCTTAGTTCCTTGGATACCTCATTTGAAAAATGGGACTGCGTCATAAGGCAGCAGAATGTTATACAGGGAAAATTGATCACTGCCTTTGAAATGCTCACAGCAGTTTGCAAAAGGGAAAAATCAATATTCAAAAATATAGTTGTTGTTAGAGGGAATTCTTCTCGCATGGCCTCAGAAATGGATTTAGTTTGGTTCTCATGCACCATACTGGATTGCCTCAATAAATCCAAGGACTTAGCCATGTGAGTGCCCCTTCCACTGGTAGAGGTCCCAACCCAGCCATACTTTCTCATCCTGTTCATAAGCCTGCATGCTTTCCCATTAATCACCTCCCCCAGAGCACCTAACAGAGTCTTTCCCTAATAATCATAAGGATAATAATAACAATTCTAATATTAACATTTACATGATGGCTAGCATGTGCCCGTCATTGTGCTAAGTGCTTTACAAATATTATCTCATTTAATCCCCACAATAGCTCTAGGAGGGAGGTCCTGTTATCCTCACTTCACAGCCCAGCACTCTGTTTCCTGCACCAGCATTTTGCAGGTGCCAGGGCAGCCTCTCTGTTATCTCTCGTTCTTAGTCCATTACCTTTCCACCTCCCTTTCTGACCAACACATCCCCTGGATTATGTCTTTGTCTCCAGTTCTCAAACCCAAACCATCTTTGATGATATATTTCAGCTTACTTACACCTGCCATACATCTCTCCATGGATGTACCCTCTGAGTTACCAGCAATGGGGACCTTTTGGAAACTGAGGTCTACTGTGACTTCAGAGCAGTACAGCATCTCCAGGAAAATATTAGGGTTAACAAGATGGGATTCTGGCTCTTTCAGGGAGCAGCTTGAAATAGGTCTTCAGATCTGCTGGCAGTGGGCTAGAATGGGGAGAGTAGTTTAAGGAAGCAAAGGGCCACCTTCACAGCCCAGAACTCAAAGAATATGTCTGACAGCTAGAGACTCCAATAGATCATCAAGTCTAGCCTCCTGGTTTGATAGAGGAGAAAGCTGAGGCTGATAGCAGTTAAATGACTTGCCCAGGATCCCACAGCTAGCAAGGATCATAGCAGGATTAGAAGCCAAGCCTTCCTGGCTCCCAGTCCAGCACTGCAGAAGCCACCATATTAATGCACATAGGCTGGAGGCAAGGTCAGGGATGCCAGCAGTCTGAAAAGCATAAAGATAGAAAAACACAGAAAAAGAACCAGGCTATAATACATAGCCAAACTCTTTTTGAGTGGCTTTAGTTTCAGCAGCCTATGTGGTCAAAGGGTGGTTGTCTTTGATTTCCTCTCTTTCCTTGAACACATGGCCCAGTTTTCTCTTTGAAGTTCTCTTGAGCTCGTCTGCTGCACCATCTGTTACCGGGAATGCTCCAGGGGGGCTTGCCACTAGTGCCTTCCATGAGAACACATCTTCAAGGAGAAGCCATTCCCACTTCACTGAGCCCAGGAGCTTTTAAGGGCTCATAACAGAGCAATGAGGCTGTTCTCCATGAGCCATTGTGGCCCCTTTTAGAGGTGGTCAACCAGCCCCCTAAATGCTTTACTCATAGGTCAAGTGCTGCTGGAAGTTGGAGAGTTGTGTGGCTGGTCTTTTCCTCTCAGCTATTTCCAGACCACCTTTAATGTATGGTCATCTTTATAGTGAGTGTGGAATGATGGCGTGGCACTCAGATGCAGGAAGAGCTGGGTTCAAGTCCCACCTCAGATACTCACTTAGCTACATGACCCCAAGTAAGTCACTTGCCTCCATGGGCCTGAACTTCTTCACCTGTGAAATAAGTGGGTTGTACCATAGGGGTCTCTAAGATCCCTTCATGCCCTAGATCTATGACTCCATGAATCCCCAAATCTCTCTGAGTTTGCATCCCATCCATAACTCATACACCAAAGAGGGACATGAAGAAAGACATGATGTCAACTCCTTTACACACAGATTTAGAGTTGAAAGAAACCTTAGAGTATATCTAGTTCAGGGATGAGGAAGCTGCAATCTCAGGGCCACATGTGGCCTGCTAGGGCCTTGGGTGCAGCCATTTGACTGAATCCAAGTTTTACAGAACAAATCCCCTTAATAAAAGGATTTGTTCTGTGAAGTTTGGGTTCAGTCAAAGAGCCATACCCAAGGACCTAGAAGGCCACATGTGGCCTCAAGGCCACAGCTTCCCCACCCCTGATCTAGTCCCATTTTCTCATTTAACAAATTGAGGAATTAAGGCCCCTAAGTGGGTGATTTATCCAAGAACATATGGTCACACACACACAGACACACACACACACACACACACTGAAATGTTGCCATGACTATTTTGGTATATAGAGAGCCTTTCTTCCTGTCTTTGACCTCCTGAGAGATGTGTGTCTAGCAGCAGGATACTGGGATCAAAGGAAATGAACCGTTTAGTCATTTGGGGCAAGACAGAACTTTGCAAGAGTTGACAAAGCTCATCCCTTTGGCGAGAACTCGAAGTCCTCTGCTGACTGTAAGCAATATTGCTGGGGTTTTTTCTATGGTGAATTTTGAAGTACAGGTATATTCAAGCCCTGTAAAAAAGGCAAAGGGGAGAGAGTGCTGCTCTTGGAGAGAGGAAAATTTGTATTTGAATGCTGAGAGATACCTACTGACTGTGTTATCCTGGGCAAGGGTAACCTGTGCCAGCAGCAGTTTCTTCATCTGTAAAATGGGGCTGAAAATCCTTGCCCTAGCTCCCCTACAGGGCTATTATGGGGAAAAGGCTGAGCAAACCTTCAAGGGTGTTTCTATTATTTTAAAAACATCGATGACTCAGCGCTCCAAAGAAGAGAGAGCAAATGGTCAAAAGGGAAATTTTCATGAGTCATCTGCAAAAATGCTGGTGAATTGGCATGAATGCTTGCCTGCCTGCTACAGCGGAACCCTTCAGGGGGCCAGTTATGGAGCTGCAGGGGGAAGGCCATGAGATCCTGTCAGTTACAAGCCTGCATTAAGCAGATGTCAATTTACAGACCTTAGGAAAATAGATGGATGGTTTCAGCCAACCTCTTCCTGGAATTGCTGGCTCATTCCGACAGGAGGACTTTTCCCCTGGAAGCCAGCATTCTCTCCCTCCCAGAATATCACCTATATACTGACCTGTGCACAGGTCGGATCTCCTCCACCTGTCTCAACCCCAGGGGAATGTTGTTTTGGGGGTTTTTGTCTCCGTATTCATCTGCAGAGAGGTAGTGTGGCATGTGAACTATCCCCCAGGGCTGCTGTGAGAATGAATTAGGTCATGATATGCTTCAGAAACTTTAAAATTCCTAATTTCCTGAACAGTTTTGACCACAGTGGAAAGGACACCAAAGCTGGAATCATGAATACTCAGATGCTGCTTAGCTCTGTGACCTTGGGCAAGCCATTCAACCTAAACCTTTCTGTGCCTCAGTTTCTCCATCTATAAACTGCGGGAGTTGGATTTAGTGGCCTCCGAAGTCGCTTCCAGCTCTAAGTGTGTGATCCTGCAAGATCTGAATTCAGATCACTCTCAATTGCACCATGATTCGGTGGAATCCGAGGAGCAGGCTTCAGATCCCACAATTTATTCTTGCTACGTGGGTAACTCTAGCCAACTCGTTCAACCAACTCGGGCTTCATTTTCTTCCACTGTCAGATGAAGGGGGTTATGCTACATGATCTTTGAGATCTCTCTACCAGTTCTCTCTATGAAATCATGGGCCTGTTTAAAAAAATAATTCGTAGGATCATAGTGGTTCCTTCCTGCCAGAGTGGTTGGAAGGATCCCATAAGATAATACTTATAAACTGCTTAGCACAGTAAACATTTAATAAATGATTGTTCCCACCCCACTTAGCACATGATATAAACTCATTAAATGCTCGTTGGGTTGGATTGGAGAGTCAAAGATTTGGGGGTCAACTGATGGAAAATAGGCATAGTATTTTTTTTTCCTAATTCAAGGGTAGACCAATGGGCCAGAGCAGCACTGGATTTTGAATCAGAAGACTGGGGTTTGCTTTCTAGTTGTGTTTATTATCCCCATATGGCCTTGGGTGAGTCAATTTGGTTTCCTCCTTTGTAAAATGAGGGAGTTGAACTACACATACTCTAACATCCCTTCTGGCCCAGTGATCATGGGAAATTAATGTTTATTTCCCTAGTGCTGAATTCATGAAGGTCATAGTATAATAGGACCATAACTCTAAAGGAGGAAGGGACCTCAGAGGACATCTGGGACCACCCCTCATTTAAAGAGGAAGAAACTAAGGGTATCAAAAGGTCATACAACAGTTGATCTGGAGCAAGAAGGAATCTCAGGGCTTATCTAGTCTAACGCTCTCATTTTACAGTTGAGGAAGCTGAGGCCAGGGAGGTCCGTAGGGACCTCAGAGGCTATCTAGTCTCACCCCTCATTTTATAGCTAAAGAAACTGGTATCCAACTAAAGAATTAAGTCAGCTTGCCCAAGGTCACAGAGGTAACCTCAGAGATAAGATTTAAATTCAGATCCTCTGACTTCAAAGCTAGGGCCCTTTTCACTGTGGTCAGAATAGTTTATGAAATTTAGAATATTAAAATCTCTGAAGTAACATTATTGAATGTGACTATTCCTTCTCGGCAGCATCCCTGGGAGAAAGTGAAGGGTCCATATTGCTAACCCTTATCATCAGCCATTCCACTCCCACCCATCCACTCCAAAAAAAATCACACATGGAAGAATGTGGTTAGTAAAGATAGAATCTATTCATGAAGCTTTATTGCTGATTCAGCATGACCAGAGATTAGTTAGACAACATTGGGACTGTGGGTTTTAAATAAATCCCAGTGGGAGAATTAGTTTTATTTCTCTCTTCTCCTAATTCTTTGTATGAGTCTACATTAACCATCAATCAAAGTCAGCTCAAGACTGTCTCCTCCAAGCAGCCTTCCCTGATTCCACCTATCCAGCTGAAAGTGCTCTCTCGTCTTATTTTCCTAGATCATTTTGTCTGAATATCTCCTTTATCTCAATCTCCATACTTTGTACCACATTTATCTGTGCATATGGAATATCCCATGCCCCTTCCCCTGTCCCATCGTAATAGTGTGGACAATTTACAAAGCTGTAACCTCAAGCACGTCAACTTACTTACCCTGGCCTTCAGTTTCCTGATCTGTAAAATAAACAGGCTGAACAAGCTGACTTCTAAGGCCACTTCTGGTTCTCAGAGGGTGCTCCAACCCTCACAACACCCATGACCCATGGAATATGGAGGTCATTATCTTCATCTTCAGATAAGGAAGCAAGTGCT
>CM053585.1:382185638-382209775 GCA_028646515.1 Pseudochirops corinnae
CTATATATAGATATAAATATCGATAGGTATCTAGATACAGATAGGTATCTGTAGATACCTATCTATACAGGAATAGATAGATAGATAGATAGATAGATAGATAAACTGATAGATAGATACTTTCATATGTAAGTGTTGTCTTCTCCATTAAAAAGTAAACTCTTTGTCAGTAAGGATTATTTCCTTTGCACTTGGATCCCAGCACCCAGCACAGTACCTGGCACGCAGGCACTGTTTAACAAAAGCCTGTTGATCGATTGATCTCCCTCCTCGGAGCCAGATTGCTCCCAGTCTTTTTCGTACAACCTTCCTCGAAGGTCGATGAGCCCAGCCCTAGCCCTGGGCAAAGCTGTAGCTAAGAATTGTTAAGCCCCAAGGCAGACAGCAGAAAAAGACGTCGTATTTGAGACGGGGAGCAGGTAGATCATGGAAGGATAGGGGAAGAATACATCAATAACGAGCACTTACTTTGTGTGGGGAGCTGGATGCTAAGAAAGGAGAAAACAGAGCCTCTGTGGCTAAGAAGCTCCCATCTTTCAGCACCTGCCACGCGCTGGTCCTAGGCACTGAAACCATTGTGGGGAGGGGGGAACAAGAACTCCCCCAGGCTGCCTTGTAACTTCCTATTTTAACTAATTATCCTCTCTAACTATTGCCAAACCCCGACGTTTCTAAGTAGCTGAAGGACGTGTTAGTGCTGTTAAAATGTAGCGCCTTTAAATCCAGCGCCCGAGGTTATGGTTCTGGGGGTCCCTGATCCCGGCTCTCTCTAGACTGCATCCTTCCGCCTGCAATTCTTTTTTTCTGTGTTTAGCCACTGTTTATTTTTAAATTTCCACGGAGCACATGTGCTCTTTCCCTTGGGGACATTGTTTGTGAGGACTGCCTTTTTAATACCTTACATTGTCCGAGTATGGATGGATTAAGCGATGTCTCATTCCATCTCTTATTCAAGCTAATTTCTCTCCCAGTGCTCTTAATTTCATCACAATAGCTCGTGTTTCTCTTGCTGCAGAGTGCTACCGCTCCAAAGGCCTCCGGTTCCAGAGACCCCAGAAGGAGATAGTACACGGATTATCTGTGACTGATGGGTTCTATTTGGTTCAACCTGGTGAACATTTATTGAGTGCCTGTTGTATTCAGGGTGCTACGTTTAGTTCTAGGGAGAGAAAGATGGAAGTGGGACAGCCAAAAGAACAGTGACTTTTGAGTTCCGGTTATTATTCATTTGTTTTTCAGTCATATCTGACTCTCCATGACCCCATTTGGGGTTTTCTTAGCAAAGATACTGGAATGGTTTTCCAGTTCCTTCTCCAGCTCATCTTACAGATGAAGAAACTAAGGCAAAAAAGTTAAAGTGACTTTCCCAGAGTCACACAGCTGGTATCTAAGGCTGAATTTGAACTCAGATCTTCCAGATATCAGGCCTGGCCACCTAGCTGGAGTCACAGGACCTTGGTTTCTAATCCCTCCTCTGCCACTCACCCAAGTAAACTTAGACAATCAATCAACAAGGATTGGTTAAAGATTTGGTACTATCTACCAAACACCGTGGCAAACCTTGTCACCTTCATGAGTCTCAGTTTCCTCATCAGTAAAATGACTAGAGTAGAGTAGATGGTCCCTGAAGCCCTTTCCAGATCTAGAAATATGGTCTCTGCTGATTCCTCTTCTATTAATAAATAAATAAACTGGTAGAGTCGTTACCTTCCAGGAGCTGTCTTCCTAAAAGTGTTAGGGCTTAAGCAATTTGCTGAAGGTCAAACAGCTGGGAAAGACAGAGCCAAACCCAGATCTACTAATGAGAAGTCCACCAGTCTTTCTCCTGTTGCTGTTTCCTTGTAAATTTCTTAAGGACAGGACTCATTGCAATTTTGTTCTTTTTTCCTTGTATTTGAATTCCCAGAGACTAGTACATAGAAAGAGCTTAATAAATGTTTGTTAGCACATTGTCTGGCCCATAGTAGGTGCTATATTAATGCTTTTCCCCTTCTCTTCCCTTCCTCTTCCCCCCGCCCCCAGGAGAACAACAAGAAAGTTATAAGGGTGATAGGAACTTAATAACTGGTGGGGTCCATCTCTTTGATGTGATTTCTTTAGCCACAGTGTGGTAACAATGAAAAGGAGGCTGGACATAAGAATTTGGAGAGGTCTGAGTTCATAACCTGACTGACATTCTCTAGCTGTGTGACAATGGATGAATAAATCACTTCACCTCAGTTTCCTCTTCTGCAAAGTGGAGATGGTAACAATACCTATTTCGTTGGGTTATCATGGGCATTAAATTATATCCACTTGTTAATCTTCAAGGTGGGGCGTCTGAGCCTTTTGTGGTATCCTGGACCCCTATGTCAGCCAGTCTGATGAAATCTATGGAACCCTTCTCAGAATATTTTAAAATGCATTAACTACAATACAGGGCATTGCAAAGGAAATCCAACATACTGAAATATAATTATCAAAATCTTTTTTTTTTAAATAACATTCTTGGACCACTGGTTAAGAAACTGTGGTTTAAAGCATTATAGAAACGCCCATCATAGTCTCAGCCATGTCAATCATAATTACTGGGAATTGCCATCTGTGTCGGTGATGCAAAGAATATGGTACTGGCCCCACACCAGAATTCTGTTCATTACCCCTCATCATAACTATCACAGTCATTGTCTTAGATGGGCCCCTTTCATCATCCTTTGTGCCAGTCACTCCCATCAGGAGTGGCCACCTAGCTGGAGTCACAGGACCTTTGCCTACCAGGTCCCACATCCACAGCCCCACTGGCCTTCTCGGTTAGATAGAGACACATGTGACTGAGGCCTGTGTCCTGGATTTCCTTCTCCCTCTTCCAGCCCCCCACCAATGGAAGCTGTGTCACTGACACAGTGTACTTGTCCAGGAAACAGCAGGCCCCATGACGTGGTCCTGCTAGACTCCAAACAGAATCAGACAGGAATGTGAGGAGCCCCAGGGAAGCTGAGCCCAGAGAGCCGATCGAACCTTTGCATGTTCAGGCTTCCCACAGCTAGCAAGAGAGACCCCCTGAAGACACATTAATAAAGATTAAAGATCTCTCCAATCCCTGTGATCCTCCTCATGTCAAAGGGAAGAAGGTTTTTTTTCTCTGCTCAGCTCTGTTATTTATTAATATTAGAGGTTTCTACTCAGATTTGGAAATTTAGGGTGGCTGCAGAAAGAAGTGTCCTGAGGAGTCTAACTTCCATGTGCTTGGGTGAGGGGGGTGGATGACATAAGGAGGAGGGGAGACTTTAACCAACTGTATGCTAGATGACAAAGCAGAAATTTCATTGTATTAGAGAAGGAGATAGTCCCCTTAACTCCACCCTCCCACATACATACATAAAACCCCTTACCTCTGTAATATAAACCTCTGAGATTTGGGACTCTTTGAGAATATGAATTATAATATAAAATGCTTTAAAATCCACAAAAGCACTTACCAAATTATTTCTTTTGATCCTTCTAACAACCCCAGGATGTAGGTATTTTGTCATCCCTGTTTTATTCATAAGTAAACTGAGGCAAACAGAGGTTAAGTGACTTGCCCAGGGTCACATAGCTAGTAAGTGTCCAAGCCAGGACTGGATTCTTGACCTAACACCATCCATCCCACCACATGCCTCTTAACTGCCCCAACACCAAAGGTTTCCTAGGGCATAGATTCCTGCTTTGGGTCAGGATTGAACTGCTTGATACCATTGTAATGTTAATATGATAGCTCACAATTATAAAGCACTCTACAACTTACCTAATAATTTACATTCATTCATTCCTTTGAACATCCTAATAGGAAGGTGAAAGGAAGAAAAAAAAAAACATTTATTAAGCACCTACTGTGTGCCAGTCATGCTAAGTGCTTCACAAACATCTCATTTTTATCCTCACAACTCTGAGAGATAGGTAGATGCTATTATTTTTCTCATTTTATTTAAGAAACTGAGGCAGACAGAAGTTAGTGGCTTGCCCAGGGACACACAACTAGTAATCATCTGTGGTCACATTTGAACTCAGATCTTCCTGACTCCAGGCACAGCACTCTATCTACCAAGACACCAAGACACTCAAACCTGCAGTAGCCTTATAAAGTAGGTAGTAGTAGTATTATGAGCCCCATTTTTCAGATAAGAATCAGATAGGTAAAAGTATTCTGCAGTCTCTTCCAACTTTAAGATTATATAAACTAGGTTATCCTCTTGGACCCTTTAATGCCGACTCCTGTTGTTAATTGCTAGAGTTGAGGTATTCAAGGGGTTAATTGACTATCTCAAGTTCATGAACTCCCATACCCATGGGATTTGCCACCACCAAGCCAGAATAAATCATTTAACATCATAGTAAAGCAAAAGACATTTACTTAAACCTAAATACAAAGTAACCAATGAATTAAACAGGGAGCATTCTCACCACCCATTTCTCAAAGCTACTCAATATATCTCCCAAGAAGCACCCATCGTCACTTGTATTCAACCACTCGGGGATCCATCTCCTTCCTCCACAGCCCAAGGGTAGCAACATATGCTGCCACTCAAGTCAGGGTGCTAGGTTAGTGTGCACAGCAGTAGGATTGGGTATATTATACTTCTCTATTCAGAACTATAGGCTCAGTACTTATCACAGGGTATTTACCAGTCCAGAAACTCTAGAATACTATACAGAGAGTACTATACCATCCCAGTAAAGCAGTGAGGGGGCAGCTAGGTGGCACAGTGGATAGAGTCAGGAAGACCTGAGTTCAAATGTGACCTCAGACACTTCCTAGCTGGGTGACTCTAGGCAAGCCACTTAATCCTGTTATCTCAGTTTCCTCATCTGTAAAATGAACCAGAGAAGGAAATGGCAAACTGCTCCAGCATTTCTGCCAAGAAAACCCTACACCGGGGTCACAGAGAGTCTGAAGTGACTGAATGACAGCAACAACTGAGCAAACAGGGTGTCGGGTAGGTCCCTGTCTCCATTTCTTCCCACTTTTGCCACTTAGACTCTGACCACCTCTCACTGTGAGAGTCACACCCTTATTTCCCCCTAGGTATGCCAGAACTGCAGAGCTCTCCACAGGCTTCTAGGAGATGTAGTTCCCAAAGAAAAGAAGATGCAGAGATGCCCTGCCCTTAATGCCAGCTGGTTTTATTCATAACAAGAATCCCATAAACAGCAGAGCAGTGGGTTTTAGGTCATTGAGCCTCATTTTACCTTTTCTGAGAGTTTGATTGATGTTCTGGATAAATAATGCCTTTACTAGATCCAGAGAAAGTGGCGTTTTAGTAATTGGGGTCTATGCGAAGAGTTAGCCTCATCCCGGTCTCTGAAAATATGACTAAGACACACACACACACACACACACACACACACACACACACACACACCCTATTCAGTGTGTCCACAGGCACAGGATGGCAGGCCAAGGGGCCCAGAAAGTTGATGTGCCCAAGTAAGACAACCAAAAAGTTGTCTTCAAATTTCCAGTAAATAGAGCACTTAAGCCACCTACTCTGGCTTTTGATTTATCCCACATGAGTTCATTTAATCATTGTTATCTCTGGCCTGCAGCAAATCCACTTGGTCTTAATCTCTTCAGAAGAGTCCTAAGACTATCTATGATAGTGATGACAGTGGAAATAGCAGTTCACAGAAGAATAGACATCTCTGTGCCCCTCTGGTATCAGGGAATGGGAACCCTCTTGAGATTCCGACTATTTCTGGTCCCCAAAGTAGTAAGAGCAACTGTAATGATCCCTCAGTCCTCACCTAGAAATCTCAGGCTGGACCTCCAGATTCATGGGGACTCTAAATACTTGGAAAGTAAGGAATCTCCCAGCATGGTCTTGAAATTTGGAGAGATATGGGTTCAAGTGCTGCCTTGGCCACTTTGAGCCAAGTCACTCCAAGCAATTTAAGACCCATTTCTAAAATGGGATGATAACATAGTACCCACTTTATCAGGTTGTCATGAGGCTTAAATGAAATAAAGTGTTTAAAGTGCTTTTTGTAAAGCTGAAATCATGGTGTAAATGTCAGCTGGTTGTGTCATTTGCTGACTCAACACATCAGTCTGTGCTCACTAGTTGTATTGATACAGTTATACCATTGCTATTGATGTTCAAGTCAATTCAAATCTGCAATCATTTTTAAGCATCTTTTGTATGTCAGGCACTGTCCTAGGTGCTGAGTATACAAACATAGTCCCATATAAAGACAAATAGACCCTGCCCTCAAAGAGATTACATTCTACTGGGAGAATGGTGACTGGTACATAGCAGATACTTTAAAAATTCTTGTTGATTGGATGATTAAAAATACAACATGTACAAATAAATACAAGACTGTTTAAGAAGACAGAAAGAACAAGAGCTAGGATCATACGGAGATGGATAAGAAGGATGGATAAGAAATATCACCTAATTTGAGTCTTAAAGGAAGCTAAGGAATCAAAAAAGTAAAGGAAAGATAAGATTGCATTCCAGGCATGTGCAAAGGGGAAATTGGACATTTGTAGTGGACCTTGTTGGCATGGTGGTATGACTTTAGCAGAATGGAAATAGGATCATGATTTTAACTCTGGAAAGGAGCTCAGAGGTCAGCATCCTTTTGCACACAAGGAAACTGAAGCCTGTGGACATTAGGTGAATTACCCAAGGTCACAGAGGTGGTAAGTCTCAGAGGTGAGATTTGAACCTGGGGCTTTAGACTCTAGTGCCAGGATCTGTCTCCCTGTACTTTGAAAATGAAGATAAGGGTCACTCAGAACTAAGGTTTGTTAAGGGCTGAGAAATGATAAGATGCAGGGGTGAAGGATTCAAAAATAGTGCAACATACCACAATGGGAAGGGCACTGGGTTTAGGGTCAGAGGAACTGAGTTTAAATTCTGACTACCACTTCCTAGAAATGTGGTCTTGGACAAATTACGTCATTTCATTTCCTTATCTATAAAATGAAGGGATTGGACTAGATGGCCTCTGAAATCCATCAGTTCTAAATTTATGATTCTATGATCCTAAGATAATTCAGCAGGGTCCCCATAGGGTAAAGGTGGCAATGGGGGGAAAGTGAGGCCAGAGCAGGGATGATGGGCTGGGAGAGCAGGGAAGGGAGAAGGAACTGGGGGTTGTGGACAGGACATAGATGAAGCGTAGAAGTAAGGAAAAGGGAGAGATAGAAGGACAGGAAGCTGGGGTCAGAGAGAGGAATTCCAGAGTTCTGGAACACAAAAGCAGAAGAGTAATGAGAGGTGGTGAATCAAGGGTATTATCTTTGTCTCACTGAGATGGAGCAGAGCTGGAGAGGTTGGGAGATGATGGGAGATGAAGAGATTGGAGCTGAGAAGTGTTTTGGGTGGATGTTTGTCAGGGTGTTTGGAGGGATATCCTCAAGTATGAGGATAAAGGGTTGGCATAGACTCTGAGTCAGGAACTAAACTTCTCAAAGAAGGAGGAAGAATGACTCAGAGTCAAGTAGAGGACGGTAATAAGAATTTGAGCAAAGTTATAATCAATCAATTAATCAATAAGCATTTATTAAGTGTTTACTATGTATTAGCTGCTGTTCTAAGTGTGGGGGTTACAAAGAAAGACAAAAACACAATCCCTGATTTCAAGGAGCTCACCATCTAATGGGAACATGTATACAAACATGTACAGAGAAGTTATATACAGGATAAATCAGAGATAGTCAACAGAGGGAAGGGACCAGAGGAGATAGGAAAAGGTTTCATGTAGAAGGTGGGATTTTAGGTGAGACTTGACTGAAGCCAAGAAGTGGATTTGAGTAAAGAACATTCCAGTTATGGAGGATGAACAGTAGAAATGCCCAGAATCAGGAGATGAGAGTTTTGAACTCCAAACAGAGGGTTTTATATTTGATGCTGGAGATAACAGAGAGCCACTGGAGTTGACTGAGTAGGAGGAAGGTGATATGGTCAGGTTTGTACATTAGGAAGATCAGTCTGGCAGCTGAGTGGAGAATGGGCTGGAGTAGAGAGAGACTTGTGGCAGGAAGACCAACCAGCAGGCTAGTGCAGTAGTCTAGGCATGAAGTGATGAGGATATGACACAATAACTAATGGAACAAACTTCAAAGGAGGGGAAGTTTCTGAGAACATGGAAGTAACAGGAGTAGTCTTCTGACTGTGAGGATGGAGAGGGGATGTAGGGGAAAGAAAGATGAGTAGGAGAGACTGGGGTGGTGAGAAAAGGTGCATGAGTACTAGGTGGGAGTGGGAAACAAAAAAGGACAGAGAGTTCACACGAGTCCAGGGCAGAGGGCTGAGGTGCCTGAGCAGGGATGTGCATAGCATATTAGGTGGCTGATGTTTTCCATAATGGAACATATGGCTGAGCGCTCCAGTCTCATCTCCAAAAAGAGACAGCAGCCAGTGGTCATGACCTAGCTGGATGCCCATGTGTGTAGGGGGAGGGATGGAGGCGAGGTGTGATCTAAAGCAGGAGGGGGCTTCAGAAAGCCCTAGAAATGCAGGATCTGTTCCCATGGAAGCAGATTGGCTTGTGCTCTTTTTCTTTCTCTATTACCCAACCTCAGAGCATCCTCCTTCTCACTCCCACCATGAGGTGTGTAAAAGGCTTGAACCTAGATCTTCCTGACTCCAGGTTCAGCTCCCTATTTTCATTAGTGGGATCATCAACCACATGAAACCCAGAGCCCCATGTTCAAGTCCTGACTCTTCTAAGTTACTGGCTGTGTGATCTTGGCCAAGCCACCTCTCCTCTCTCAGTCTCACTTTGGAGGAGCATTTTTTTGGACCAGACCTGTGCTTGTGATTTCATTGCCATAGGAAGCACCCTGCCACCAACAAAGATCCATTCGCACCTGCCCTGTGACTTGCTTTCTTAGATCCAAACATCACAGATTTGGAACTGGAAAGGACCTAAGAGGATATCTAATTTCTTTTTTCTGATAGCTGGCACCTCACTAAAACATAGGTCAACATAAGAGGAATATGTTTTTACCAGCTATAATTTTACAGATTGAAGGAACTGAAGCTCAGAGAGATCTGGTGATTGCCTAGGGGCCACATAGACAATGATAGAGGTGAGATTTGAAATAATAATAATAACATTTATGTAGCACTTTAAGATTTACAAGCACTTTGCAATCATTATCTCATTGGATCCTCCCAACAACGCTGAGAGATAGGTGCTATTGTGATCTCCATTTTATAGGTGAAGAAACTGAAGCATAAAGAGGTTAAGTGACTTACCCAGGGTCACACAGCTAATAAGTGTTGAATGGCGGATTTGAACTCAGATCTTCCTGTCTCCAAGTCCAGCATTCTATTCACCTTCATTCTTACCTGCCTAAGAACTTAGGTCTTTCTTACACCAAGTTTCTTTCAATGTCCACTAAGCTCTCAAAAGAATTTGGGGGGGAATGGAAGTTTAACTTGCCCAGGTCCCACCACCAACATATCAGAGGGGAGACCTGAACACAAGCCAACTCCCTATATAGTATGCCACAGTGCCTCAGTTTACTCTTTTGTAAAATCGGGATGATATTTGTACTACCAATCATACAAATAGGCGCATGTGTAAAGCTCAAATAAAGTGATTAATGTAAAGCACTATGAAAATGTAAACTGTATTTCGTGTGTAGGGAATATCTCCCAAAAAGAAGGAAAGCTCCATGAGGATAAGGTCTATTTCATTTTGGGTTTTACACTCCCAACACCAAGTACAGGGGCAGGTGTGAAAGTGAGTGCTTAATACATATTTTTGGAATTCAATATCCTCATTTAAAAAAAATATAGATGACCTCTGAGGTCCCTTCCAGCTCTAAATGACCATAGGGTCATAAAACCAACCTTGGAAGGGACCTCAGAGGCCATCAAACTAAACCCCTCATTTTACAGATGAGGAAACAGATGCATTAAGGAGGTTAAGTCACTCTCCAACAATCTCACAGGGTACAAGGAACAGAATCCGTCCCTTGCATACGACAGGAACTTAACAAATGTTTATGTTGAAAAAGTCCAATGATGAGTAACGCTCCTATTCTCCTGCCCCAGGGCCAGAGCCCTGACAGTCACAGAGGATCTGATCACAGTATCTTTGTTTGTGTTAGGACTCAGCTGCACATTCTCCATTCAGTTCAACTCACACCAGCCTGGATTCCAGGAGGAAAGTGTTGCAACTTTATGGGTTTCTAAGGCAAGAAGAATGAGATGTTTCCCAGGCTTAGAGGGAGGAAAATTGACTGTAGAGAGTGTAAGGAATAAGACAAAGGTTGGATGTGACTCATTTTTGTCATTAGCAGGAGGCTGCACCTGTGTGCAGCACAAAGGAAGACCTTGCCAAAATGTAGGTCAATATATGGGAAGACCATCTCAGTAAATTGGATTTTCCAGGCAATAACTAAGCAGATCCTTAGCCAGTGAGGAGAGTCCTAGCAGGAGCTCTCCAAGAGCCACGTGCCTATCATTCTTTCTATCAGTAAGCATTTATTAAACCCCTACAATGGGCCAGGAACAGTGCTAGGCATTGGCGAAACAAAGATTTAGCCAAAGTAGTCCTTGCCCTCAAGAGGCTTGCATTTGATCAGAGAAAACAAATTTTTGTAGAGACCAGTAGAAACCATAGAGGCAGTGTTGCCTAATGGACAGAGTGCCAGTTTTGGAGTCAAGACAATCTATATGCACATCCCATCTCTGGTCCATACAAATGTTTGTTGATTGTCAATTTATTGTGAATAAATAAGTGAATAAATGTGAGATAATGATGGACTCAGAGGACAGTGCCAGAGTCTGGTAAGCATCAAATGACAGGAGGCTGAGAAGACTATATTTTATGTGCTAGGTGATTGGGAGCCATTGAAGGGTTTTGAACAGAGGAGTGTCTTGATCATGTCAGTACTTGAGGAAGATCAATCTGTCAATAATATCAAGGGCAGATGAGAGATGGGGAGGGGGGGGAGGAAGGAGGTGCTATTTATGCAAGTGGAAATGGAGTGAGATAATGACCAATTTACTCCTTACAGTGTAGAGCCCAGCCAGGCTTGGACAACTGGTTCCTTTTCTGGAGAATGTCTGGACTCTCTGGATGAGTCCCAGGTCAGTGTGGCCATCTCTGTGTCAGAGTTGGCCTGGGCGTTTCAGGCTGCTGCACTACATACTGAGTTCGGATTGATCCAGCCTCTGCCTGCCTCCCAGGCTGGTTCAAGAACAAATCTCTACTTTGGGGCATGGCCCTGATATAACCCAGGCTGGAGTACGGTCAGGGAAGCCCAAGGTGCATGTTCCCCTGTGTTTGCAACTGTAACTTCGGGGAAAGCCCCAGCCAGAGAATGATGAGAGCTTCTCTCTCACTCTCCTGTGCTGTTCTTCAGTAGATACTTAAATGCTTCATCACCACCTGTCTCCTTTCTACCGTAGTTCACTCAGCATTGGGTCTGGCCAGTGTGGGAAAGAAGGAAGGATAGCTAAGGGTGAAAAGGCACTTCTCAAGGCCCCGTCCTTCTCTCCTTGAGAGTGATGCCAGTGTTGATTCTCATGACTTGCCTGCCCCTTGATCCTCCTTACCTGTAGGACTCCCACGGGCTGTGTTCCTGGCTCTCTGACTGACCACCCTATAGAGTCCTGTCAGTGCCCTCGGTCTTCTGTTTTTGGACAGCATGTGCCTTTGCCATGATTATTTTGGACTTCCCACACTCCTGGGTCTGTATTCTATTGATTTTTGGTTGTTTATCTGGCTTCTGGCCCTACTGCTCCCCTTGGACACCAAGACTTAGAGAGAACAGGAAGGGACTAAAGTGATAAATCAGGTACAGTGGGGAAAAAAGACCCCAAGAGCATGGGTTCAAATCTTGCTTCTCTCATTGACTGCCACTGCCATTCTGTGTGAGTTATTAGCTTTTCCCAAATTTCAGTTTGCTCATATTTGAAAAAATGAGGGGTAGATGACTTCTCAGGTCCCTGCTGCATCGAGTCCAGGAATTCTTCATCTTTGTGTCTGTACCCTTCTGGTAGCCTGTGGAAACATCCTCAGAGTCATGTGTTTAACTTTATGGATTACAATACATAAGATCACAAAAGAAACGAATTCTGTTGAAATTTTAGTCATTGTTCAGTCATGTCTGACTCTGTGACCCCGTTTGAGGTTTTCTTAGCAAAGGTACTGGAGTCATTTTCCATTTCCTTCTCAAGCTCATTTTATGGATGAGGAAACTGGGATTAAGTGAGTTGGCCAGGGTCACACAGCTAGTAAGTGCCCGGGTTTGGATTTGAACTCAGGAAGGTGACTCTTCCTGATTGCAGGCCCGGCACTCTGTGCGCTGTGCCCTATGGCACCCCCTTGCTGCACTTGGGCAATTCATTTGATTTCTCTATGAGACTCCTAATACTTGCCAGCACCTACCTCTGGCACCGTAGGACAGGAAGGATGGTACAAGGAAAAGAACATTCATTGAACCATTCAAAAAGTCTGTCACTCAAACCCAGCCTCTGTAGCCTTGGGAAGGTCATTAACCTTTGTAGACCTGAGTTTCCCCACTTCTAAAATGAGGAGGTTGAACCAGATGTTTTGGGAGTCCTTGCTAGCTCTAACCCTGTGGTCTTCCTGGTCTAAAAATGGAATGAGGCATAGAATGGGCTTTGAAGACTTTAACCAAGTCCCCATTAGTGCAAATAAAAAATACCCCCAAATGGTCTCATTATTTGAATTCACACAGCATATTTTCTTTGGGTTGAACCAATTTATATATTTTATATAATTATAACTTTGAATAATAATAATTTTAAAATTTCAGGAGATTCCATCTAGTGCTGGGCTTTGAGTCAGGAAGATTTAACCTCAAATCTGGCCTCAGACGCTAACTAGCTGTGTGATCCTGGGCAAGTCACGTAATCCCCGTTTGCCTCAGTTTCCCCATCTGTCAAATGAGGAAAATGATAGTACCTGCCTCCTAGGTTTGTTGTGAAAATCCAGTGGGATAACAGTTGTAAAGCATTTAGCACAGTGCTTGGCACCTAGTTAGAGTTATGTAAATGCTACTCTTTTCATTGTGTGTGTGTGTATATGTGATACAGGAATGCATACATAACTGTCAGCTCTTATTAAAATTAAATCCCCCATTGTCCTAGTTCCTTTAATAATTCATCATATGGTAATTACCTAGAATTTCTCTCTATCTTAAAAACACTCTGATTCTTTATTCTCTAGCTATGCCACCCCTTGGGTTACTAGGCTGCCTAACTTTACTGTGTCCTTTGTGTAGAGGAGCATTTTCTCTATTTATTCGGAATTCATCTCTTTCAAGCTTGAGGTTTAGCATTCTGGGATTTGGCTAATGTATCTGTTTGTCAGGCTCCAAAGCCCTAGCAATTGTGCCCACAGCAAAGGCAGGGGCCTCTGAAGGTACTACCAGGAACAAAGCTGCGGCTGATTCTGAGACATGAAATCATCACAGGCCAAATCCCCAGCGGTGGGATGCCTTTCTGGCTGTGGAGCTGCCTGACAACTTGGTCCTAGATACATGAGCTACCTCGGGGGCAAGAGGGGGCGGGAGGAGGAGGGAATATACGAGTCCTTCTCTCCTGGTGACCATCTGAGTATTGTCGTTCACCCTTCGTTCTTGAAGTGTGGCGCACCAGGAGGACACACTGATACATGCACAAAGAGACCGAACACCAATACAGCCACACTTGGTTAGTGCAACAAAGCTCCAAGATGGGCTCCTTCTTTCTCTGCAGGATTCTAGGACATAGAACATCTTTAGGAAGGATCATTTATTCCAGGGCTTATGAACCTCAGGCTCACAGACCCTCAAGGAGTCCATGGATAGACTTGAGAAAAGGGATCTATGAACTTGGATGGGTAAAAATTTGTTCTTATTTCCAGTAATCTCTAACTTAAATTTAGCATTTTCTTTCATTATGGATTTTTTAAAAGCATTATTCTGAGAAGGGGTCCGTACCCAAAAAAGATTAGGAACCCTGATGTAGTCCAAACCCCTAATTTTACAAAGAATGAAAATAAAGCTCAGCATGGCAGGTGATTCACTTTCTGAAAGCTCAGAAAGAACCTCAGAGATCATCTAGTCAAACTCTCTCATTTTACAGATGAGGAAACTGAGCACAGACAAGTGACATGCCCAAAGTTATATAAGTAGTAAGTGACAGGGTCAAGATTCCCCAAGACCCCACATCTTTCTAATGCACCAGACTATGGACCACCTCTGCTCCCTCCCCAGCCTTTATCTCCTCCCTGGCTGGGGCTAACAATGTTCACCCTATATTTTCCAGGATTTAATACACTTGAATTCTATCTCCATTTCTCTCCCTAGCCTTATTTCTTAAAGTATGCCCTCATCTTAATAAATAAAGGCAGAGATATAAGGACAAAGACAAGAAAGGAGTCCCAGAGGGAGTATGTATCTAAATTCAAACCGTGCCTCTAATGCTTACTACTCGTATCCTTAAGGAAGTCAGCCATAAGTGGGGTAGTGGAGTTCTGGACACTTCCTAACTTTATGGCCATGCCTAAATGACTTAGCCACTCCAGTCTCACTTACCTTATCTGTAGAATGACAATGATCAAAAATAACACCAGGATAATATCCCAGGATAATCATGAGCATAAAACCTGAAAGTGTTACGTAAAAGTTAGTTAGTATATAAAACCATATATAACTATATACAGTTACATAACTACATAGTATGTAAACTATATGACTATACAGTACAGAAAAGTTATTATTATTCTTTTCAGTTAAATGTGGGTGGCTTCTCCCTCCTAGAGTAACCTTACCTTTGTCTCAACTGGAATTTATATGTCACTTTTCTTCCTATGCCCATTTTCCTCTGCTGGTAACCCACTCTCCTAACTACCTGAAACAGAAACAAAACCAGTAACAATGGCAGAATATTGACTAAAAGAAGGTAAATTATAGTGCCAATCATCTTTGTTATTAGAATGTCCAAAGCTTACATTTTAACACACACACACACACACACACACACACACACACACACACACACACACATAGTTTTACATATAAACTCCTTAAGAGTAGGGATGGTGTCTTTGTTCTGTACCCCCAGACTTGTATGGTGTCTGGCACATAGTATAGACACTTACTAAACACTTAGTGATCGATTAGGGGAGATGTGATAGCTGGCGTGTCATTTGAATAGATGTCATGGGGAAAGGATTTGGAATTAGCAGCCTGAGCAGCCTGTGATGATCCCTGTGGTCCCAACCTCCTGGGGATAGCATGAGATTCAAATGAGACAATGTTTGTAAAGGACTCTGTAAACTTTACAGCACTATATAAATGTCAGCTGTTATCATTGTGTCTCTAAACATATGGAGACCTTCTAGACAATGCCCTACAAATAATTTTGTATTAAGCAATCAAGGAAAGTATGGTATAGACCAGGGGTGGGGAACCTGTGCCCTCAAGGCCGCATGTGACCCTCTAGGTCCTCAAGTCCAGCCCTTTCACTGAACCCAAACTTCACAGAACAAATGACATTTGGGTTCAATGAAAGGGCTGCACTTGAGGACTTAGAGGGTCACGTGTGGCCTCGAGTATGCAGGTTTCCCACCTCTGGCATAGACCAATCATCTTTATTATTGCCGCGTATGTCTAACTCTGATAGTAGCTCAGCCAGTCACTCCAAGGCTGTAGAAATTGGAAGGTAGGTATTCTAAATGTCAAAGCACCAGAATCATGGTGAGCTTTAACAGTCTACTTCAGGACACAAAACCCTGCAGTGTGGCGAACCAAATACATCTGATCCAGGACTCAGATAAGAGACCTTAATCATGTACCCTAATTCCTCTCGAGGTGACGCAGCCTTGCAAAGGCTGGCTCCCCTGAAAGAACCTCAGGGGTGCCCTTAAAAAGACTTTTGTCTGAGATCCTGACATCAGAACTATTGCCCCCAAACTTCAAGACATGTCCCTTATGGCAGAAAGCCAAAGCATTTGATCTTGGGGTCAGTTCACATGCAGATGTCTTGGAGAAGCTGTTTTGGCCTAGATTTGTATTAAACAAATTTAGATGCTTTGAAACCTGCTCTCATTTGCATCATCTTTGTTTATGCCCTTAAAATGTTAACTGACTTCCAAAGACCTGATGGACTTCTCCAGACTCTTGGAGCCTAGAAATCAGAAATTTTGATTGTATCTGAGTTTACTTCCAGGAGGTAGTAGACTATTGTAACAATAAAACTATGATAATATCCCAGGATGTGAAAAACTAAGTCTATTGATAATACTTGAATCTTTGTCCTTTGGATCTTTAAAAACCTTGTTCATATCATCATTAAACAGGGTTCTTCCCTGAACTACCCACATGGCCTGGTCACTTCTTTTTCTTTTATTCACATCTCCGATCATACCTAATGCTGGACATTAAGCAGGCTCTCAACACTGCAGGCCTTTCTCCCAGAAATTAAATCCAGGAGTTTACAGACTACTCAGTCACACAGAGCATCCAAATCAAATGATCAGCTTAAGGATGTTACTCTATAACAATCTTCCTCTGATACCCCATTTTGGGGTTCCTAAAAGCCATACCAGAAGAGCGCAATTTATGAGAAGTTTGACTATAGTAGAAAGGGCTCCAATTCAACCACAGCAATAGACTGAGTCTTTTAAGGACCAGCCTAGCTAAGTATAGAGTGAATCATCATCAATAGACTGGCCATTTGGCAATGAAGTCTTTGGTCATGGCAACCCATGAAGAAAGAAAAAATACAAAAAAAAATACAAAATATATCATCCTATATGGCCCCCTCCCACTTCTCAGTGGTAATAGTAGATTTGTGAAAAAGAAGGTAGATTTTAGACAATTCATTAACTTTATCCTAATTATGGGTACTCTAAATGTGAAATTTTTGTCTAATGGCTGATGAGTCAACATAAACCTAGAGGAATTGAATTCCATCCTTGATAGTGTCAGATAAACTAAAGGAAGGCTTCCAAGATGTTGGGGAGATTTATGGGAGTTCTAGGATACATGGTATGAAAGGGAATGGATGAGTTGTCATCTGTCTTTTGGATATCACATTGGTGATCTCCCAAGGTAATTGGAGTATGAGTGCTGCAGAGCCTTCAACTAACATCATCCGCCAATGCCTCCCTGTGATGTGGGGGTGACACAGAGTTCTCAAAGGCTATGCCAGCTGAGCTCAAGCTCTGGCAGATTACCCTTAGATGGAAAGGTACAGAATGTTTGCAATAGATTATTCCGTGTCTCCCAAATGATGAGCGCCAGCAGAAGCAAATGCCAGCGATGGCTGCATTCTTTCTTTCTGTCTGTATTTGACCTGGGGGAGCAGTGAGGTCAAAGTAGTAAATGCTCCCAAGCAAGGGCTGCCACTTTCTTTCTTCCCACCTCCAGTGATGGACTTTATGTCTGGCATCCAATGGGGTATAGTGGATAGAGCACTGGGCTTGAATTCAGGAAGACCTGAGTTCAAATGTTGCTTCAGACATTTCCTAACTGAGTGACCCTGGGCAAGTCATTTAACCTCTGTTTCCTCATATATAAAAGGAGGACTTGATGACTCCTAAGGTCCCTTCCAGCTCTATATCTCTGGTCCTATGATAAGTGCAGAGGGGCTCAACAATAAAGGCTTGGCTTCCCAAAACCCAATCTTTACTATCAACCACAGTAGTACTGGACATGGAATCAGGAAGACCTGAGTTCAAATTTGACCTCAGACACTTACCAACTGTGTGAACCTGGGCAAGTCCCTTAACCCTGTTTGCTTCAATTTCCTCAGCTGTAAGATAGGGATCATAACAGCGCCTATCTCTCAGGGTCACTGTGAAGATCAAATGAGATACTATCGATAAAGTGCTTGCCTTAGGCAGTTTTCTCTCATAACTTCTTGAAACACATCAAGTATCATTTTTGGTAGGTTTCAAGGAGTCCTGCAATTTATAAATTATCTTTCCTCAATTTGTTTTCCAGGTCAGTTGTTTTGATTTTTCTTCTATTTTTTCCAATCTTTTGACTTTGTTTTGGTATTTCCTGTTGTCTCATGAGGTCATTAACATCTTTTTGGCCCATTCTAACTTTCAGGGAGTCTGTTGCTTTGGTATGGTTTTGTACCTATTCTGCTAAGTTAGCAATCTTCTTTCTCAGTCTCTCTTTCCTAGAACAGATGCCCTCTAGCTGTCAAGGAACCCCTGACATTCCAGGAGGTAGTAGACTATTGTAACAATAAAACTATGATAATATCCCAGGATGTGAAAAACTAAGTCTATTGATAATACTTGAATCTTTGTCCTTTGGATCTTTAAAAACCTTGTTCATATCATCATTAAACAGGGTTCTTCCCTGAACTACCCACATGGCCTGGTCACTTCTTTTTCTTTTATTCTTTTTCAATTCTTTTTTCATTTCTTTTTCAATTCTTTCCTCTAGCACTCATTACATTTATAACACTATTTTTAACTCATCTTATTTCTTCTGGAAATTCTAATTGATCTTGTGCTCAAGCTGTATTTTTCTTTGGGACTTCACTTCATGTTTTTGAGTTATTCTCTTCTGGATTTATATATTTGTCACCTTTGGCCTCATGACAGTTTTGTTTGTTTGTTTACTTATTCTTCTAGTGATCTGCTCTAGGCAACCTGGCATTTCTGGCCTATTTAGGACCTCTGAGAGCTGAGTTTATGACCCCAGACTCTCTAGGAAACCTTTGCTCTGAGAAGCCAATTTTCTGAGGGGAGTCCATGTAGTAAAGCCCTCATTGCTTACCAGGGTAGGGCCAGGCAAAGGCTGAGTCCTATATCAGCTTTCATCATATTTGTGCTGCTGGCCTATATCAGTGCTCTGGAAGCTGAGTCCATGCTCTTGGCCACTCTAGAAAAGCTTTTGCTCTTAGCTTGTGCCTGGTGCTGAGGCTATGATCTGCCCTTGGTATCCTCTACTGGTCTAGCTGGGAGCTCTGGGTATGGAGTCTGTGATCCCAGTCCAACCTTGTTCTATAGTTACTCTCATGGCTATTTGCTTTTAAGTCAAATTTGTGGCCTTGTGCTGGAAATATGATCCACTGTAGTTTCTTCTTCAGTTTACTAATCCCTAATTGATCTGGAGTTCTTCTTACGATATTGTAGTAGTTATGGGAAACTGGGCTGTACTGCTTCCACCATCTTGGCTGATGTCCCACAGGATTGTCATTTTACGGCTATGTGGAGGATGGTCTGGAAAGTGGAGAGGCTGGGAACAAGTTGGCTGATTAGGAGTCTATTTCAATAGTCCACGTAAGAGGCAACTGAACCAGAATTAAGGGGTGAGTAGAGAGGAGATGGATTATGGAGGAAGAAATTGCAAAGATTGGCAATGACTTGAATGAGTGGAGTGAGTGAGAGTGAGAAGTTTAGAATAACACCAACATTTCTGGGTGACTAAAAGATGGTGGTGTGCTTGACAGTAATACAGATGTATTGAAGATGAGAAGGTTTGGGGGAAAATAATGAGTACTGCTTTAGATATGTTGAGCATGAGATGAGTGTAAGTGGGAGATACCATTGGAAATGTCCAATAAGCAGTTTATGACATAGGACTGAACCTCAGGAGACAGTCTAGAGTTGGGGTATAGATCTGGGAGTCATCAACATAGAGATGCTAATTGAAAATACTAATCCTGCTGGGTGGCACGGTGAATAGAGTACCGGGCCTGGAGTTAGGAAGATCTGAGTTCAGATCTAGCCTCAGACAACTACTAGCTGTGTGACTCTGGGCAGGTCGCTTCTGTTTGCCTCAGTTTCATCACATGTAAAATAGACTGGAGAAGGAAATGGCAAACCACTCCAGTGTCTTTGCTAAGAAAACTCCAAATGGGGTCATGAAGAGTTGGACACAACTGAAAAACAACAGAACAAAAATCCAATTCCACATATAAATACACAAATACTTTTTCCTCCTTTGGTTTATATTTTCAGAGAGACAGAAAAGCTAATGCTATCTAACAGGAAAAAGAAATAGGAAAAGACCATAGAGAAGCAACATAGATAAGCATAGAGGGCTGGATTGGGAATCAGGAAGACTTGGATTTAAATCCTGCTTCACACATATGATAGCTATGTGACCTTAGACAAGTCACTTAACCTTTCTCAGCCTCAGTTTCCTCATCTGTAAAATGAGGAGTTTGGACTCAATGTCCCCTAAGGTTCCTTCCAGCTCTAAGTCTGTGATCCTATGGTCCCATGGCTTATATATAGATATATATAGAGAGAGAGAAAGGGAAAGAAACCATTGGAAAGAACCCAAGAGGGACAAACAGGCAAAAATGTCAGGATTCAGAAGAAAGTTGATTTTAACTCAGTATAAGGAAGAGCTTCTTAATAATGGGACCTGTCTAAAAGTGGAATGGGCTGCTACAGGAGCTAGTGACCTGCCTGTCATTGGAAGTCTCCCTACTGGCCTTGATGAGCATTTGCCATAGACAGGACTGGTGCTTTGGGTAGGTGTTAGACTAGATGACCACTGAGTTCCTTACTGAACTTCTGTCTCCATTATCCTAAAGGCTACTTTTTGCAGTGGAAGGCACATGGGATTTAAAGTTGGAGCATCCAAGTTTCCCTCCTGTCTCTTCACTTAACTACAGAGTGCTTGACAGGTTCTTTAGCTTCTCTTGGGTCTTTTCTGAGCCCTAGTGACCTCATCTGTGAAAGGGAATAATGATGATCGTATTCACTCCTCACCTCACAAGGTGGCTGTGACAGAGGTGCTCTGTGAGCCTTAAAATGGGGGTTGTTGTTATTTTCCAACTAAGCTTTAAATGGTACAAGGGCAGGGATGTTTTCTCCTGGGGATCTGTTGATTTCTGAGTCCACTATTTGCACAGAACAAGTACTTAATAAATGTTGATGGATTGCATCATAGGATCTACGTATCTAAATCTCTCATTTGCTTAGTGATAATGAAAACAATATGTTTGCTTCTCTATTCAAATAGAGGTAATTCTTGATTATCCCAGTAATGAAGAAGAGCAGCAGAGTTGAAAGTCCAACATGGCAGCCAATCAAAAAATCATTCCTATGTTGATTTGAAGGCAATTTTGATTACTTGTATTTAAATATAGATCTATCGGACATCCATACACTATCAGACTCCGTCACCGTGTTTGTTGGTTTTGTTTTTCTGGTTTTCTAGTTACAAACAGGGCTGCATTGGAAAAGAAGAAAAGTGCTGGGTAGATAAGGAAGTGACTTTAAGCTGAAGGCATTGATAAATCTTGTTTTGTTAGAAAAATGCAGACCTGGAGTAAGGGAGCTCTCCCAATTTCTTCCAGCTCTGAATCTATGCTCCGATTAAAAAAAGAAGTCTAGGGTCTTTCTATAAACTTGCTGAGTCACATCTTCCCTAGGGTTTGAAAAGTCTTAATGTTGACTGAAAAGCCTTTCTATACTAGTTCCTGCTAGGCTAGAGTAAATAAAAATCCTGCTTATGTCAACAGAGGACTTAGCCAAGCAAGGAGAGTGACAGCTCTCAATAGGAATTTGGAATGCAGACCAGCCAGGGATAATCCAACAAGGGGATAATCTGCTTTATGGAGATATACAGTAGCTGAAATTTGCATAGGGCTTCAGACTGGCAAGACATTTGACTTACTTTGTCACTTTTGATTCTTGAAAGAACCTGGTGAAGTAAGTGCTGTGAACATATATAGTTATCCCCATTTTACAGATACAGAAACTGAGGATCAGAAAGGTGAAGCGATTCATCCATGGTCACAGCCCAGACTTGCAGAATCACCAAATCTCAGATTTTAAGAAACAGTGAGGTGCAGATAGTGGATAGAGAACCTAAACCAACATACGTTGTTTCTGTAACTCTGGGCAAGTCACATGGGGTCAGTATGGCTTTACTTTTTCTCATTGTATCCCAAGCTCTTAGCACAGTTTAAGTGTGTGACCTTGGACAAGTCACTACCCCCCTCAGGCCTTTGTTCTTGTCTCTATAAAATAAGAGCAACCTTGGAAATGCTCTAGTCTAATCTTGTTTTACAGATGAAAAAACTGAGGTCCAGAAAGGGTTGTGACTTGTATTCTGCACCTACCACTTACTATCTAACATTGGGCGACTCTCGCTTTCTGCACCTCAGTCTCCTCATCTGCAAAATGAGAGGACTGGACAAAATGGACTCTGAGGTCCCTTTTGGGTCTAGATAGATGGATGATCTGTCTATACCACAACACCTCTCTAGAGACAATAATCTACCCACAAAGACTACTGAGAATGAACCAGGGAATCAGTATTATAGAGTGAGTGTCTCCTAAGCCCAGCACTGGGTAGAGTATAAAGGAGAAAGGAAAAGAGAGACACAATCTCTGCTGGTGAAAAGTACATTAGGCTCACCTCCTCATACCCCTTGAAAAGAATTGGCCCTTCTCAGAGATGAGGCTTTTATTTTTAAAGAGCAGGAGATTTGTTCCATTTTTTACAAATTCTAAAAGGTCTTCTGGGTTTTATAGAATTTATTTTTAAAGAATTGGATTTGATTGCTAGTTAAATCTCTTTTTTTTTTTTTGAGGTTATAGATATCATCTGATTGAAGGATGATAAGACTGAGATCCAATGAGGGCTTCCTTGCCATTTTAACAATGTAACAACCCAGTGCAACAAGCATTTTATTAAGCACTTACTATATATGTCAGGTTCTATACTAAGAGATGGGGATGCAAAGATAAAAGTCCCTGACCTCAAGGAACTTATACTCTATTGGGAGTATTACAAATGTAAACAGATAAATGGACAGCTGGGGGTGCCATAGTGCAAAGAGCACTGGGTCTAGAATCAGGAAGACTCATTTTCATGAGTTCAAATCTGGTTTCAGACTCTTACTAGCTGCGTGATCTTAGGCAAGTCACCTAACTCCCATTGCCTCCAACCTCCCTGCCCCAAAAAAAAGAGATCTCTGAATTCAGTTTTAAACCTCAATTAATTGGGGTCTTATCTGCTGTCTGCATCCACAGTTTGGGATATTTTGCTCTGTGGCTGATATATTGATGGCCACCAATGATTTCAGTGGCTCCCTGCAGGAAGGCCAGCCCTCAGAACTGGTTGACGTGGCAGACATGAGTTGGCACTCATCATTCTACGCTCCCATGCCCTATTTCTCTTATGAGCAGTGGCACGCATTCACTGGATGAGTGTCAGGGGTCAGGAGTACAGCCTGTGGCCACCAAAGAAGGCAGAGTGAATTGAACTGGCCTACACATGCCCAAATTAGTGATCTGGACCTTATAGGCTCCAAGGTCTAATCCAAAGTCATTCACCCATCTCCTGTTCTATAGATCTATATAGATCTATCAGACATCCATACACTATCAGACTCTGTCACCGTGTTTATTGACTTTATTTTTCTGGTTTCCAGTTAGGACATACAAGGATGCACCACTGCTAGAATAATCTGTCCTAAGGGTAAATATCATTATGTCCCCCCTCTTTCCAAAAACCTTTGTCTGGCATTCAAGGCCCTCCAAAACCTGGCATCCTCCTTCTATCCTACTTCACAGTTCTCTGCTTCATGCCCACACTCCAACCCTAGTAGGATCACACAGCCAGGAGGTGCCAGAGGCTGTCCTTGAACCCAAGAGGCTCTCTATACATCTATCATCATGCTATCTCTAGTAACAATGAAGATAATATCTAAAATTTATTTTGATATTCATGTTTACAGAGAGCTGGCCTGGAAGCCAGAAAGATCTAGGTGCAGGCCCCTGCCTTTGGCATGAGTCTCTCAGAGCTCCCAGAAAACTCCCTAACACAATATTGTACAAAGGTGGTCAATTTTTGTTGGTGGAGGGAGCTCCTCCCTAGGATCTTCCTGCATCAATGAAACCATAAGTCCAGGACCTGTCCCTACCATTTCTAAAGTACCTTAAGGTTTATAAAATTATATCTATAATCATTGTATAAATATATTTTATTTTAGAAATATGTTTTTAATCTTATAAATATATTTTTATTTTTTAATGTTTATATATTTTATGATTTTAATAAATAGTATTTTATTTTACAAATTTATATTTCTATGATTTTGTCAATGCTTTTTTGTAAATTTTTTGTTTTTACAAATTTTGTATATTTTGTGTTTTTTGTGTTTATATATTTTGTTTTTCTAAATAAATTTTATGTATTTCATGAT
>CM053585.1:382210275-382297244 GCA_028646515.1 Pseudochirops corinnae
ATTCATGATTTTGTAATTTTATTGTTATAAATTTTATAAAGACATTTTATAACTTTATGAATATATATATTTATAAATGTTTTATTTTATCTATTATGAAAATATTTTATTTTATATATGTCATATAATATATCTCATTCAATCTTTACAACAACCTTGTAATGAGCATGCCATGATTTTCCCAATCTCAAAGAGGTTAAGTCATTTGTGCAGGGTCTCACAGCTCATTGGCACCTAAGCGAGGACTCAGATCTTCCTGACTCTGTCAGGTACTCTGTCTACCACACTGGGATGAAGGCATTTGTGGGAGCTAAGAGTAGGAAACTATGTGGTCCCATTGTGAGGTGGATTTTCATCATCAATATCCAGTCTTTCAAGACAATGGCAGGAGCATAAGTTGAAAGGAAGGCCAGGAGCCTGGGACTAAAGTCACTGAACCAATTGAGGGGAATGACTCAGAGCTCAGTCAGCAATAGCAGCAAGGACCGGAAGGGGAGGCAACATTTGTGATAGGGTGGGGACTAGGCTAATGTCAGCAGTGGTCAGTGAAGAGAGCTCCTAGCCCTCTGCTGGCACTGGGCATTGAAGAGGAGAGAAGGAAGAGAGCTCTAAGGAAGGAGATTCTTGAGGGGAGAATCAGGTTTGTATCTAAATGAGAAAGTCTCATAGGGTCACCAGTGTGGAACTGAAAGGGACCTCAGAGGTCATCTGGTCCAACCTCTTCATTTTACAGATGAGGAAACTGAAGCTCAGGAAAGTTAAATTACTTGCCCAAGGTCACCAAAGTAGTAACTGTCCAAGGTAGGAGTTGTACTCAAAATCCTCTAATTCTAGTTGACACACTTTGCCCTATATCACATGGTTGGATCAGGGCCAGGACTGAAATCCATATCATCTCACCATCCCACAGTGCCTCTATGAGGGTGGGGATTCCAGAGAATACAGCAGAATGGGTGAGGCTATGGTAACCCTGGGCTAGACTGGCACTTGGGGAGAACAAGGGGTCCTATGCAATGAGTGTACAGAAGAAGGTATCCTGGGCATTGGTCAGGCAAAGGCTGGACAGGATGGCTTCATGGTCCCCTCCAGCTCAGAGATGCTGTGAATACACATCAGGAAATCTGGATTTCTAGAAAGGGGAACCAGGACAACAGGAGGAAACTAGCAGTGGCTATGGAGCATTTCTTAGCTAATCCATTCTAGACTGAGAGGGAATTTGATGTCTGACCATTCAAACTTTCTACTCCAGGGATGTTTCAACCCTTCATTTGAGCCCTTCTTGGCTCTGGTAGAATGTAAGTTCCTTGAGAATAAAAAATATATTATTTTTGGATTTGTAACCCCAGTCCCTACCATACAGTAGGGATGGGAATGGGACATGAACCCATGATTTCATTGGTATAGAGAACTCCCAGGTAAGGAAACTCCTCACCAAGCAAACTGACACCCTCTCTGCAGACAGAGATCAGACTTAAACCCAGATTTTTCCATGCTTCCATACTCTACACTGCATGTACATAGTGTTGGACCTGAAGACAAGAAGACCTGAGCTGGAATCCTGCCTCAGACACTTACAAGCTAAGTGACACTGGACTAATATCTCTCGGCCTTAATTTACTCATCTGGAAAAGGGAAATGATAATTGCACCTTCCTCATAGGGTTGTTGTAAGGCTTAGATGATATAACACTTAAAAATGCTTTGCTGAGGTGAAAGTGCTCTCTAAATGTTATCATCATGATCATCGTCATTTCCAACTGTTCCTCATCATGGATAAGATTTAATTAATTGATCAGGGTATCTGAGCTGCAGGTAGAGACGGGGAAGTGACAACACTCATTGGACACACTTCCAAGAACAAACAGGATGCTATGGGTATCTTTAAGTTTCTAATTCTACTCTAAGAGAAGAGAAAACTTGGGGGAGAGGAGGAGAGGAGTGATAGCTACCTTTAAGTATCTACTGGCCTGTCATATGCAAGAGAGATTAGACTTTTCCTCCAGAGTCCCAGAAGGTATCAATGGGGGCAAAATTGCAGAAAGGTAGACTTCAACTTGATATTTTTCTTCATAAATTGGAGCTGTCCAAAAATGTCCTGTCTCAGAAAGGAGTGGCTTCCTCCTTATTATAGATTTTCAAGCAAAGAGTAAGTGATCACATGTTGGGTGAGGAGGCAGAGTTGCATAGGGAGTAAAATGCTGGAGCCCTGGGGGGCCTGGGTTCAAGTCCTTTGACCAGACAATTCTTGTGTGGCTCTGGATAGGTCCATCAATCAAGAAACATTTCTTAAGCTCTTACTCTGTACCAGACTCTGGTGCTACACTCCAGACACACAAAGATAAATGAGACAGTCTCTACCCTCAAAGAGTTTACAGTCCAAAGACTTAGACACAAAATACATGTAAAATTGATTGAGGTAATGGGGGTAGTAGTAGCTGGGGGAAATCAGGAAAGGTAAGCATTGAAACTTCTCTGAATCTCTTTCACCCTGTATCAAATGGAGTTAATTAATACCTATAGGTACCAACCTCACAATTGCTATGATAATCAAATGAAATGATAAACACAAAGTGCTATTAAAATGTCAGTTTGATCAGAGATCTGGAGCTATAAGGAACTTTACAGGCATCAAATCCAGCCTTCTCATTTTACAGATGAGGAAACTGAGGCACAGAAAGGTAAATAAAAATCACAGATCTAGAGACAGAAGGAACTTCAGAGGTTATCAAGTCTAGACCTTTTATTTTATGGATGGGAAAACTGAGGCACCTTGTTGTTGTTGTTGTTCAGTTGTTTCAGTCACGTCCGACTCTTTGTGACCTCATTTGGGATTTTCTTGACAAAGATACTGGAATGGTTTGCCATTTCCTTCTCGAGCTCATTTGACAAATGAGAAAACTAAGGCAAACTGAGTAAAATGACTTGCCCAGGGTCACACAACTGTTAAGTGTCTGAGGCCAACCACAGTAAAATGAACTAGGACCACAGATCTAGAGATGAAAGGGACTTCAGAAGCCATCAAGTCCAGACCTTTTACTTTACAGATGAGGTAACAGAAGCACAGAGGGCAGTTAAATGCCTTGCCCAAGGTTACACAGCTTATGAGGGTCAGAAGTAGGATTTGAGGGGCAGCTAGGTGGTGCAGTGAATAGAACACTGGCCCTGGAGTCAGGAGGACCTGAGTTCAAATCCAACCTCAGATACTTGACACAAAAACTAGCCATGTGACCTTGAGCAAGTCACTTAACCCCAATTTCCCTACCTTCCCCCCTCCAAAAAAAAAAAAGATAAAAGGCTAGAGAATTTATTATTAGAGGGAGGGGGAGAAAATTTTAAACTCAAGGGATTGTGAATCTTTTAAACTAAAAGTAAACAAATTAATAAAAAAAAATTTTTTAAAGAAGCAGGAGTTGAACTCAGATCTTCCTAACTTCAGTTCCAGTGCCTCCTCACCAACCCATAGTGTCTCTCCTTGATGCCATAGAGGGAGTTTTCTAGTCAGTTACTGATCAGAATAGAAGGCTTTAACAGCCAATCAACATGCATTTATTAAATGCTTACTATGTGTCAAGCACTGTGTTAAATGCTGGGAGGGGAACAAATAGAAAAAAAAAAAACAAACCAGTCCCTGTCTTCAAAGAGTTTACATTCTGATAAGAGGGACAGATACCACAGAAAAGGAAGCTGCAAAAGGAAGGGACAATGGTGGTGCAGAATGAAGTTACTTGGAATGAAGACAGGGCAGAGAGGTCCAGAGTACATGCAGCCTGGTGAGAAATGAAGACTTGGCTGGCCTCAGCCCCCTCCTCAAATGAAGGCTCTGGGAGGAACTATCTAATCAGAGGCAGAAGCCATAAAAGCAGAGGGCGTTTCCAAGGTGTGAAGTGCTGGACTGCAATAATCTTCCAGGAGAAAGAGGTTTCTGTGTCAAGGTAGAGGAATCTGGAGTACAGGCTGATCAGAAATGAAGGGGCATCACACTCAGTGCCAGGGCTACATGGATGAAAAATTGCGGTCCTCTGCCTCAGGGAGCTTCTAATGTAATAGAGAAGTTTATACATATGCACATATATTGGTGATATAAGTGAAAATATGTTATGTGCAGAGATATCTAAGTCAAAGGCAGCTTCTCAGAAAGCTCAGAATTAGTATTGGTGTCTAGAACTAGAGAACTAATTGGATCAGCACAGGCTTAGCTTCTTCCATCTTAAGTCCTCCTCAAGGGCTGGGACTGGGCTGTTTCTCATCCTAGGAGCATCAGCCTGGCACTGAGGTCCACCCAGAGCAGGAGCTCTTTCTGTTCACATTTGAGACAAAAGAAAAGGAAGAGAAGGGAAAGGAAAGGAAGGGAAGGGAAGGCAAGGAGAAAGATTGTGAATGAAAGAGAAGGAAGAGAAGGCAGAACAGGGTATGAAAATAGACTTTGAGGACAACAAACCATGGACGTTGACAGGCAGAGGGCACTGCTGCAAAAGGTAGCTAGTTTGCGCCAATTCTATCTATCCTCTTGCCCCCCGCCCATTACCAGTTTAATGTCTATATTTTTTGTTGAAAGAAACAAGAGTTAGCTTGGTACTTTGGTTCCCTGAGTTGTAACCACACTGTCTTAACCTCCTTTAGATACTGCTTCACACATGATAATGAGCTCATGTTTCTCTACCTTGTTTCATGTTTGTCTTCATATCCCCAGTGTTTAGCACAGTGGCTGGCAAATAGTAAGTGCTTAAAAAATGCTCACTGATTACCTGACACCACTTGCAAAGTCCTTTCCTTGCTATAAACCTGAGAATCAGAAAATTTAATGTTAATATCCCCATTTGACAGATGTTGTTTTTGTTTGTCCTTCATTCTTCAAAAGGACCATGACATCAGGGAGGTGATGTCATGACTTGCAAATAAATTGGATTTAAGTGAGGCAGGGCTGTGCAATCACCAGCCTCACTGTATCCCCTGGAGCCATCTGAGTCCAGTGGCAAGACATAAATCAGGACAACTGGAGATGGCCCCAGATACAGTGGGAGATCTTGGCCTTTTTAAGTTAAAGTCTTTCCCATGTCTTGGTTTGACTGAGGCAACTGGTAGATGAGATACTAAGGCTCATGGAGCTTCAGTGATTTTTCAGTCAACAGTATGATATGGCAGAAAAGAACAACGTGGCCTAGCCAGGCTATGAGTTAAGTGGTTAGAGAACACTTTGTCCAAAAAAGATCTAGGGGTAAGAATAGACTTCAAGCTTCATTCACTGTTGGACTGATGAGCCAGCAGTCTATGGTATGCCAGACCAGAAAGCTAAATTTGAGCTTGGGTTCCATTAAGAGAGGCTGAGCATCCAGACACAATGAGGTGATAATCCTGTAGCCCTCTGCCCCAGTGAGACTACATCTGGAGTATTGGGTTTGTCTTCTAAGTCACAGTTTAGAAAAAGCATTGATAAGGTGGAGAGTACCCAGATGAGGATAACAAATATGATGAAAGACCTTGAGTTCATGCCATAGGAGATTCAGTCAAAGGAAGTATGGTTTTAACCTGAAGAAAGAAGGCTTGGGAAAGCTGTTCTGGAAGTAACAGAACTATGGTATGGAAGAATAAAACTTAACCAACCCACTTGGCAAAACTCTGAACAATGGGTACAAGTCACCAAGCAGGTATGGATTTAGACCCAGGTTTTATCCTAATTTTAGTTCAGAGGCAGCTAAATGGCATAGTAGATAGAATTCTGGGCTTGGATTCAGAAAGATCTGAATTCAAATCCAGCTTCAGACACTTAGACACGAACTAGCAGCATGATCTTAGGCAAATCACTGAAACTCTCTCTGCCTCATCTGTAAAATGAGAACAATATTATTATCTGGAATCAACTAAAGAAGGTATTGATTCCAATGCTCTCGTTTTGCAGATGAGGAAACCAAGACCCTCCAAATCTCCCTTTCTTCTGCTCCATGCTGCATAAGTTTTCTGGCACGCAAGCTTTCCTGTGCCATGCTGCCTGAGACATTTTACCTGAGGTTGGTAGAACTTCAAATGAACCATATGGGAAGGATCCCTTATTAAAAAAAAAAGTAAAAAATAGAATCTGTGCTAGAAATTCTAAGCAGAAATATGTATTTTGGGTTTTTTCCATCATCGATTTAAATATTTACCACTTCTCATATAAATGTACCAACAGACAATGTTCTAATGCTCATTTAGCCTAAGTGGGGGGGGATCCTTTTTTGGGTCAAGGACAAGCCAAAAAAAAAAAAAAGATAGGTCGTTGGGTATTGGTTTCCCCATTCAGCTTGAACATAAGGCTGTGGTAGAATCCCAGCAACCTGTAAATGCCAAGTCCCAAAGCATTCTCCCATACTGTCACACTAAAGTATTCCCCTGTCGGAGAAGGAGTCTTTGGAAACAAACTCCATACATATGTAACAATAACACAGCAGTTGGCATTTCTATGGGGCCTTTCACTTGAGGATTTCTAAGTGCTTTGCAAACAGTCATTAATTAGGCCGCCCACAGCCCTTTGAGGGAGGTAAGGGACAGAGAAAGGCAGAGAACAACACCAGCCTCAGACTCGCTGTCTCCTCTGGGGTGCCAGCAACAGCAGCTGTTTAACCCTGAACACCAAATAGTGGACAATGCTTCGGGAGAACTCAAGAAGCCTTGGGGTGGCTGAGCCATGCACCAGTGATGGGGAAGTAACAAGGCAGGGGGACTACCTTTGGAGCGTGCTGGCCAAGGGTCACAGGATGAGGCCCAGAAGTGGGACGCTGTCGGTCAGTCGGTCAGTGTGTGTTTGCTGACATGCCCAGCACTGTCCTAAGTGTTATTTCATGGTTCTTCCATCTCCCTAATTTAAGCCAGGGTACTAGGTAAATATCCCCTAAATTGGCCAATCATCCCAGAGATGTGCCCTCCTCCTTTCATGTTGCCAAAAGTCATTGGTCCAAATCTAGACCAGATACGCACCTCCCTTCTGATGCTTCCTAGCTATATGGAGCCAGTCACTTCACCCCCCCACACACACACTTTTTCCTCAGTTGTCAGATGAGGTGCTTGGATGAGATGGCCTCTGAGGTCCTGTCTGAGCTCAGCTTTGGTCACAGGAACACAGGATGCCAAATGGAACCTTTTAGAACCCCAGTGATCTTCAAAGCACAGCTTAGGTGATGCCTCCCTACTCAAGACATTTCCTAGCATTCTCTCCCTTTGAAAGTACTAGGCATTATTCAGCATCTGTGTAGAGTGATATCTCTCCCCCACCCCACCCCTTAGCGGAATATAAGCTCCTTGAGGTCAGAGACTCATTTGTTTTTGTCTTTATACCAATCCCCAATGTGTAGCACACAGTAGGCACTTGGTTAACATTTGTCGTTGAATTGTCCTGAACTGGAGCTTGAGTGGGGAGATGCTGAAGGAATGAGTCAGGGCCCAGAGTGGCGTTTAACCAGCTCCTGGGAGCAGCCGTCCAAGCGTTTACCCCCGCAATGCAGCAACATTCTGAGACATCTACCGATGCTCCGATCTAAACCGGAAGGTTCCGGACACCTGTGACTCACACTCATCCTCCCTCTGCCCAGGCTAACACAAATATGACTGCTTACTGCCTTTCCCTTGCCTCGGGGCCTGGAGATGGCCTGGGCAGATAGATCCATCCTGGCTTAAGAGATATCCAGGAGGGTCCGGTGATGGACTCAGTGGCCCTTCCCATGAGCCAGCCTCACTAGGTTCTGAGAGCCCTATCAGGACAGGCTGGCCAGCTGCATCGCTGTCCCTTCTGCTGCCCACATATGACCATAAAAAAGAAACATTTCAGTTGATTTTAGTACAAGCACTCCTGGCCTGAGTGTTTGTAGTAAACTCAACAACTGGGATGCCCCAGTGTGTAAAAATAACAACAAAAGGCTGCTTTGGCCACACTTAGAAGAATAGGTGATAGGGAAAGGTTTAGTTGTTTCTTTGTTGGGTTTTGTTTTTTTTTTTTAATGCTGTTTCTGGAGTACTTTGAGCTTTCCCGGGTACATTACATACCTTGCCGCACTTAGGCTCATACAACAACTCTACAAATCAGGTCTTGGAGGTGTTCTTTTTCTCATTTAGGGATGAAGTGACTGACCCATGGTCACACATTGTTTTACGGATGGGGAAACTGAGACTGAAAGGGAATAAAATGACCTGTCCATGGTCAAACATATTATCACCATTTTATAGATGGGGAAACTGAGCCCAAAGGGTGTGTTCTTACATGGTCACACAACCAGTAATTGTCAGAAGTTGAGATTTAAATCCAGTTTTTAGAATCCGACACACTTGCCATCCCTCTAGGCAGGTAGAGATGAAGTCATAGCTAGGTGGCTCATATAGGGCCCCTCCTGTATCTTGCCACCCAGTGACAGCCATGTCCTTGCTGCTCCTCCCGCTAGAATCTCCATCTTCCAACTTCCAACACTTTCAATGACTACCCCCATACCTGGAGTGTTCTCTCTTCTCACCACCAAGGAGCTTCCATAAAGTCCCAGCAAACAGTCCACCTTCAACAAGAAGCCTTTCTGGGGGCGGCTAGGTGGCATGAATAGAGCACCAGCCCTGGAGTCAGGAGGACCTGAGTTCAAATCTGACCTCAGACACTTAATACTTACTAGCCATGTGAACTTGGGCAAGTCACTTAACCCCATCTGCCCCTATGAAAAGCAAAAAAAAACAAAAAAAACCCACAAGAATCCTTTCTTAATCCCCGCTAATGCTAGTTCATTCCCTATGATGGTTATCAGTGATTTATGCCAGCTCCAGCTTCTGTGTCAGTGTTGTCTTCCCCATTAGATAATAAACTCCTTGAGGGCAGGGACTATGTTTTTGTCTTTGCTTAGCACAGTGCCCAGAAAATAATAGGTGCTTAATAAATGCCTATGGATTGACTGATTAGTTGGCTTCGGCCCTTAAGGGCATGACTTTCGATACCTTATAGAATCAAGAGTAATAAAGTCAGTTGCAGAAGTCTGACCCAACACCCTCCAACCTATGGGTCAGGCTGGGACTTCCACAGGGAGATTCCCCTGAGACAGAGTTGGCATTCAGACTGGGCACAAGTGACAGCTCTAACCCTGATTATTAGGTAATCAGAGGGCACCAGGGAGATGAGGCTGCACCAGCCCTGGAACCCAGCAGCAACCCATGCCTTCAGAGCCAAGGAATTCCAGGCTTTCTCCAGTCCCCAGGAGGGGAAAACAGAAGCTAGGAAAAGCCCTCCAGGCTCTCCTGTCCCTCCTTCCCCGGCTGCCCCCTCTTCTCCCCTCCTTCTGTCTACATCATTCTCAAAGACTTTAACACCCTCCACAGTTGGACTAGGTTTTGCCTCCACGCTTTGGAAAGGATCCAACCCTCTGGGCATCTCATGTGCCCTCTCTCACTCTCTCTGTCTGTCTCAGCAGGGCTTAGACACACAACAATTCCAAATGAGCAGCAGGTGTTCTGTCCTCCCCTCCTCCCTCCCCCCTCCACTCCTTCCCCAGGCCCATTTCAGGAAATCTTCCAGGATTGAGATTGTTACCAGACTCTGGGAGTTGGACGCCTCCTGGGCAATACTCACCATTTTCAGATAACTCTAAAGAAGAAACCAATGAAATAACATTTCATTTCTGAGACATAAACTGTAAATGACCCAGATTTCCTGTCCAAATACTGGCACTTGGTGACTGCTAAGGAGCCCTAGGGCTGAAAGTGATTAGGCCCCATGTGCCAGGCAGCCTTGAATCTGGTCAGCATAAGGGGTAGGCATTATATAGGATACCAGAATCCAATTTGGACTATTAGACTAAAACAAAGAAACACAGACATGAGTCTGTGTCCTTCATCAGCATCTATTCATTTTATAGAGCTAGAAAGGGCTGTATATTTCCTCCCGTCTAACCCTTTTCACTTTATAGATGGAGAAACTGAGGCCCAGAGAGGTTAGCCTGACCCAGGTCAGACTTGCTCCAGAGCAGGAGAGGCTGTCTTGAGGCTGGCTCCTTCTCCTCCAGACCCAGGCTTCTTGCAATATGCCACACAGCTAATCAGTGCCAAAGGCATGGAGGCCTCTCATTCTTGACAGCAGGCAGCCCTTCAAGAATTCCACTCACATCCCTTGACAATAACGTGCCCTTCAAACTACAAAGCAAGCGTTTAGGTCAGATCACTCACCCTGAGCCTTGGTCGATGATGCCCTTTCTAGGTTATTGGCTCAGGGTAGAGCAGGCTGACAGCTGGCTCCCTACACTGGCTTCTTAAGTGAGAAGGGAGGGGAGAAGTGCTGTGTGCACACACATACACTCATACACACATGCAGACATTAATGCACACCACACACACACACACACACACACACACACACACGCACAGAGTTTTATGTTTCCAGGCAGCCTTCTTTCTCCGCAATGCAAAGCCAGTGGTCTTTTCAGCCTCAGCTTAGAATGAAAACAGCGGACCACCTTACCATGGGCTGAGGCTAAGATGATTTCCTTGGGATACTATTGTGACTTCCTCAGTTGAAAAGCAGAGGAAGGCCATTACCTAGAGAATCTCCACACAGTTAGGGGCCAGGAACATTAATCAATAAAACATATATTAAACACCTCCTACATGCCAAGCACTGTGCTAAGCAATATAGAAGGAGGCAAAAGACAGTCCCTGCCCTCAAGGAGTTTACAATCTAATAAGGGAGACAACACAACACAACCTATATACAGAATAAAGAGGAAGTAATTGAGAGGGAAGGCATGAGAATTAAGAAGGATGGAGGAAGGCTTCCTGTAGAAGGCAGGATTTTAGTTTGAACTTCAAGGAAGCTGGGGAGGTCAGTTGTTGGGGCAGAGGAAAGAGAGTATTCCAGGGATGGGGGACAGCCAGAGAAAATGTCCAGAGGTGAGGGACGGAAGGTCTTATTTGTGGAATAGCCAGGAGCCAAGTGTCCAATCAGGAAGACCTCCTAAGTCAAATCTGGTCTAGCTGGGTGACCCTGGGCAATTCACTTCATCCTGTTTGCCTCAGTTTCCTCATCTGTAAAATGAGCTGGAGAAGGAAATGGCAAAGCCCTCCAACATCTCTCCCAAGGAGACTCCAAATGGAGAGTCAGACATGACTGAAACAGCCAAATAACAGCATGTGTCAGGCACTCTGCTAAGTACTGGGGCTACAAAGAAAGACAAAAATGGAGTCCCTGCTCTCAGGGAGCTCACGTGCCAATGGGAGAAACAACTGGCAAACAGCTGTTTACAGGCTGGATAAAGTGGAGAGAATCAGCAGAGGGAAGGGGTTCAGAAAGGAAAAGATTTCCAGTAGAAGGCAAGATTTTCATCTGTAACTTAAAGGAAGCCAGGAGGCAGAGATGAGAAGGGACAGTGTTCTGGGCACAGGGCACAGTTGGTGGAAATGCCCAGAGCTGAGAGGTGAGGAGTCTCAGAAGTCTTTTGGCAGTGGCCAGTGGCAATGGATCACTGAAGAGATGGGGTGCAGAAGGAGTAAGAAACATAGCAGGCTGCCAGGTTATGGAGAGTTTTGAACACCAAACAGAACATTTTAAATCTGATCCCAGAGAAAATAGGGAGCACCCAGAGTTTTACTGAACAGGTGGTGCATGGGTAGGCCTTAGGAAGACGAATTTGATAGTCAGATAGATTGAAGCGGGCAGAGACTTAAGGCAGAGACCAGCCAGCAGGCTAGTGCAGTAGTCCAGGTGTGAGATGGTGAACCAGGGCAGTGATGGGGTCAGAGAAGACAAGGGTGCAGACAGAAGTTACAAAGGGAAAACCAACAGGTCCCGGCAATGGAATGGATATGGAATGTGAAAGAGGGTGAGGAGCCTAGGGTGACATCTAAATTTTGAGCAGGGATGATGTGGAGAATGGTGGTGCCCTCAGCAATAAGAGGGAAGTGTGGAAGGAAGGAGAGTTTGGGGAGAAAAGATAATGTATTGATTTTTTAATGATGTGATGTCTCCTCCGTCACAATGGAAGCACCTAGGAGGTTGGGACTATTTCTTTTTTATCCCAAGACTTAGCACAGGGGCTAGCACACACATACAGTAAGCTCTTAATAAATGTTTTTTGATTAATCAAATGATTGACTGGGGTGGTGAAGACCAAGATTTGCTTCAAGGTCAAGCAGAAGGGCTTTGTGTATGAGTTGGACAAATAGGACCAGAATTTCTCCATTTGCATTGCTCATCTTCCTCTGGGCACAGGCTTGTCATTGTGCCTAGCGGTGTGTGACCCGCCCCATCCTCTGGTTCCTTCTAAAGTGGATGCAGCTGGCCAGCTCAAACTGCTCTCCATGGCAACAGCCATCAGTAAGCGTGACGCTGGTGGCTGTGATCTTGCTTCACACACCCTTGAGACCATATTGGAGAATGTGGCAGCTGGGCAGCACTGACCAGGGTCCTTCTGGATTCCCTCCTGGGGACCCTAAAAATTAAACCATGAAACCCTGCCCACGTGGCCCTGACATGGTAGAATAATTCCATCAAGGGGTCTTCTGCTTTGCAGAGCCATCTATTTTGTGACTAGAAAAAAAAAAGAAGTTATTGTCCCACAGTCCTCCATCCTGGTCAGACTACCTCTGGAGCATGATGGTCAGTTCTGGGGGTCACATGATAGTTGGGACATAAACCAAAGAGCAGCCAGGGAGGGCAATTGGGAATGGACCACGATTCCATGCCACGTGAGCATCTGAACTAAGGATGTTTATCTTGGACAGAAAAGAAGCCTTGAGGAAGAGAGGCAGAATAAAATTCCTACCTGAAACATTTGAATGACTGTCACACAGAAAAAGAATTAGACTTCAGGTCAGAACTATAAGCCAGAGATAGAAGCTATTAGAGAGACAGATCCAGCCTTGACCTCAGGAAAAACTTCCTCGGTCTGTTCCCCAGAGGAGTGAGTTGCCTGGAAGGTGATAGGTCCCTCCCACTCTTCACTGTAGGTCAGATGACCGTTTGTCAGGCTTACTCTAGAATAGACCTTTGCTCAGGCACAGGCTGGAGTCAAAGACCTCTCAAATTCCTTGCATTTCCGAGATTCTATGAAAGTCACCAAATGGCGTCCATTCTGAAGTCTTTGCTTGGAGGACCCAGATTTTAAACCAATACACCAATTATAAGGTAACCCTTTCAAAGACTCTGCTAGGTCCGAGTCTAATGTTTGTGCCAGCTTTTTCATTAACTGTCCCATTGTTTCCCAGACTGGGATTATCAATAAGATTGAACTAGACAGGACCTCGGAGGTCAACCCTCCTATTTTCTGAGTCACCTACTCAAAGTAATATAAGTAGGAGCAGAGGTGGGATTTGAACCCAGGTCCCTTAGGCAAGGATCCTCTTCCATTGCTCAAGACCTGATAATTGATGGCATTTCAAAGACCAAAGCCAGGGACTCCACAAAGTTGGTCCCTCTGAGACCTCAGTTTTCTGAACTATAAAATTATTTTGTGATGCAGAGTTCAGAGATTTCTCAAGTGTCTCTTGGCAGTTCCAAAGGCCAGAACTGCAGATTTCCCTAATGATGTTTAGCCCTGATGGCAGCTAGCCTGACCTACACCCCCTCCCCACACATGCCCCTGCTTTCTTCCCTCCACCCCCACACATTTGTTCAGACTATTCCTTGAGGCTGAAATGCCTATCTTCCCACAATTCCCATCCTTGCCTATGGAATTCCTCCCCATCCTTTAAAGGTCAACTCAAATGCCAAACCCTTCAGGAAGCCTTCACGGATCCCCCTGCGGGTGATGACCTTTCTCTCCCTTAGACTTCTTCTAACTCTTTGTTTTCAGGTTTCTAATGAGCTTAATTTTGTATTTTATATTGTAGTTTGATTCCTCTCTGGATCTCAGTTTCCTTATAAGTAAAACTGAGGTGCTGAATTTGATAACCTCTTGAGTCCCTCCTAGCTGGATCATTCCACGTTCTAAGTTCCCTCCCAGCTCTGACATTCCTTATTTTAAGGTTCTTCCCAGATCCCAATCCTAGAGCTTGAATATGGGGGTATTAATACTTACAGATTAGAAAGGAAGACATGAGTAGCTCATTCGTGTCAACAAACACCCACAGGCCGAGCCAAGTCTGTTCTGGACACCTCCTCCATCACTGACTGGGCTAGGTCTGGGGTCATGACTGTGAGCAATTATCAGCAATGGGATCCTGGAGTGAGGGCTGGAATGTCCTCCTGTCTCCCATTAACACTCCTTACAAGTCAGATGTGCAACCAGGCTCAAGACAGATTTGAGGCATGCTCCAGCCACACCACGTTGCCTTTGCCAGTGTGGCTTCTGTCAAAATGGTGTTAATATCTTAGAACTTAACTCCACCACAGAATCAGAAAACCCTGCTGTGACACTCCAGCCCAGCCAGCAGCACTCAGCCCTAGCCGGCTCCCCTAAGTCCCCAAAGCTGCCTCCCCACCCATGCTCCCTGCCCAGCCCAGTCCTCAGCACCTGCTTCAAGATTCAGCTCTGGCATCACCATCTGTGCGAAGCTTTTTCTCATCTCCCCGCTCCAGGTCCCTCTCCCAAAACTTTGTACTTATTCTGTGCGCGTTTTCTTATTTTAAAAAATGTGTGAATATTCCATGTCCTCACCCGTTTTTCTCCAGAACATAAGCTCCTTCAGGGAAAGGAGTGTTTCATTTTTGTCCATTTATCCCCAGCCCCAAGGCCCCCACTTTTAGTACATGTTTAAAAAATGCCCATTTCAGCCCTGAGAATGCAAGGGCTTTATATCATCTCAGGGGTAAATAAAGTCTTGGAATAAATCCTAGGATTTAGAATCAGAAGACATGAGTCAAAGTTCTAGTGCTGCCAGTGACTAGCTATGTGGGTGATCTTAGTTGTGGATCCCATCCCTCATCTATAAAGTGCAAATGTTGGACTATGTCATATCTAAGGTTCAAATCCTAAGATCCTATGAATTGTGGCTGCCGAGGAGCACCACTCGCATTTTTAACATCGTCTCATGGAAGCAACTACCCTTCGTAATGCTATCTCACCTAAGGGAGTATTTTTGAGGATAAATTGGCAATGTTAAACTAGGTTTAGATATAAACTTTTTGTCTGGGCTACTCTAGCAATGGGGAAAAGGATAGAAAAAAATGAGGAAAGAGGAAGAGAGGAAAGAGAAAAGGAAAGGAAAAGACAGGAGAGAACTGGGGTGGCTAGGTGGTGCTGGAGGCAGGAAGACCTGAGTTCAAATCCGACCTCAGACACTTAATACTTACTGACCATGTGACCTTGGGCAAGTCACTTAACCCCAATTGCCCTGCCTTTCCCCCTCCAGAAAATAAAAAGAAAAGAGGACAGGAGGGAAGGAGAGGAGAGGAAAGAAGGAGATGAAGGAAGGAAAACAGGAAGAGAGGGAGGGAGGAAAGAAGGAGGGAAGGAGAAAGGGAGGGAAAGAAGGAAGGGAAATGACTGGAGTAGTTGCTGTATGCAACACTTGAATTATTGAGACAAAGAAGTTGTGCTTCCTGCTTTAAAGTGTGGATGAAAGGTGCCCCTGGGAGTGAGAGCTCTCAAACTGGGGTCCACGAACTTGTGGAAGGTTTTGTAATAACTATATTTCAATAGAATTGGTTTCCTTTGTCATTTGCATTCCATTTTATGCATTTATAACCACTGTTCTAAGAAGAGGGCCACAGGCTTCACCAGCCTGACTGCCCAGGGAGTCCAGGTCACAAAAGAGATGAAAGCCTCTTTCTGAGTGGGAGCCATGAGGTTGACCTGTCACTGTTTAATTCAGCTCAGCAAGTGTTCATGAAGCATTCCTGCCATTTACTAGCAGGTTAGCCTGGCTGAGCCTTAGTGCCCTCATTGAATGGTAAGAACACTGAGCCTGAGTAGACTCTGGGCTCTGATCCTGAGTCACTTTCCCTCCCTGGGCCTCAGTCTCTTGCCCTGTAAAATGAGGGGATTGGACTAGACAACCTCTGACCTACTTCCCACCTTAGAGCTAGGGTCCAGTGATTTATCCAAATGAAGCCTATGACAGTGCCATGGATACTAGTTCTTGATTCAGAAAATCTGGGTTCAGATCTTGGCTCTTCCACTTCCTATCCCCGCATTCTTGGGGCAAGTGACTTCATTTCTCTGGGCCTCAGTTTCCTCATCTGTACAATTAAGGTGATCCGCTGTGTGACTTCTGAGGTCACTTCCAGCCCAGAATGAGGATCCTCTGGTCTATGAAAGTGAAGGAGTGAACCTCACTGGGTGTGATACAGGGGACAGAACATGAGATTTGGAGTCAGAGGACCTTTCTCTGTCATTTATTATCTGTGTGACTTTGAGGAAGGTCACTTCCCCACTCTCTGGGTCTCTGTTTCCTCATCTGTAAAAGAAGGAAGGTGAACTAGATGGCCTCCATTACTCTTTCCCTAAATCTTATGCTTTGGTAAACTGATATCCTTAGGGGCAGCAACAGCAAAAGGGTCTCATCCATTTGCTGGCAGAGTCCATTCATGGGCCAGCACCTAACTCTGAGAAGAGATAGGGGGGAGTCTAGGTATCACAGACCAACCATAGGAAGGGCTGCAGAAATGGGACCAAAGGGCAGGGTTATGGAATTCAGCTGCCTTGGTCTCTCTGACTCTCTCATCTCCTGCCTGGCTGCCCAGGTCACCCCTTTGAGCAGCCAAGAGTGGCGATGGCCATGCCTCAGTGCCCAGCTTGATGAGTCCCAGCTGCTGCTGCTGGCACCTGAGGATGGGGAGGGGAAGGAGAGGAAGGAGTCAGAAACAACTCTCAGGTTTGAACCTGGGAGGTTGGGAGATGGAGGAGAGAGAAGGCAGGGGGCAGTGTGATAGGCTGAGTTTGAGACACACTATTCACCCCCTCGTGTTTGTGTCTGATTGCTTAGGACCACTCATCATCCCAATTCTATTCATTCTGTTTACATCCACTGAGGCCTCACCCAATATTCAATTCCTATAGCTAAAGCAAGCTGATTGGGTCAGGTCCTGTTCATAGGAAGGAGGAAGGAGAAATGACCGGAGGGTTGGATGAATTAACTCCTAACTCCAAAGGAGTTCTGCCACTCCCACCCCCTAAAGCCTTCTCCAACAGTCTCAGAATTGGTGTAGTGGACCCAGTCCCCTTTGTCTATCTCTTTATCAAAAACAAAGCAGCCCTGACACCTGTGAGCTGTCAGGAGGTGGGTCTGCTGCCCACTGAGAGTCAGTTCCATGGGATCATACATTTAAAGCTGGAAGGGACTTCAGAGGTCATCTAGCCCAACCTCTGCATTTAGCTGATTAGGAAATCAAGGCACAGGGAACTTGTGGTCACACTGCTGGTGTCAAGGGCAGGATTTGAACCAAGAACTTAGCTTTAAAGGGGTCCAAGAAAGGCTTCTTATGGAGGATATGATGAGCCCAGTTTAGATGGAATATAGAATGTGTGGCAAAGAATTACAAGGTTGGGAAGAAGGTTCACTCCAATTGGAGGTCTATGACTCCTTAAAAAGAAGCTGATGCATTAAATGTTATCCAGGTTATGCCCTGGTACTCAGGATGCATAGAAAACCAGAACAGCAGCAGCAGTGTGTGTGTGTGTGTGTGTGTGTGTGTGTGTGTGTGTGTGTGTGTGTGTGTGTGTGTGTGTAGCATCAATAGCTACCTTGAGATGCTACTGCCTTTAGTCCAAGGAAACATTTTGATATTCACACCAAAGGTGCCAGCTAGCCCCTGATTCCCCACCAGTACCAATCCTGCTGTATGCATTGGCATGGTGCTCATCTCATGGGTAGCAATCAAGGAAGGATCATTCTTGAGCCTCTAACTGCCTACATACAAGATCATACTCATTTTCTACATCTGAATGAAGGACTGGCAAACTGAAAGAGTGAAAAAGCCTTTCAGATGTCTCATAAAAATAAGAGAACCCAATACTCTATGGAATGTCTCAGAACTTCCCATTCATTTTATTCATTCAAAAAAAATTTTTTATTAAACATCTACTAGCCACAAGGTTTTGAGTTGGTCTCTGTAAGAGATTCGAAGATTTCTTTCAAGCATTTGAAGGGCTATGATGTGGAAAAGGGATGAGCTTTGTTCTCTGTGACCCCAGAAAGCAGAACTAGAAACATTGAGTTTAAGTTTCAGAGAGAGGCAGAGTTAGGTTCTGTGAAAAAAAAAAATTTAAACCATCTTCCTTAAAGGTTTTGGGAAATGGAATGAGCTATCTCAGAAGAGAGTGGGTTCATCCTCTTCAGAGGTCTTCAAGCAAAAACTAGATGATTGCTTATCATGCATAATGTAAAGAGGATTTTCAGTAAGATGTGCGATGAACAAGGGCAACCACGTTGTAAGGTGAACTACGGGAATTTAAGTCTTTCTACCTGAGCTTCAGGTAGCTAGGTGGCACAGTGGATTGAGTGCCATACCTGGAATCAGGAAGACCTGAGTTCAAATCCAGATTCAGATACTTACTAGCTGTGTGACCCTGGGCAAGTCACTTCATCCTATTTGCCTCAGTTTCCTCACCTAGAAAATGAGATGGAGAAGGAAATGGCAAACCATTCCAGTACCTTTGCCAAGAAAATCCCAAATGGGTTCACAGAGAGCTGGACATGACTAAAATGACCAAACAACAACAACATGGGTTGAACTAGGCAGACTTTGAGGTCCCTTTCAAATCTGAGATTCCATAATTATTTGAAAAATTTATGAGTGCTCACATGCAAGAAGCTGGGATAGATATAATCTCTGTATGATTCTCAATGTAGTTACTGAGATCATCATGAAAAGAGGGTGATGGTGACAGAAAGTGGCCTCCAAGAGAAGACAAGTTGCGTTCAAATTCTGCCTCTGGCATGCAGTGCCTCTGTAACCCTGAGCAAATCATTTCAACCTTTCATTTCCTCAACTACTTTCTAGATTATGAATTGATTGCAGATATGGTGCCAACACACACCAAATTTTCTCACCTGGGATTCCCCTTTAACAGTGAAATCACAGGTCCCGGACCTCTCCTAATTAGAAATGGACTCATTCCAGTGGTGAGCCCCTAGTACTGACCAACCCATGTTCTGACATCAGGAGGGAGGGGTTGGATATTAAAAAGACAGAAGGCAGCAGGCATGCCCTTGGCAAGGGAGGGGGCACTTACAATCTAGCTGGGGAGAACAAAAAAATACCTGGTGGCACAATGCAAGTGAGATCGAGTTACCATAATAGGTTATTAATTACCATAGAGTAGATTACTTAGCTTGCTGTAGCAAGGATGCAGAATGCCGGGAAAACTGGCACACAGCAGCTCCCTCCCTAGAGAAGCTGCCGGCTGAAATCATTACGCCCAAAAGCTATAGCTAGACCAGGTCAGAATCAGAGCCCAGGCTCAGAACAGTGGCCCCCATTTCTACAACACTGGAATGTTTGCAAAGTGCTTTGCTCCCAAGAACCCTTGAGAGTGATGGTTTGAGGGTTCCTCGTCTTCCCCCAACTTTCCAGAGGAACCTGTGGGCCATGGCAGGAAGACTGTTGGCAAGAGAGCCCACATTTATTAAGTAGTGCCGCATAGTATGAGTACCTTATCCAACAATCCTCAGAGGTAGGTGCTGTTGTTGTCCCCATTTCACATCTGAGGAAACTGAGGCAAACAGAGGTTACATGACTTGCCCAGGGTCACACAGCTAGTGAGTGATTTGAACTCAGGTCTTCCTGACTCTAGGCCCAGCACTCTATCTACTGTGCCACCTGGCTGCCTCAAATCAAAGGACCCTTCTATGACCCTGGACAATCCATTTCATTTCTCTCGGCTGGACTGAAAGGAGAAGGTTGGACCAGATGGTTTCTGTGAGCCCTTGCTACTTCCAGTCTCTGTATTTTAAGTCTTTCAATGCCCCTCCTTTTTTTTCTAGATGATGAAAATGAGGCAGCTCCTACTAGGCTTCCCTAGGAAGGCTATTAGCAAAATGACATGGTGAGGCAGTCAATGACTTGAACTGTGGAGACAAAAAAAAATGACCCTAGCTAATTCAACCTCCTCTCCCACTGCCAAACCCCTTTGTTTGTATCTTAAATGGTAGGAATTTTTCTCGAGTTACCTGGATAATGATTTCAATTGTCCACCGTCAAGAAGAGAAGTAAATAGAGTTGTTCCAGGACAGGCAGAGACCCAACTGCACACAAAAGCATTGATTCTATCAGTATGGAATGTGAGTCTATAAAGAAGGAGAAAACATTGGCCAGAAGGGGAGGGGGAGGGGTGGCAGCTTCCTTCCATTCCATCTTAATAGCGCCAGTAAAAAGGAGCAGAGCAGCATCATTGTAGGCTTACAGCTGGAAAGAACCTTAGAGACCATCTCTTCCAACTCTCTTGGCTTACAGAGGAAGGAAAAAAAACACCTACTATGCACCAGGGATTGTGCCAAGGAATTTACAGCTTTTATCTCGTCTGATCTTCATAATAATTTTGTGTATTATGATTCCCATTTTATAGTCAAGGAAATTAAGGAAGACAAATATTAAGTGATTTGTCCAGGGTCATACAGTAAGTGTTTGGGGGGCAGATTCGAACTCAGTCTTCTTGACTCCAGGAAGTAAACCTCAGATTTCCCAAAGAGTGAAGTTACTTGTCTACAATCACACAGTGACCAAGCAGTTATCCGGAGTTAAATCTAAGAGGCAGCTAGGTGGTACAATGAATAGAGCACTGGCCCTTGAATCAGAAGGACCTGAGTTCAAATCCAACTAGCTGTGTGATCCTGGGCAAGTCACTTAACCCCAATTGCCTCAAAAATAAAAAAAAGACATGAATCCAAGTCAAAGGATCAGAGATTTTGGGCTGGACTTTAAAGGTATCTAGTCCAATTTCGTTGGAGCCTAGACAGGAGTTACCTCCTCAGAGTCACACAGGGTGAAGGCTCCTTAGGAAAGCTGACACTATTTCTTTATATCCCCACTTTCTAGGCCAGTGTCTTACATATCTTACATGCTTAATAAATGTTAAACACTGGATCCAATGTCAGGAGGACCTGAGAAAGGCTACCAGCAGATTGGTCCCTAAGGCTGATTTCTAGAAGGACACAGACGAGATTCATAGAGAACAGCCAGGCATGGATGCATCTAGATTTGCACCTTCAAGGGAGCAGCCACACCTCTAAGTCACAGATACAATGCAGCATTGGGAAACCAAACTGACTTAAATTGAATTAGCAAAGCTAGAATTTGAACACAGGTCCTCTGTCTCCAAATTCAGTATTCTTTCTACTACATCTCTCATAAAAAGAGACTGTCTACATTTCACTGATGCTGGTGATTTTTCAGACTGGCCCCACAGCTCTGAGAATGCCAGCCTACATCTGACATACATATTTAGAAATGATGGATTGAGACTGGGCTCAGGGCTCACAGCAGTTTCCACATCTATAATGGAGTTGGGTTCCCACACCTACCTTCCACTCAGAAAGTCAAGCAGTTGTGGAGTAAAAAGAAAGGAATTGAGATTATTATCTCACTCTAATACTTTATCTAAGTCTCAGCTTCCTCATCTATAAAATGGGAACAATAACACCTTCCTGATTGCCTCACAGCACATTGTAAAGTTTTAAGTGCTCTAGAATCTCAAGCTCTTTTTATGGTGTGTTTGAGTGGCTCCCTAAGGATTGTTCCTAAAGAAATCAAAATACAGAGGGAGAGCCTTCTGTTTACAAGATGAATGGAAATCTCTGGGGAGGGTCCACTGGTCTTCTCTAGCTCTGAGCTGGGAACACAATCTTAGCTGGTCAAGATCACTGTGGATATTGCCCAAGATAATATCTAGCCGTAAGCTTTGCTGAATAGCGTGTACTTAAAGTGTCTTTCTAATACTCATTGTCTTCCCTCAAATCTAGAATACAAGAACAGGAAAAGATACCCCTACCCAAATATAATGTCCTAGGGAAGGAGCAGAGAGGACCCCAGCTCTAGAGGAACCTCAGAGACCACTGAGTCCAATCCAGTCATCTTACAAAAAAGGAAAGTGGGGGCTACATAATGAGGTTAAGTGACTTGCCTAAGGTAAGCATTAGAGGTGGGATTTGAACCCAGGTCCTCTACATCCAGAGGCAGTAGGGCTCTTTCTACTTTACTCTTCCCATAGGTTTAGAGATGTAGAGCTAGAAGGGAAGTCAGTGTCCATCTAGTCCACGTGTTCTTAACCTAAGATAGATTTAGAGAGGTCATCTTTCTTTTCATTAACCGCTAACTCAAATTGAGCATTTCCTTCCATTTTCATATTTTAAGAACTATGCGATTCTGAGCTAGGGTTAATGGGCTTTATTGACCTCAAAAGGGAATGCCATAAAAAAAGTAAAGAACCCATGATAAAACCCAACCCTCTAGTTTAATACAAGAGGAAACTGAGGAGCACAAAAACTGAAATTAGTTAGCCAGTCAACAAACATTTTTTAAGGACCTACTGTGTGCCAGGCTCTCATGTTAAGTCACAAGGGTCAAAGAAAGGTCAAAGGCAGTCCCTGTCCTCAAAGAACTTACAGTCTAATAACGGCAGAGACAACACGCACACAACTACATACAAGTATGACACAGACAGGATTAAGTGCACATGGTCTCAGAAGGAAGACATCTAGGCATGGCTCATGTACCCTTTGGATCATCCAGGACATATGTTTAACTCCTGTCTACTTCCCTTCTTCCGCTCAGCACACTCCTGGCCTGCCTCTCCCTGCCCCCAATTAGCAGAACTAAGAAAACCTAAAGCAATTTAGACAGTGTCAGAAACAAATATAACCAGGAAAGTAAGGTGACTGCTGGGGAGAAAGTCAGGGAGAAATGACCCCAACATCTCACATATTCTAAAGACAATAGGTTCATAGCAAAACCATAGGACCTGGAAAGGACATAGGTTCATATCCCTGACTTTGCCAACTTATTATCTATGTGACCACAGATCATCACTACCCCTCCCTGGGCCTCAGTTTCTTCTTCTGTAAAATGAGGGGGTTGAAGAACAGGACTTCATAGGTTGCTGTCGGTTCAATCTCTGATTTAATTTTTTGAGGGTCCACTATTTTAGTTCTTCTGCACTAGGGCCCCATCCCATTGGCGAGGTTTTCATGATGTCTATGTCCTTGCACATTTGTTCTGGAGACTAAACCAATGATTTCTTTGGTGTAGGGAACTCCCAGTGAGGAATTTCCTTTTCCAATGGATCTGCTCTGCAATTTGGAATGCCACAGGAGAGGTGGCAAGCCAAGTTCCCAGGCAGGCTTCAACTCCTCTTTCCTCGGTACAGAGTAATTTCTATTTGTGAGTGCCTGGGGCACTGAAGAAATTAGGTGATTTGTCCAGTGTCAACTAATCAATCAATAAGCATCTATTAAGCACCTACTGTGGCCAGACAAGGTATGCTAAAAAGAAGGGATCTTACAAAGGTAGAAATGATTGGACTTGGCAACAGATTTAATAAAGGGGTTGAGAGAGGCTGAGTCTAGGATGACACCAAGGTTGATGCCTGGGTAACTGGGAAGACAGTGGTGCCATCAACATTACTAGAGAAGTTAGGAAGAGGGGAAGACTTATGAGGAAAGATAATGAGTTAAGTTTTAGACTATCTTTGGAACTTTCAGTTCAAGACGTTCAATAGAAAGTTGGAGATGGAAGACCAGAGGTCCAGAGAAAGGTTAGGAGACCTGAGGAGCAGCCATATAGAGATAACAGTTGAATCTTTTAAGAGCTGATGAGATCACTGTGTGAGATAGTATAGAAGAAGAAAAGAGTGAGAAGGACAGACCCTTGTGGGAAGACCCTTGATGGGCAGTGGATGTGATCTGGAAGAAGATTCAGCAAAGAAGCCCACGGACAAGTAGATGAGAACCATGAGAAAGCAAGAGAGGAAAGATTATCCAAGAGAAGAGAGTGGTTTACAAGGTCACAGGCTACAGAGAAGTCAACAGAGCTGAGGATTGAGAAAAGGACATTAGATTGAACAATTAAGAGATCATAAGTACCTTAGAGAGTAGCTTCAGTTGAATGATGAGATCATAACCAGACTACAGAGATTTAAGGAGAAAATGAGAGAAAGCAAGTTGAGGCCCCATTTGGAGGTAGCCCTCTAAAGGACTTTGGCTATGAAAGGAAAGAGATACAGCGTGATTGCCATTGGAGCAGTCAGATCAAGTGAGGGCGTTTTGAAGATGGAGGAGTCATGGGCATATTTGTGAATCATAGGGAAGCAGCCAGTAGCTGGGCAGAGATTGATGACAAGTGAAAGAGTGAGAAAACTTCAAAGACAGTCTGCTGGAGAAGACAAAATAAAATGGGATCCCTTGTACATGGAGAGGGGCTAGCCCGGGCAAAGAGAAAGACCACCTCACCATCCCAACCCGCGATCTGATGACCCTGGCATAAGCCTGCCGAACCCAGTCAATTCACTGAGGGAGACAAGTGGCAAGAAACTCTTGGCTCAAGTTCGTATCCTTTGATCTGTTTGCCACCCTCCTGTTGCTGACCCTCCCCGGACTGAAAGCCACTGATGCCTTCAGTTCCCGTGGACTCCATGTTACTCACTGATGCCTCCCACCTCACTCTCCCTGACTCCATGCTCACTTCAGAGAATTCAACATTCCTTGTTCTTGACTCCCACTGAGCCCTCAGATTTGGTGACCCCTTGAACCCTGGCTGGGCTCAGCGGGGCATCCTGTCTTTTCTCTCAGATCCCAAGACTCGCCTGGCATCTCTCTCTGGGAGGGCTCTTTCCCTCAGGTCCTATTCATTGAACTCCTAATCACCAGCATGCATAGCCCACCCACCCCCCATTTTCCTAGCAAGGCAAGGATTAGAAAACAGAAGCAGAATGTCTCACAAAATTATTCTGGAACCCACGGAGATCCAGAGGAAGGGGCAGAATGTACAAGCAAGCAGATCTGAAGCCGGGAAAGAAAACCATAAATTAGTCTGCCTATCAGGCCCTAGGCAGCATGACATGGAGACAAGCACTGACTTCAAGTCAGAATAACAGGGTTCAAGTCCCACCTCTAATGCTTATTACTTGTAAAACCTTGGAAAAGTCATGTACACTCCTGGGCCTTGGTTTCCTCATTTGTAAAATGAGAAGGTTCACCTAGATGGCTTCAGAGGTCTCTTCTGGCTCTAGGTCTATGACCCCATAATCTTGGGATGCTATTTATGCAAGTCTAAATGAGATCATATGTGTAAAGTGCTTTGTAGTCCTTAAAGTGATCAGTTCTAGCTAGTCATTTAATCAGGGGCAGCTAAGTGGCACAGTGGATAGAGCACTGGATCTGGAGTCAAGTGGACTCAGCTTCCTGAGTTCAAACCCAGCCTCAGACACTTCCTATCTGTGTGACCCTGAGCAAGTCACTTTACCCTGTTTGCTTCAGTTTCCTCACCTATAAAAATGAGCTGGAGAAGAAAATGGCAAATCCCTCCAGTATCTCTGCCAAGAAAACCCACAACGGGATCACAAAGAATCAGATGCGACTGAACAATGACAAAGTTATTTAGTCACTGTTTCCTTAATAGGCTTCAGATCACCACCACCCTACATCCATGTGCAAAAAGAAGGGGTAGGATTAGGTGAGCTCTGAAGTTTTTTCTACCTCCAAATCCCATGAATAAAAACTCTACAGATATTCTTTTTTTCATCACAATCCAGATAGCTCACATTTTGCATGGGGGCTCCAGTTTAGGAAGCACTTTCAACACAACCACCCTGCAAAGTAAGAAATGAAAGTATTAACATCCCCATTGGGCAAGTAAGAAACTGAGGCTCAGGGTAGTTAATAACTTGGCCAAGGCCCAGAACTCTAAACCTGACTTCAAAGTTCATAGATCACTCACTTGAATCCCAATTTTACAGAAGGAGAAACTGAGGCCCAGAGAGAGGAGACAACATGCTCAAGGTCATAAGTGGGAGAATTGGATGAGCTGTCCAACTCCAAATCAAGAGTTCTTTTTACTACTGTAAGAGCCTAGATCATAGGATCATATATCCTACATTTAGATTTGAAAAGGAACTCTGAGGTCATCTAGCCCAATCTCCTCATTTTTAAATTGAGGAAACTGAGGCCCAGAAAGATGAAGTGAGGCTTTCCCAAGGTCACACAACATGCAACAGAGGCATGAGTTGAACACAGGCTCTCTGACTAGAAATCCAGCCATCTTGCCATGTCACCCTAAACCTTCTTCCCCAGGTATGCTGCAACTCCTGTCAATATTGCTCCCAAGCATGTGAGCAGAGCCCTGCTTTATAGAGGCAACCAGTTTGGCAGGGTTTCTCCTCACACTGGGTGAGGAACCCAGATCCAAAGACTTTACTTTTTACACTTGACATATTCAGATTCAGTGGCTTTTATCCAGAGTAAATTAAGGCTCTTAAAATGTCAGAATGTTTTTGTTTCTTTTGACATTCTCTCCATAGGTCAAACTGCTTCTAAAACAGACATGTCTAAAGAGCTGTCTAAACCCATGTCTCATTATGGCTTTTTAGGAAGGCTCAAACATCAAGGGCTGTGTCAATGCCAATATCACCCAGGCCTTCATCATAGGGAGTCATGCTTGGAGCCGTTCCCATAGAGAGAGTTTAGAAAGCCAATGCACAAACCCCAGGATCAAAGACTAGGAGGAGTGTAAGGGGACCTCAAGGGATCATCTTGTCCATTTCCTTGCTTCTGTCCAAATGCTGTGGTATCTAAAGGATCCCAAACTTCTCTTCCTTAAAGGTTCCAGCAATCCATAAGCCTTTCTGCCTGAAAGATCTCCCTTCTCTCCCCCCCACACACACTTTCTTCATTTTAAGTTTTATTGTTTTGTTTGGAATGTAGCTTTCTTAGGTATGTAAGCTCAATTATGATTATCTTGAAGGTCATATATTACCAGAACAGGAGATGGTCCAGTCTCATAGATGGAATGAGGGATAACAGAGATAGAATCAGGTGTTACACTATGAACAAAAGTGCTAAAAGATCAAGAAGAAGGCTTTCTGGGTGTTGGGTAGATGCACAATGGAGGATTTTAAAGAAAGATGAAAGATGAAACAGGATTGGGCTGCCATTTGCCTTTGTGGGAGGATCATGAGATCTGGAACTGGAAAGCCATATAGTCAACCTTCTCCTTTTACAGATGAGTAAACTGAGTCCCAAAGAGGGAAGTAATTTTCTCAAGTTCACTTAGGTAGGTGGGATCAGAGTATCATTGATCTACAATTGGAAGGGACCTCAGGGGACATCTATTCCAAACCCCACATTTTACAGAGAAGTAAACTGAGGCACCAAGAGGGGAAATTACTCCTCCAAGGCCATACAGGTGAAATAATTGATCTAGAATTGAAAGGAACCTCCAAGGCCAGCTGTTCCAACCCCTCCCTGCCTTATTGTTTTTGACATATGAGGAAGCTTTGTACCAGAGAATGCCCATATCGATTAGATCATATATGTAATTTTCTGGACTTGGAGTTAGAAAGATTTTGGTTCAAAACCTACCTATTACACTTTCTAGCTGCATGACCATGAGCAAGACACTCAGTTTCTGCCTCTGCAAAATGGGATTATAATGCAACATCACAGGGTCACTTTATAGTTCAAATGAGTTAATGTATATAAAGCACTTACTTTGTAAACCTTTGGGGGCTATAGAAATGTGAGCATTTATTATGTAAGTACCTGCAGACTTTCTACTATCTGATGCCCCTAAAGAGTCTATCAGAAACTTCCATGTTGCCAGCTTTTACTCACAGTTTCCTTATCTATAAAATGACGAAGTTGGATTAGCTGACTAAGGTCCCTTCCCATCTCTAAATCCTAAAATCCTATAACCTCAGCTGCTCCCCTCACAAGTGAAGAGAAACCTCTCCCTGTCCAGCTTTGATAAGCTGTGTTTGTGCTCACATCTTGGTATGGTAGAAAGACCACTGATTTGGGAGTCAGAAAACATGGGTTCAAATCCTGCCTTTATCACTAACTAGGAATGTAAATGTATTTTTTTTATTGAGGCAATTGGGGTTAAGTGACTTGCCCAGAGTCATATAGCTAGTAACTGACTGAGGTCACATTTGAACTCAGGTCCTCCTGACTCCAGGAGAACTCCTTCTGTAAATACATTTATTAAGCATTTAATATGTGTCAAGCACCCAAGTACTGGGGATACAGAAGCAAAGACATTTTCTGTCCTCAAAGAGCTCATGTTCTAATGAGAGGACAAAACACACTTGGGGAAGTGGTAGCCAGGGGAAAATCCTTTGGTGTTTAGGGAAAGTTACTATGATGTTGACTGGGGCCATAGGGCAACAGAGTGATACAACCCAACTAGGAACAATGAGCTATTTTGATCCTGGTTCCAGACCAGGAAAGAGGAATCAATTTTACTGAAAATCATTGGTAAGGCTAGAAGAGGTGGAAGAAAAGGGTATGTGGAGGAAACAGGAGAAAATTAAGTGTAATCTTGGGTTTGTAATCTTGCCTTTCTGTGGGCATCATCAGTTTTCTCACCGGTAAAATTAGGTTGTTGGACTGAAGGATCTCTAAGATACCTTCTCGCTCTGTATTCATAATTTTAATCATGAAGCCTATAAATGAATTACTTTCTGTTATAATTACCAGTATACATTTCACTAACTTCTTGTAATATCTCTCTTTATATCTAGGTCATGTATACATTTTGACCTTTTCTTGGTAAATGGTGTAAGATATCCGTCTATTTCCAATTTCTGACAAATTACCTTTCAAGTTTTCTGAATGATTTTTACCAAATAATGAATTCTTATCTCAAAATTTCAGTCTTTACACTTGTGAAACACAAGATTTCTACAGTCATTTGCTGTTCATGTCTACTCTGTTTCTCTGATAAAACACTCAGAATTTTGGCTTTGGACAAAACATCCATTTGATTCAATCAGATTTTGAGTTTGAAGTTCTCTTGTACTCTTCAATTTTCCTTCCTCTGTACCTTTAATTTTTATTTTTGCCAGATGGGATCATGGCCATAGATTTAGAATTGAAAGGGACCTCAGAGACTATGTAGTCTAATTACTCTCATTTTACAGAAGTTGAAACTGAGGCCCAGAGAGAAACAGTGACTTATGGTCACAGGAACATAGATTTCAAACTGTAAGGGACTTTATAGGTCATCCAGTCCAACCTGTTATTTTATAGATGAGGAAACTGAAATGTAGAAAGGTTGCAACTTGCTCAAACACATGTAGCTAGCAAGTGACAGGGCAAGATTTGAACTCTGGGGCCTCAGATACTTCCTAGCTGTGTGACCCTGGGCAAGTCGTTTACCCCTGTTTGCCTCAGTTTCCTCATCTGTAAAGTGAATTGGAGAAAGAAATGGAAAACCACTCCATTATCTTTGCCAAGAAAATCCCCAAATGGGGCTGAAGAGTCAGACACGAGTGAACAACAACCACCTCTGTCTCCAAAGCCAGTACTCTTTCCATTGTACAAGGTTTCTCTTCTGTTTCCCAGGTTTCCTGGGAACTAAAGCTGTATCAACAATCAATTTTTCTGAGCATTTGGCTGCTTATTTTTCAGGGATTTTTTTTAAAGAAACCGAGATCCCTCTGGAGTTGTTCAGGAATTACAGAGCCATTTTACACAGCACCTAGAAGATCCCATGACCTACCTCTAATTATCCTTCATGGGAGGTATGCCCTGGAATCAATCCCCTTTGGCCTCACTGCTCTCCTCTGAGAATTGGGGATTCTTGGTTTTTCCTATCCCCTTTCTTTACCTTTCATTTCCCAGGGAAAACCCAGCTAGAGGCAACCAAGCCTCCTTAGTGTGGCCCAGCCAGGGCATTGCTAGATCATGCATCCTCCAGAGGAAAAGCTTTATTGGGAGTTCTCACCAGCTGGATAGCAGGAGCGCCCACTAAAGGGCCGGAATCTATTACCCTCCCTACGTACATCCTGAGAGTTCAAATTGCAGGTCATTTTCTCCTGCCTGTCCCTTCTGCTTTATTTCTGAGCAGATTTTCATGGGCCAAACAACCAGTTATAGCTTAGAAAGGACGGGCCTAAATAAAAATGAGATAGAAATGCTGGGCTTCCCACAGAGAGCAACTTTCCCATTACCCAGAGCGATGCATGAATGCTGAGTGATTTCATTAAGGTCAGCCAGGCAAGGGACGGCAGCCGCTTGATGGCTTAGCCTCCTGACTGGTTGAGGAGAACTGAATTTCAGTATGAGGCTGTATGGAGAGGCAGAGGGTCCAGAATGAGGAAGGTGAGAGCTTGCTACCTGGTGCCCCTCCTCCTCCCCTCTCCTTCCTTTCCCCCTCTTCCCCCACGTCTTCCTCCTCTCCACTTCTACCTACTCTCTACCTCCTCCTCCCCTCCCCTTCCCTTCCCCCTCAGGCCACAGCTGGAGGCTTTATACTCAGAAAGGCAGCTCTGCTGGATTTTGGAGTCAGAAAATTCTGAGTACAAATCCAACAGAAGCATCAAGATTTAGTAGAAAGAGCACCCTGGCTCTTGAGTCAGAGGATGTGAATTCAAATCCTGTTCCAGGTGCTTTCTACATATGTCACCATGGGAAAGTCATTTTACTTCTGGGCTTTGTTTCCTCAGTTACCAAATAAGAGAACTGAACTAGACTGTCTCTGAGCTCCTTTCAAGTTCTAGAATTATCCAAGGCTATTCCTGAGCCAGCTGCAATTATCCAGTAAGAGGTGGTTGTTAAATTTTCAGTGTGATCATTTATGCCTCGAAGGCTACAAATCAGAAAATGATTTATTGTTTTGTTGATGGTCTAGACTTAAAATGATGGAGAAAACATTAATATTGCAGGTTAAACTTGAAAGTATATCCTGCCATTCAGAGAGCCAGTTGTTAAAAAGTAACCAGCACACCCCTACTAGTATCCCTCCTCATCTCCTTAATGGATTGGTGACAATACCCAAATCATGTCAGTCCTCTGAACCCTCATTTTCCTCACCTATAAAATGGTGATAATAATACTTTCCAGGACTTCTTTGAGGAAAGCAATTTATAAACCTTAAAGCAATGTAGAATCATGGTATTATTCCACTCCTCAGTGCCATATTTTAGGGAAGGCAGGCTTGAAGAGAAATAGTGGAAGAAGAGCAGGCTGTATAAGGAAAAGGAATAAGCATTTTTTAGCACCGGTTTTGTGCCAAGTCACTGTGCTAAGCACTTGAAGGATCTACTGAAAGAACTGCAGTGTTCTAGCATGGAAAAGAGAATACTCATTGGGGGGCGGGGAGAGTAGAGGCAGGGGGGAAGCACTAGGTCTCCTCTAATGTCTAGAGAATGGCCCTGTGAAAGAGATTTAGCCTGGGTTCTCTTTCTCACAATGCTGCTGCTGTCCAGGGTGATGGCATCCTCCACTCACCCAGGATAACCAACGGAGGTTATCTTCCATTGTTCAATTACTCTTGCTCCTCCAGTCAATTACCAAGTCATGTCAGTTCTTCCTCCATGACATCCTTGCATCCGTCCCTTTCTTTCCTTACACCACCACAGACCTGCCTCTCAATTTGCTTCTATTCTTCCAGGTTCTTTTCTCTTCCATCCATCTGCTACCCAGATGACAAAGCGATCCTTAAACACAGACCACGTCGCTCCAGTGCTCAAGAAGCTTCAGTGGCTTTCTCTTCCCTCTCAGATAAAATGTAAATTCCTCTGGCATTGAAAGTCCTTTGCTGTCTATGTTTCCAAACTAATCCCATATTACCCTCCTTCATACACTCTCAGTTTCAGATTAAGTAATTTACTTGTTGTTCCCCACACCTGATCTTCTGTCTCCCATATCTCATTTCCATGCCTTTGCACAATACATTCCATGGCAGGAAAGCTGTTCCTCCTCAAACCTCCAGCTCTTAGAGCCTCCCTCTTGCTTAAACCACAGCTCATATGCCAAGTCCTCCAGAGGCCCTTCTGAGCCCAGGGATTATGAAAGCTCTCATCTCTCCCTCAAATTTACTCTGTGTGTGTGTGTATACATACAAATATTATATGTTATATGTACATATATATTTATTTATCTGTGTGAAAATTATTTCCCCAAAAAGAATATAAGCAACTTATAGGCAGAGACTATTTAATTTTTTCTTTAATAACTAGATGTCAAAGAGGATAGAGCATGGGACTTGGAGTCGGCAAGTCCCAAGTTCAAATCCAGCCTCAGACACTTAATACTGCGTGTCCCTAGGTTAGTCACTTAGCCTCCCTGGGCCTCAGTTTCTCCCTCTGCATGGAGGGAGAACAATAGCATCAGTCTCTTAAGAGGCTGTAGTTGCGTTCAAATGAAGTGATGTTTGTAAAGCACTTTGAAAACCTTAAAGCACTACAGAAATGTGAGTTATTATTGGCATCATTACTGTTATTATTTATATCCCCAGCACCTAGCTCAATGCCAGTCACATGATGACTAGGTAAGCACTTTTGAATTGAGTTGCTATGCTGGAGAAAGTAGGATATAAAAGCTACAGAGAAACAGAGTAAGACAATGTAAGCCCAATAGCTAGGGCTGTGCCACAGTGAGGTGGGCTTCCTGGGGAGGTGCTGAGCTCCCCGTGATGAGCTAGAGAGCTTTACTTGTGAGGGATGCAAAAAATACCTTTCAGGGTATGATCTGGCATGAGTGTCCCCTAAAGTCTTGTCTAACTAGGGTTTGATGACCGCATGATCCTCTGGGTGAATTTCATAGGCAAAACAGTTCCAACTGAAAAAAGGATCCCACTGCTGGTCCAGTACCCCAAAGATAGAAATGATGATGATGATGATGGGGAGGAGGAGGAGGAGGAGGAGGAGGATAGCTAGAATGTATATAATGCTTTACATATGCTATCTCAATTGATCTTTTCAACAGCTTTGGAAGGTAAATGCCGTTATAATAATACCCATTCTATAGATGAGGAAACTGGGGTCCAGTGTTAAGTGACTTTCCCAGGATTACATAACTAATAAGTGCCTGAGGCAGGATTTGAACTCTGGTCTCTCCCTAATACCAAATATGTCTCTCTATCCACATATCACTGAGCAGTCTCAGAAAGATCCTTTGCATGTCGAAATTATCATGATAGTGTTTGTTTGTAGTAGCAAAGAATGGGAAGGACAATGGGTCCCTTGGAGTAGTGACTGAACAAATTGTACACAAACATATATTATGGAATATTTTTGTTCTATAAGAAGTGGTGAATATAAGTAATTATCAGTCTTAGAGAGGTGGAAACACTTCAGAGCCCAAAGATCCTAGTTCAAATCTGTCACTACCTGTGTGACCTCTGTCAAGTCATTTAACCCTTCTCACCCTCAGTTTCCTTCTCTGTAGAATGAGAGGGTTGTATTCTATCACAGGTGTGAGAGGTATAAAAATGGAAGGAACTTTAGAGTCTATTGAATACAATAGGGAAGGGAAACACAAGGGAAGGGAAGGCCATCATTTTATAAATTAGCCAGCTAAGGCCCAGAGAAGTTGGGACTTTGCCAGGTCCACACAGCCAGTAGGTACCTGGGGCTGGATTTGAACTCCAAGTTTTCGGCCCTATGTACTACACCATATTCCAAAGTGACTTCCAGCTCCAGATTCATGATCCTATAAACTGATACTCAGTGAATCAGTACCAGGAAAGAAATTGGCATGTGTTTGTGTGTGTGTGTGCACATGTGTGTGCTCATAACGATTAAAACAGTGTAAATGAAAAGAACAATTAAACACAGCCCAGTGCTGTGTAATTATAACTAATCTTGGCCCCAGGAAAAAGACAGAGGAAATCAACTTCCCTTTTTTATTGGAGTGATGAGGACTCTGGGTGTGGAATGTTGCCCACTTGGGCAAATGTGGTTGGTTTCACTTGTCTTTTTCTTTACCATAAAGACGAGTTCACAGAATCCAGCAGGAAAGTATTGATCTAGGAATGATTATAATGTAAAAACAAAAGGCAACAATAAAACCTTTAAATAAAAAGAGGGAAAGAAGGGAGACCAAGAGAAGATGGAATTCTGGGCTTCTGAATGAGCTGCTGTGCCCATTGCCTTTGCTGGTCCCTGTAGAAGCTGAGGCATTGATGGGATCTGGATTTCTAAATGTTTTTTTCTTTCTGTCCTGACATCCAGGGAGGTAAGGACATTGATTAAACTTGGGGGAGATTGATGAATCCTGCCTTCCTTTTGCAAATTTTACCCCAGTCACAGGGCATCTTTCAAAGCCATCTTCTGAGCCAAATTCCATCTTGAAAAAAGTTCATATAACACTAATAGAAACTTGGTAGGGGCAATCAGCAGAAACTGGAGAATGACAAGAGGGTCCAGGGAGGTCTCTTTGTGGTCCCTGAAGGATCTCAACATCTTACAGTTCATTCAAGCAAGATGTTTTCCAATGATATTTTTTTAAATTCACGAATGGAAAATCTGGTGTTTTCCATTTCATGTTATCACCCAATTTCAAAAATGAAAATGAGGGAAAGAATAATAAGGGTCAGCTCCTCCTCAAGGATAATAATTTAGAAAAAAACATCAGACTAGAAGCTTTTCTACTTATAGGACAATCTTCTCCTTGAAGTAGGTCAATACTATCATCTTTTAAGAGGGAAAGAAAGTGAGCACAGGGAAATAAAATAACGGTCCAGGAACAAAGCAGGTCCAGAGCAGACCTGGGAACAGTGCTCTAGAGTGGGAGTAAATCTGTCATTTTCGTGGTATGGATATACATTTGATAACAAAGCTAATACAAACAAGCTAACTTGTTTGTGTTTATGCCTTTTAACTTCTCAGACTAGGTTTTCTTGTTGTTATGTTAATTCTCCCAAGTTGTTTCTTCCTTCCCTAAAGGAATATAGAAACACTAGATTGGGGAAGGACCTAGAGATCTAATCCAAACCCCTCATTTTACAGTGGAGGAGAGTAAGGTCCGGAGATAAAAGGGACCCAAGTCCAAGGTCACACTGGCAGGGAGAGCTGGAGTCAGGATTCAAATTCAGGTCTTCTGGATTCAGATCCAGGACTTTTCCCTCTATACTACATGACCTTCTTTCTTTCTTCTTTCCTTTTCTTCTTTCTTACCTTCTTTCTTTCTTCATGCCTGTCTTTCTTTCTCTCCTCTCTTTCCTTCTCTCTCTACTCCCTTCTTTCTCTCGCTCTATCTTTCCTTCTCCCACTTTTTTCCTTTTCCCTTCCTCCTTCTCCTTTTTCTCTCTCTCCTTTCCTTTCTTCCTTCCTCTCTGTTGGTTTTTTTTCTCTCTCTCCCTTCCTCTCTCCCTCTCTCCATCTCTTTCTGCCTTTCTCTCTCTTCTTCTCTCCCTCTCTCCCTTTATCTCTCTCATCTGTCTCCCTCCCTTCCTCTCCTCTCCCTCTCTTCCTTTCTCTTTTTCCCTCTCTCCTTTGCTTCATGAATTAAAAGAATTGTTGGAAGGAAAGCAATCATATATAGCTACATAGACCAAAATGACTTGAGAAAAGTGTGCCCAGGCAGTACACTGCAGCAAAAGATAAAATAATATTTCCCAGAGAAATCCACAAGGGCTAAGCTATCTCATTAACCAACTTAGAAAGTCACAGAAGCCATTCTGCTCACCAGGTTGGCTGGAATTCTACCCCGCACTTGTGAGAAGAAGATATTTAATCAATCATCCTGTGAGATGAAATTCAGAGCAATTAAGACACTTGCCTGCAGTCTCATAGCTAGTAAATGTCAGAGGCTGGATGTGAATCCAGGTGTCTTCTGACTCCCAGTCCAACTCACTATCCATTATGCAGCAGCACCTTTTAGAATAATCTGAAGTAGCAGCACCACCAATGTATTTTCTCAGTAACAGTCCCTTATATCTCAACCTCAGCCTGACTTTCAAAATGTCCTTCTCTTCTCATATTCATTTTCAAGATGCAGATCGAATACTCTCCCTCAATTCAATTCAGCTCACATATTACACACCTACCATGCCACAGGCATTGTTGTAGGTGCTAAGGAATAAGAAGACATGTACAAGATATAATATGAATAGTTAGCATTTATTTATATGGTACTTTAAAATTTAGAGATCTCTTTACATAACTCATTTGCTCCTCGCAACAGCCCTGGGAGGTAGATGGTGCTATTATTATTCCAGTTTTACAGATGAAGAAACTGAGGTATTACAAGTGACTCACCCAAGGTCACATGGTATCTGAATCAGGATTTGAACTCAGGTCTTCCTGACTTCAAGTACAGTGCTCCATTGACTAAGAGAGCCAGCTTGGCCCCAGTCTGTGGTCTCATTGTCATAGGGAACACCGAGTGAAACTCCTCCTGCCAATGCAGGTCAACACCCAAACTGAAATACAATCAGGGAATTCTCCAGGGTCACACAGACAATATGTGTCAAAGGTGGGACTTGAATCCAGGTCCACCATTTATAGCCTTGGAGACCGTCCTGGGACACTCAGCTCACATTCATAGAATCCTATATTTGGAAGGCATCACTGGGGTCACCTAATCCAACCCATACCTGAAAAGAAACTTCTGCACAACACACCCAAAAAATAATCATTCAGCCTGTGATAGACCTCCAGTAATGTGGAATTCTCTCCTTCCCGCCTTTGGCCAGCTCCATCTTTAGGATGTTGAACCTTACAAGTATAAAGCTGCTTCTCTGCCATTGTTCCTCCTGGCCCTGCTCTCTGGAACCAAACAGAAAAAGACACCGTTCTCTTCCATATAAATTTGGATTTATGAAGTTCCTATTGTGTGAAGTTCTCCTTGAGGAGAGGAGAGGGTAGAGGAAGAAAAAGAGATCCTGGTGCCTCCCCTGGAGGAGGAAAGACCTAGATTTGACTTCCACCTATTATACTTAGTAGCTCTGTGACTATGGGCATGTCACTATATCTCTATTGACCTCAGTCTCTTCTTTTCTACAGTGGGGATCATCAGACCCTCTTCACAGGGTTGTTGTAAGTTTCTGAGATAACAGATGTAAAGGCCTTTGCAAACTTCAAAACCCTCAGTCGTTTTATTAGAGAGAAAGATGCCCAGTTAAATGTGCTCTCTGCCCTTGTGAAGATTACAATCTAATCAGAAGTCTGTACTAAATATCCTTGGTTAGCAAGGATGCTACAAAGGGGTGTGTCCTTTGAATCCTACCTCCATGAGCATCAGACTGTTTACCTCTGATGTAACTAACAGAGTATTCTTCCTTATGGAACTCACTGTCCCCTGTAATGCCATTATCCCTAATGTCCTGTTTTCATGGAAACCTTTGAGGACACTAGGCAGCTAGTGCTTCAAGTGGTCATTTCCTGAGTGATCAAAACACTGCTGGCTTCATTGTTTCAACAGTGTTTTTGCAGACCTATTTAAGTAACTTTCTATGCTCAAACAAATCTGCATCTGAGTTGCATCTGACCTACATGGGACATATTTTTGAATCAGTGAAATTTTGAGCAGAAAGGACTCTAGGGATTAGCTAGTCTGGCTTCCCTCCTTTTACAACTGAGCCTCAAAAAAGTCAGGTGGCTTGCCCAAGGTCACACTGGAAAGTCAGTGGCAAAAGGAGGCTTCCTAATTCCCAGTGTACTACATTGTAACTCACACCCAACAAGATACCAAGGAAGGAAGACTGGCTTTGGAAACATAGGAACTGGATTCAAATGTTGCCTCTGTCCTTGGTGGCCCATGTGAACTTGGAAAAGTCATTTAACCTGAGATTCAGTTTCTTCAACTTTAAAATGAAGTTGGACTTTGTGACCTCAAAGATTCCTTCTAGGCTTAAATCTATGATCCTATGAATAACAGCTAGTAGGTGACATTTAGCATCTACTCTGTGCTAGGCCTTGTGCTAAGTACTTTAATAACAATAATAGTCAACCTTTGTATAGTGATTAATCTGTGCTAGGCACAGTGCTACGTGCTTTACAGACATTATCTCATTTGATCTCACAACAACCCTGAAAGGTAGATGCTATTATTATCCCATTTTACAGTTAAGGAAACTGAGGCAAACAGAAGGTAAAGTGAGTTGTCTGGTCACTCAGCTAGTAAGTGTCTATAAGTGTCTACAGCTGAATGTAAACTTAGATCTCACTGACTCCAGACCCAGCGCTCTATCCATTGCTTGTTGTTCAGTCATTTTCAGTCACATCTAACTTTTTTTGACTCCATTTGGGGTTTTCTTGGCAAAGATGCTGGAGTGGTTTGCCGTTTTCCTTCTCCTGCTTACTTTACAGATGAGAAAACCGAGACAAATAGGGAGAAGTGACTTGCCCAGGGTCACACAACTAGTATCTGAAGCCAGATTTGAACTCAAAAAAATGAGTCTTTATGACTCCAAGTCTGACATATCAACCTAGCATCATCTAACCAAACCCAAACATAACATAAGAAATAAAAGAAAAATCATATTATGATAGAAAGCAATTGCTTTTATGGTATAGCATTCTGGTCCAAAAAAGAATGATAAAACATTTTTCTAGAGAATACTAAGAGTGCTCTATAATCCAAACAATAACATAAAGTATTTTGCATATAATGGGCATTTAATAGACTTTTCATTTCAATTTATTTTTAAAAGAGTATCTATCAATCCTTAGAGGACACTGGCAACAGTTGCAATATACTTAGATCATAAAATCATCAGATCTGGCAGAGACTTGAGGACAGAGACCATCAGAACTAAGAGGGAGGGCCCTTAGAAGGGAAAACTTCAGAGCAAGGAGGGATCTTTTAACATGAAATGCTACAGATAGGAGGGGACCTTAGAACAGAGCCTGTCTGATCTGAGAGAAACCTTAGAAAGGGGGTCATCAGAGCTGAGAGGGCTATTGCAAGGAAATGTCTATAAGCATTTGTAAGCAATGAGGAGCTTTATCATCTTCCTCATGGTTGTCACTGAAGAGTAATTCCTTTGGATCAAGTCATTGCTAGGTTGACTCCTGGGAGAAATAACCCCAGAGTCATGAAAGCCTAGAACTGGAAGGTAGTTCAGAGGTCACCTACTCCAGCCCATATCTAACCAAGACTCACCACTGTAGCCTCCCCAAGAGGTGATTCTTTGCTTGGGAATCATTAGACTAGGAGCTGCTTGAGTACAGTTATTATCTTTTGTCTTTCTTTGTATCCCCAGTGCCTGAAACATAATAGACATCTAACAAATGCTTATTGATTGACTGATAGAGAACTCATTGTGATCACTCATTCGAATTTGAAATAGTTCTGATTGGCTTTTTTTTCTGTTAAAAAACTATCTTTATTTTTCAAATAATAGTTTTTATATTAAATCTCCCTCTTTGGACAATTTTTTAAAAAGGAAAGGGAAATAAATCCCTCAATACATAGCTGCATAATCCAACAAAACAAAAATTCCTACATTAATCATTTCTGAAAATGTGTCATTTTCTACATTTTCAGTTCATTCTTTCTGTCAGAAAGGGAGTATGTTTCATCTTTGTTCTTGCAGTTTGTCAAAGCATTTGATCAAAGCTCTAAACAGACTTGAAGTTGATTTTTTCATAGTACAAATTGTTCTATTTCTGCTTTCTTCTCTTTGCATCAGTTCATCGAGATCTTCCCATTTTCTATTTCTTAAAACACAATAATATTCCATTACATTCTTAAATGCCATCTGGCTTAGCCATTCCTCAATTAAAGGACAAGTTAGTTTTCAGCTTTTGGGCTACCACAAAATAAGCAGAGCTCTGTTTGGAAATGTTTTTTTAAGGGTAAGCCTAAATCTGAGGCCATGTAATTTCTATCCCTTGGTCCTGGTTTTGCCCACTTCATCTCTACCCTTCCAGACCAAGTGGAGTAGGTCCACTTGACAGCCCACCCAATACTGGAAGACACCACATTCACCTTAAGTCTATTCTTCTCTTCGCTAAATATCCCAATTTCCTTCAACCTATTCTTATGTGGCCTAGTTTCTGGATCCCTCAGTCTCCTTCCTTTGGAAGCTCTCTAGCCTGTCAATATCCTCCCTAAAATATGGCATCCCAAAGTGAACACAGTCCTCTGGACGTAGTCAGAAGGCAAGGCAGAGGGACTACTGCCTCCCTATTCTAGAGGAGCTGTCCTGTACCCTAGGGCTGGACACTCTGCCTCTTTCCAAGCAGCCAAAGATCCTTTTTTCAGCTGCCATCTCACGTAGTTGACTTATACTGAGCTCCCAGTCCGCTAAAACCCCCAGGTCTTTTAAGACAACATTTATCCTTATCAGCTATTAACACATTAGCATGAGTGAGTGTATTAGATCTTTCCCCTGAGACATCTAGCCAGTTCTGATAAGAAGAAAGAAAGTCCTGATACTTGGGAAGAAGGACATGGAGAGTGTAAAGATGAAGGTGAAAGAGGGCCAAAAACAAACCATCTGATTCTCAATTTTGCATTGATCCAAGCCTGGCCTTATCTCCTAATGTCATCCTCCATCGGAGCCCCCACAGATGGAGTCCCAAGTTAACAGAGGTTATTCCTAAATCCTCTGAAACTCTGAACAAAACTTCCAGGAAGCCTGAGGAGAGAAACCTTTTGGAAACATTTAAGGGTCAGAAGAATTGCCTCACCTTCATTAATTGTCAATAAAGTATCAATAAGGAGAATAGAAGAATGGAGGGGGAGAAGGAACCTTAAGAACACCAGGCTAGAGCATCCAACTCTTTTCAATAATGGTACACGTGACCAGATAACATGCAAGCTGGCCTTGAGAGTTTTTCTTGATAATAATGGCGTTAGCTACTGAAAAATAGCAGCTGGGTGGTGAAATGGATAGAGCACCAGACCTGGAGTCAGGAGTTCAAATTCAGCCTTAGAACTATATTGTGACCCTGAACTTGTCACTTAATCCCTTTTGCCTCAGTTTCCTCATCTGCAAAATGAGCTGGAGAAGGAAATGGCAAACTGCTCCAGTATCTTTGCCAAGAAAACCCCAAATGGGATCCCAAAGAGTCAGGCACAACTGGACAACAAATTCAAAAATAATGGATTTTTTTGAGCAATTGTACAAAAGCAATCCAAAAATCAGTTTAATCATCTCTGTTCAAACAAAAGAGAAGTAACCAGTCTGTGGTTCATCGTTGACTGACTTTGATCAAGTTGATGAGAAGGTTGGTGTCTAATGGATTAAGTTGTTCTTGAGCATGAGGCATCTGTGAAGTTCGGGACTTGACTAGAAATCTCAGATGGGCCATATATGAAGGCCATTTCGGGGCACTCTTGGATCACACATGAGAGCCAAAGCTCCATCAAACTCCATCACTTTCCAGTTAAAAATACTGAACCCCGAGAGATTAAAATGATTCTATCCCAGTCACCCAGCAAGTGAGCAAATAAAAATAGATGATGTAATCTCAGAAGGAAGTTATATTTTATATTTCTACTCATACATACATATAAGTGGGGTGTGTGTGTGTGTGTGTGTGTGTGTGTGTGGGTGGGCGGGTGGGTGTGGGTGTGGGTGTGGGTATGGGGGTGTGTGGGTGTGGGTGTGGGTGTGGGTGTATAGGTGGGTGTGGGGGGGGGGTGGGTGTGGGTGTGTGGGTGGGTGGGTGTGGGTGGGTGGGTGTGTGGGTGTGAGTGTGGGTCTGGGTGTGGGTATGGGTGTGGGTGTGGCTGTGGCTGTGGCTTTCCAGCAGTTCTCTCACTCCCAATCCCATCTCCAAAGCATAGTGGAAATAGTGACAACTTTAGAGTCCTAGGGCTTTTGTTCTAATTCCAGCATCTCATTCACCTGTGTGACCCTGAGGGAGTCACTTAACTCTCTTGAGCCTCAATTTCTTCATCTGTGAAATGGAGTGAGACACAATGACCTCAGAGGGCCCTTCCAGGTTTAAATCCTTTGATCCCATGACCTTCACTACCTGACTTCTATATTATCTTTCCAGCCTCATCTCTGTTTTCCCCATACACCTCATCCTACTGTCATCCTGTCCCCCTCCCATGGCTTCATCTTTGTTCACATAGTTCAAATAGAGCCCCCCCTCATCTCTGTCTATTGGAGTATCCCTTTTTTTAATGCCTAACCCTAGGATGCCTAGACCAAGAAGCCCTGCGCCCTGCCAGCGCCCCCTTGAATTTTAGAGTTATTTCTTCTGATTCCTCCTAGTGCTTTGCCAGAGCATGGGTCTGTCCTTTCTTCTGTCACCCCCTCCCTTCTATTACCGATGCACTTAGGTACTTACCTCCCCAGCTGCTCAATTTTAATAAGCATTGAGGTCATTCAAATTGAATTGACTTGGACTTTGGATATTGATGCCCAATTTCTCTAACCTTTGTCTGAAGCAAGTCATCATTAACACCCCAGGACTGGACTCAGTTTCTCATCTGTAACAGCAAAATAGGCTCTACAGCCTCAGTGATCCCTTCCCTAACTCCTATGAGCCCTGTGATTGAGGGAGGAAGGCAGCTGTCCTTTTGTCCAAAGATTGTGTTACTAAATCAGTCAGCCAGCATTTAGTAAGCACCAGCTGGGCTAGATCCTAGTGATACAAAGACAAAATGAGGCAGGAGGAAACTGCTATTCACTCAATCAACCAACAAGCATTAAGCACCTACTGTGTGTCAGGATACAAAGGGACAAAAAAGAAAGAATGCCTACCCTCAAGGAGCTTACTTTATGTTGGGGGAGAAGAAACAATATGTCCCTATAAGGGACAGGAATTGGAACTGGACCCATGAATTCCTAAATGAGAAAATTCCTTTTACCAATGTAAGCTGGCACCTTCTCTGAAACTTGTGGGCTAAGACAGGGTGAGTGTCCTGCCCAGGATCATGTCTCAGAGGCAAGATTGGAACTCAGGTTTTCCTGCTTTCAGGACCAATTCTCTATCTAGACCAAGCTACCATAGAAGCATCTATAAATACAGAATCATTGGGGGGAGGAGAATTAAAAGAAGGTACACAGGTCACAAAGAGCCTCATATAAAAGGTAGCACTTGAGCTGAGATTTGAAGGAAATAAGAGATTCTAAGAGGTGTGCAGGGAGGGTACACCAAGTATGGGGCAGAGCCAGTACAAAGGCACAGAGGTGGGACATCTAGAGTATCACATGTGGGAAAGTGTCCACTACTGGCTTTGCTTTTTTGGATCCTACTGTTTCCCCCAATTCTTCCCTACTTTGCTGAGCCCTCCTTTCCCGTGACAAGAAGACAAAAGACAAGAGAACACTTGCCTTCCACTAAAATAGACTGGACTAGGCCCTTTGGCTGATTTTGTCTGGCTGGAACTGCTCTTCCCTTTTGCTATATTATTCCTAAACCTAGTTTATTTCTGTATCCCTAAAAAAAAAGCTTTAGTTAGCTGTTTCTCCCACATTCTGTTTCCCTAAACCATCTATCCAGCCAGGGGGATGCTGGAGCCAGTTGATACTGTGTGGAAGGTCGGTTGTTAAATTTTTAGTATGAGCATTCACATCTTGGAAATCAGTAAATGCTACAAATCAGGGCTTAGTTTATTGTTTTGATGATTGTCTAGGCTTAACAAAGTGATGAAAAAATATTAATATGGATTAAACTTAAAAGTGTATCCTGCTTACATTCTTTTTTTTTCTTCTGGAAAGTCAGTTGGTGAACATTTACCAGTAAGTGACTGTATCCAGCTTAGTTTCAGGCATCCTGAGGCCCCATACCAAAATTATCACACTCCCTGGCCTCCAGTGTAGCCAGTGTTCCCCCTTTCTCAGAGCCCTGCTGCCCATTGGGAGCCTCACTTGGTAGCAAATTTGAAATGGGAGATCTGTCCTTTGTTCTTCTTTTTCTTGAGATATTTTATAGACCCACTCTGCTTTGGACTAGCTGTGTGACTCTGGACAAGTCAATTCCCCCTTCAGATACTCAGTTTCCTCATTCTATAAAATGAAGCATTACAGAATACACTTTCCAAAGTATTTGCCTACGTTCTAAGGCCCCTCCCAGCTCTGACTTTCTCGTTTCTAAGATTCTATCTATCTCTGATATTTTATGCTCTATGCAGCCTCCCAGTTCTGACATTTCCAGTTCTCAGGCAAACAGGGTTAAGTGACTTCCCCAAGGTTATACAACTAGTAAGTGTTTAAGGCCAGATTTGAACTCATAAAGATGAGTCTTCCTGACTCCAGGCAGGGTACTCTATCCACTGCACCACTTAGCTACCCTTTTAAAAATGAAACAATGAAGCACTCTCTTCTTCAAGGCCCACCTGAGATGCCACTTCTGCCATGGAACCTTACTCAGTAACACACACACACACACACACACACCATCATCACTACCATCACCAGCACCAGCACCAACATTGCTACTGTTCTCTCCCTTTGAGTACTTTGGGTATCTCTTTTGTCCCTCTACTTTGTACCATGTTTGTCAGTCTTAGCCCTCCTCCCCTCGACCCCACAGACTAGAAGTTCCTTGAGGTCAAAGTTCATGTGGATTTTCATCTCTCCATCCTCAATATTTCATACAGTCCCCTACACATGGCAATTGTTTATAACAAGCATTTACTGTTTGTGGCACACTCTTCCTTCCAAAAACAGATGTGGAAAAGATTGCCTTTGGAACACCAGGTCTTGGTTGACAGGCCAGAACTCCCCACTTTTCAGTGATGGATCCCTCTTAGTCTTACTCCTCTTGCCCCTTCTGAGCCACCTTATTCCAATTTATCTCATTCCTTACCCCATCTTACTTCTGTGTCAAGCAACTCCTTTGCAGCCCCCGGGTAGAGGAAGAAGTAGGAGGGGGCAGGGACTCGTGATCTCATGGATTTCTTTGCAGAGAGGCACAAAGTTCACATGTCTTGTGTGGGGGTAGGAAGAGTGCCTGACATGGGGTGTGGGCAGCCTTTGATGCCTATGATGTGACACAGCAGACAGCCACATTAGAGAGGGATGTCCTCAGGTGGGCTTGGCCAAATTCCTCAGGGTTTCACTTGGGTTCCATTCTAGCTGAGACATCGCCATATGGTAACAGAATCTTCTTGGGGAAGCAAGTAGAGATCAGGTTTTTTTAAGATATTAAAAAAAACCGAGGTCACATTTTAGTGCATAGAAAAAAAATTATCGTCCAAGCTATGGAAAAACTCCTAAAACTGACCAACATTCTCCCAAGAAAAGTTGGCTTTCACCAATGCAGCCTTCACTCTTTCCCCCTCCAATCCATTCTTCATACCCTGTTCAGACTGTTATATGCATAAAGATCTGGTTGTTTCATTCTTCTCAAATGGTTCCCTGTTACCTAGAGTTCAAATTGATTTGTCTGACATTCAAGGCTCTCCATGATCTGGCACCATCATAACTTTCCAGCTTTGTCCTGTGTCACTTCCCTTTAGGCCAACTGTACTATTTACTATTCCCTGAACTTAGTCTGAATTTTCCCACCTTCATGACTTTGCTCATCTCCTTTCTTATACCCTACACGCCCTCCTTCCAGCTCTTGCCAATTGAATTACTACACTTCCTCAAAAGCCCAAGTCAAACTCAACCTACAAAAAGCTTTTACTGATCCCTCAAAAAATAACAATCTTCCCCCTCAGACCTCACAAAGCACTGTGATCATACCTCTCAAATACTTTTATACATTATCACATATTCTTGTTTTGGGTCTTAATCCCTCCAGAGCTATAAGTAGGAATATTTTCAAAGGGAGCAAAAATAGTTTTGAACAGAACAAGGACCCACTTTATTGTAGGATCTGATCTTAGAGCTAGAAAGAGCCTCAGAGGTCATCTGGTCCAACTCCATTACATAGATGAAGAAGCTGAGGCCCAGGAAGCCAAGCAACTTGCCCAAAGTCAAACTCACAAGGAGTAGCATGGCTAGGACTCAGGTGTGAGAGATGGGGCACTGGTTGGAGTCAGAAAGACCTAGATTCAAATTCTACCTTGAAAACTTAGCTGTGGGACCCTGTGCAAGTCACTTAACCTTTCTGTGCCTCAGTTTCCTCACATGTAAAATGATAGGTTTCATGTTGTTTCTAGCTTCAGATCTACACTATCACTGTGTAACTTTGGTAAAGTTTTTATTGTGTAATGTGACCTCAGTTTGCTCATTAGTAAAATGGACATGATAATTCCTACCCCACATCTATCACAAGGACAAATGAGGTAGTAGAGAGGAAATCATTTGGGGAAATAGAATTACAGAGCAACAAGGGGCCTCAGATGTCACCTAACCGGTGCCTCACACAGGGAGCTCTCCACAACATCCTCAATAAACACTAACTTCCCTCTTTTTGAAGCCCTCCACTGACAGAAAGCTCATTGTCCCCAGTCGGAGCTGCTTTCACCATGGACAGCTCAAACTGGGAGCACATTTTTCTTCTCATTCTCCCTATTCCCCTTCAATCCTCCCCATGCTGTAGGGCTTCCAAAGGCCCCTGACACCTGTGGTCATTGCTGAGACCTGATGGTGGTCCTCAGACTGGAAGACCTGAAGTCTCTTCTCCAGGCAGCTGAAGAAGAAAGGAAGAATTTCATTTCAGTTTTGTCTAAAAGCTCCCTTTAAAACTCCTGAAAAACCACTATGGAGAATGACACATTTAGAATGAAAGTTGGGAGGGGCTGTAGGAGAAAGAGCTGGGAGGGTCCTAAGAACAAGGGGCCTGAGAACAGGGAATGTCAGAAGTGGGAGAGATGTTAGAACAGGGAGTGTCAGGCCTGGGAGAAATCGCAGAACATGAAATACCAAATCTGGGAAGCATCTTGGAACATAAAATAGCTAACCTGTAAGAGACCTTGAAGCAGAGAATGGCTGCACTTGGAAGAACTTTAGACATCAACAAACTCAGCCCCTTCAGTATGCAGAAAGGAAAACTGAAGCCCAAAGTGAGAGAATGACTTGCCCAAAGTCACAAAGCAAATTAGAACAGACCTAGGATCAAATTATAGCCTTTACTTTGTAAATTGAAACATCACTTCACTTTATTATGGTACCAGGATAAGAGCCACAATCTCTTCACCTGTAAAGTGAGGATAGCAGTCTTTGCACTGCCTACCATATACAGTTATTGTGAGGACAGCATTTTGTAAATCTCAAAGCATTCCAAAAATGCGACTTATCACTATATTGGAAGGAAGGAGGGAGGGAAGCAAGGAAGAAAGGAAAGAGGGAAAGAGGGAAACCAGGGAGCCTGGAGGGATAACCCACTTCTCTTTTTCTGTTTTATCCCATCCCTGTGATTTCCTGTATGAAGTGGTGCTGCTTTGACCACAGTAAAGATACAGTCACTGCTGTACCCAGAATATCAGCCAGGGCTGATTGTCTAACTGGGCTCTCTGTCAATGGTGAGAGACCTGCAGCTGAGAAGGCCAATGATTCCATTCATTACCTGCTATGCTGTTTAAGTGGCTGTTGTCAGCTATCATCATTTATTTGTCTAAGGGGGTGCAGGAGGGATTGAAGAAGATGGCCATGCCCTCCCTGACCCCAGTGCTGAGATTCTGCGATTCAATAAGAAACAGAGGAGGAATGGAGGAGAAAAGGAAGTCCCTCTTCACTTGGGGGCAGGTATGAGGCACTCCGCCTGAGGCAGCATGGCATAGTGAGGAGAGTGCCAGACTTTAAGGCAGGAAACCCTGGGTTCCAGTCTCATCTCTGATATATTAGCAATGTAAATCTGGGCAGTTCATTCATTTCTCTAGACCTCAGTTTCCTAAGCACTTACTTCAGTGCCTGGCACATAGATGAAACTAAACAAATATTAGCTGACTGACTAACTAACCCTTTTGTGACCTTGGGGAAGTCACTTCCCTTCTCTGGACCTCAGTTTCCTCAACTGTAAAATGAAAGTATTGCACAGGCTGGCCTCTAAGGTCCTTTCTGGCTCTATGACCCTATGACCATTCCTTAGGGATATTATAGAAAAGACCCATGCTCAGATAGAGGCTGGACCCTGAGGTCCCTTGCAACTCTGAGATCCTGGGATTCAGAGAGAAGGAGGGAGGAGAGGTAGAAATGAGTATCATTGTCAGGAGCTGGTTCACTACCCCCAGGCCATTTACAAAGGCTTGATGACCCCTTGTGGGTCGTGGTGAAGGAGGGATTCTTATTCATGGAGGGGTCCCCTCCTGCTCTACATCTGTGAGCCTATGATTCCCCCATACTTCAGTTTCCTCATCTCTAACATGAGGAAGAGATCATCTCTGACATCCCTTCTCAGAGACTCTGAGATCTCAGAGATTATGTTATTCAGTTATTTGCAGGGAGAGAAGGAAGAAAACAGATTAAGGGGAGAAGTGGTAGAGTTTCAGGTGCCCTGTAGTCCAGTAGGATCATAGCTCCTCTAGCCCAAGTGGAATAGAAACTCCTTTCAGGCAGTGGTAGCTTTTCTGTTTAAGAGGAGAAAGGAAAGTTTGTGTTCCATAATGGTGAACTCCCAGTAATTAAACACTATCCTATCCACCCATACCTATCAGCAACTTATCAATAACATAACCCAAGCTGGAAAGAATCAGAATAATAACTGTCATCATTATTAACAATTAGCCTTTATGTAGCCCTTTAAGATTGCAAAGTGCTTTCAATTATTATCTCAATTGACCTCAGAGACTATCTAGCTCAATTCTATGATTTCAGACGTGTGGAACCTGAGAGCCAGAGGGTCAAATGACACTTCTAAGTTCACACAGGTAGTAAGTGACAGAGCTGGAATTTGAACCCAAGTCCTCAGACTCCAAATTTCATCCTCTTTTGACTGGACCAGTGCCTGAAAGAGTTTATATGGCTTGCTCAAAGTCATATGAGCGTCAATTCTCTTGCTATTCCAAACGTCTCTCTCTTGAGACAGCAGAGATATGACCTCCAAAATTCTATTCTGTTAGAGAATAGGTCATCACTTACACTGTGATAGAACTTTTGGTAGTTGGAGGAGGGAGTTAAACTCAAGTGGTTAGAACTCCATTTTCTGGATCAGTCCATACATCAATAAACATTTATTAAGTGCCTACTGTGTGCTGGGTGCCAGGGCCACAAAAACAAAAATGAAGGAGCTTACATTCTGTGGGATAAATTTCCTAATCCATCACATTGGTGTTGATTCATCAATCAGTCAATCAGTAAATATTTATTAAGCACCTACTATGTGTCTGTCACTGTGCTAAGCACTGAGGATAAAAAAAAGAAGCAAAAGACAGTCCCTGCCCTCAAGGAGATTACAGTCTAATAATGGAGACCACAAGCAAATGAATATGTACAAAACAAGCTAGAGACAGAATAAACAAAATTATTGGAAGGAAAAGCCCTAGAGTTGTTAAAAAAAAAAAAAAAAAAAGGCCCTAAAATTGTAGAAACACCTTCCTGTAGAAGATGGGATTCTGAGTGTATTTAAAGGAAGCCAGAGAAAGCAATAGGGGGAGATGAGGAAGCATAACATTCCAGGCAAAGAAAATGACCAGAGCCAAGAGAGAATGTCTTCTTCAAGGAACAGCAAAGGAACTAGGGTTGCTGGATCAAATAGTATGTGGTGGGGAATCAGGTATAAGAAGACTGGAAATCTGGTAGAGCTTGGAGGCAATCGGGAGCCACTGAAGTTTATTGAGGAGATGGGTGACATGGTCAGACCTACCCTAGGAAAATCACTTTGATGGCTGAATGGAGGATGGGTTGAAGTGGGAGAGATTTGAGACAGGCAGATCCCACCAACAGGTTATTGTAATAGTCCAGGCAGGAGGTGATAAGGGTTTGCTCCAAGTTGGGAGCAGTGTCAGAGGAGAGAGGGGGGCATATTTGAGGAATGCTACAGAAATAAAGATGACAAGCTTGGACATGGTGATGAGAGAGAGAGAGAGAGAGAGAGAGAGAGACGGAGGAGTTCAGGATGAATCCTAGGGTGAGACTGAGGGATTGGGAGGATAGTGTTGCCCTCTACAGTAATGGGGAAGGAGGAGGGGGAGGATTTAGGGGGAAAAATAATGAGTTCAGTTTTATAGAGGTTGAGGTTAAAACATCTACTAGACATCCAGATTGAGATGTCTGAAAGACAGTTCAAGATGGGAGATTGGAGGTTGGGGCAAATTAGGTAGATTTGAGAACCATCAGCGTAGAGATGGTAATAAAGTCCATGGGAACAGATGAGCTCACCAAGTGAGATAGTATAGAGGGAGAAGAGGGTCCAGGACAGAACCCTAAAGGATGTCTACATTTAGATGGCATGATATAAATGACAATCCAGCAAAGGAGGCTGAGAAGGAGTGGTCAGATAGATAGAAGAAGCAGGAGAATGGTGCCTCAAAAATCTAGAGATGAGAGAGTGTTAAGGAGGAGAGAGCGATCAACAGTGTCAAGGGCTACAGTGAGGTCAGGGAGAATGAAGATTGACAAAAGGTCACTGGATTTGTCAACTAAAAGATCATTAGTAACTTTGGAGAGAGCAGCGGAATGATGAGGCTGGAAGCCAGATTTGTAAGGGGTTAAGAAGGGAATGAGAAGAGAGAAAGTAGAGGCGCCCATTTTGGAGTCATTTGGCTACAAAGGGCAGAAGAGAGAGAGGATATGGAAGGATTGTTAGGGAGGATCAAGAGTATTTTTTTTCAAAATGGAAAAAAATATGGGCATCTTTGTAGGCAGTAGGGAAAAAGTCAATAGAGAGGGAAAATAATCATCATGAAAATAAACTCAGTTCCCCAACTAAAGGGTCTTGCCTGGGTCTCTTATCTGCCCTAGGCTCATTTCTATCCTTCCTGGTTTGTCTGTCCTGTTCCCCTAGTTAGACTTTAAGCTCCTGCCTTCCTCTGGTCCCCAGCCACACCCCTACCCCCAGCCCCAGCAGCAGATGACTTAGTCTTCTGAACAGACAGAAAGCCATCTGGCCCACCCTCCCTCAGCTGCTCCCAGCTGTCCCTGGGAACGTCTCAACAGCATCACCCACTCTCTCCTCTTTCTCCCTGGACACGGAAGACCAGATCCCCCTCTTCCTTACCAAAACCCACTCCCTCTTTCTCTTCTCTCAAACCCAGCTTACTCTGGTACTTGTTCAAGGAGTCGTCCCCTCTCCCTCACACATTCTCACTTCTTCCAGTTGGCTCCTCCTATCAGTCTCAGTTTTCCCCAAACAGAAGAAATCCTTCCTTTAATTCAGAGACAGCTGGGTGTGTAGTAGATGAACCTGAAGTCAGGAAAACCTGGATTCCAGTTACGCCTCAGACACTCAGCAGCTGTAAGACTTTGGCCAAATCACTTCTCTTTTCTTAGCTTCAGTTTCCTTATCTGTAAAAGGGGGAGATGAGCTGGATGGTTCCTGGGGGACCCATGCTACCAGTTCTGGAGCTAGGATCCTAAATTCTGATTCATGAAGGGCCCGAAGAATCTCTTTCCATATTTAGGAGTGAATTAACTTCAGATATCACTTAAGATAGGATCCATTGATTACAATATTTCATGACTGTATTTGTCACAACATCCTACTCCACAATAGACTTCTAGAAAAACAGTCTAACTATGAAGAGCCCTGGCTGGGAGCAGCTTTTGATAGTCTTTTTTGTCTTAAACTACTTCTGGAGAGCAAACTGTCAAAAGTGAAAAGTGTGAGAGTTTATATTTTGAAAACTGGTCAATGATTCAAGTGAGGACTCGGTTCGTTGTTTTGTTGATTGGCTAGACTTAAGAAGGTGATAGAGAAAATGTTAATAATGAAAATTAAACTGAAAAATCTGTCTTGAGTACATGTTTAGAGAGCTGATTATTAAACATTTACCAGCAAACCCTTGGCTATGGAGTATTGCTATTGTTCAGTTGTGTCTGACTCTTTGTGATCCCACAAAGTGTTTTCTTAGCAAAGATACTGGACTGGTCTGCCCTTTTCTTCTCCAGTTCATTTTACAGATGAGAAAACTGAGGTAAAACAGGGTTAAGCGACTTGCCCACGGTCACATAGCTAGGAAGTGTCTGAGGTCAAATTTGAACTCAGGTCTTCCTGACTAAAGGGACTCTGTGCCCTATGGCACCACCCATCTGCCCAGGCCATGAAATACCCTTTGTGAAAGTCAGCCTGTACCCTTCTCATACCTTCATCAAGGATGCCTCTGATGCTGTATAGATGAGTCCCATAAAGATTGGATAGGGATGGAAAAGTAGGCAAACAGGTCAATAGTTATTCCTACACCTTTGTTTGGCAAAAAATAAAGTCCAAGATTATTTTTCCCAGGCTGAAGCTACACTAATACCTTCTCGCTCACTTTTTCTAGAATTCATAATAATAGCCTCTCCTCTACCAAAACAGAGCTGATAACAAGGAGCTCTTTTTGTGTGCATCTAGCCATCCCATGGTTGGACAGCTTTAGATCCAAAATCTGGGTACTGGAACCTCAGGGAAAGGTGGCAAAGTTCAGTGTAGAGGGAAGTAGGTCTGAATTCAGAAGCCCTAACAAAGCTTAACTCCTCTACTTAGTGTCGGTATGCTCTGGGCATGGCAATATAATCTCTGGGCCTCAATGTTCTTAACTGTAAAAGGGGTACAACAATAGCACTTACCTCGTAGGATTGTTGTGAGAATCAAACACATACACAGATGATAGATAGATAGATAGATAGATAGATAGACAGACAGACAGGTAGATAGACAAATAGACAGAGAGAGAGAGAGAGAGAGAGAGAGAGAGAGATGATAGGTAGGTAGATTAGATAGAGAGATAGATAGATAGATAGACAGATAGATAGATAGATGGAAGAAAGAAAAGGATAGATGGAAGGAAAATGATAGAAGAAAATGAAAGAAACAGAAAAAAGATGAATAGATTAACAGATGGATATGGATATCACACATACATATGTATGTATATTTTTGAGAGATTTTATATATAATATGTAACAAATGAGATTATAGTATATTTTATATATATATATTTATATCTTTGCAAACCTTAATGTACTAAATAAACATTGATTACTACTATTAACCTCTGCACATCAGTTTTCTCTTCTGTTAAATGAAGTGGTGGAACTGGAAGGGATTATGTTTCCCAGCTCTACCTCTATGACCCTGTGATGAAGTTGGAATGTGGTTAAGTCTGTGAGACCATTCAGAAAGTCAAGCCAATATGCTTTTATGAAGAGCTTACTATGGGCTGGGAAATGTGCTAAGTGCTGGGGATACAAGGAAAGACAAAAGACAGTCCTGCCCTCAAGGAGTTCACAATCTGATGGGGGAGACCACATGCAAACAGTCACACACAGAAAAGATCCAGGTGGGATGAAACAGAGTTCATCTCATGGAAGAGGCATGAGCCCTGAGAGGGACCAAGAAAGGCTTCTCACAGAAGTGGGGACTTTGGCTGAGATTTGAAGGAAGGAAAGGGATGTTGAAGGAGGGAGGAATGACTTCTTATTTGGAGGAGCAGGGGAGGCTACATGCAAGAGATGCCTGAACTGAACCTTGAAGGAGGAAAAGAATTTCAACTTACACATGTGTGTGTTGGGGGAAGGAATGTCAGGAAATCATTTCAGGCACAGGGAAATACAAATTCTCAGAAGTGGGAGAGGGTGAAATGATTTTGAGAAAAAAAGTCTGTAAAGGGGAGTGTTACAAGAGAAGACTAGAACCAGATTGTGAAAGCTTTGAATACCAGGTTAAGGAATTGGAATTTTATTCTATAAACAATAGGGAGTCAATGAAGGCGTTTGAGTGGAGGAGTGCCATTATCAAACCTGTGCATTAGGAAGATGACCTTGGCATCAGGATAGAAAGGAAAGATCGGAGAAGGACTGGAATTTGCTTAATTGACAGGACTTGGAAAGTAATTGGATCTGGAGGGAGGGGAAGAGAAAAGTCAAATGCGAATCAGAGCCTCGGAGCTTGGGGGACAAAGGAAAGGGCAGTGCTCTATTTCAAGTAAGGGAGTCAGAACTTTCTCCAATAGGGAATGGGGAACCATTGAAAGTTTTTGAGGGGAAAAAGTGACAAGATGAAAAGAGATGAAAGGAAGCTTGACCAGTGCCAACCACCTTCAAGAATGTTACAGATCCCAAAGTAACAGATTCTATTTAATTGATATTTCACATTGGCTACTTCCTAATGATTTCAAAGTACCTTTATTTCATTAATAAATAGCTACCATGTGCCTAGCATGGTGCCAGGTACTGGGTATGAAGAGAGAAGAGTCTTTGGAGGAGGAGATGAAAGAGAAGTGCATTATACAATCTCACAAACAGAACAAACAAAATATTTGGGAACCCAAATGTGTGGCACCGTATAGTCCAGAGGAGGGAACAGATCAAAAGGCTAGGGGCTGCAGTAATCCCAAAATGCGTTCTGGAAGAAGATGTACTTGAACCAGCCTGTTAAGAAGAATTGTGGTGTCATCCCCAGTCATCCTTACCTATATCTTGCCACTAGACCCAGATGGCTCTGGGGGAGACAGTGAGGCTACTGATCTTGCACAGCCCTGCCTCACTTAAATCCAATTCACTTTCAGGTCACAGCATCACCTTCCTGATGTCACGGTCCTTTTCAAGAATGAAGGACAAACAACAATAAGATTAGCATCCAGAGCATTAGGGTCGAGTCCATTGTGAAACATCATTGCTGTTGTTCAGTCATGTCCAACTCTCTGTGAACCCATCTGGGGTTTTCGTGACAAAGATACCAAAGGGGTTTGCCATTTCCTTCTCTAGCTCGTTGTACAGGAAACTGAAGTGGACAGGATGAAATGACTTGCTCAAGGTCACACAGCTAGTAAGTGTCTGAAGTCACATTTGAATTCGAATTCTTGACTCTAGGTCCAGTGCTCTATCCTAGAAGCCCTTTGTGAATCGCCAGCTTAGAAAGAAATTCATCCACTCCAGTGGTGCTGTAGCAAAAGGAGCTGTGAACCTAGAGTTAGAAAGGACCTGGGTTAAAATTCAGGCTCTGATACACCCTAGCAGCATGACCCTAGATAAGTTCCTTAACCTCTCCAATCCTCAGTCTCCTTATCCATAAAATGGTTGGTTTTTGGAGGTCGAGCACACCTCCCCACCCTTTTTAACTTCCTTTTGCATATCATGTTTTGTCTTCTCTCATTAGATTGTAAACTCCTTGAGGGCGGGAACTTTATTTGTAACCCCAGTCCTTAAGTATAGTGGCTGGCACACGATAGGCACTTAATGAATGTTTGTCATATTATATTGTATGTGTTGGATGGTGATACTTGTACCAATAAGTAACAGGGCTGTTGTCAAGAAAGTGCATTGCAAATGTTAAAGTTCTATGTAGAAATAGGAATTGTCATAAAATAACAAAACAACCCCCCAGGCTACTCCTCTGAAGCCCAGAGAGGACTCCAGCAGCCTGTAAGTAATTGAGAAGCCTAGAACCAGTCACCCAGTAGACTAAGGTCCTCACCACACACCAAAGCCAGTGCTCCCCTTAATCAATCAATCAACCATCGTTGGCTAAGCACCTACTGTGCGCCAGGCATTGGATCGTATGCTCTGTGCTGCTCTACCAAAAGGCTCTGAGATGGAAAGCATCTGAATGCAGAGCAAGCCAACCAAACAAACCCCTTCATTTACCTCCACTTAAAAAATTACTTGATTGCCCCCTCAGTTGGCCTCAGTGTGTGTTACACACACATCCTCCGTGGGAGCTCATTCAGCAGTTCTTTCAGCTTTTCACGAATATGGAGGAAATAAACCTATGTCTGGCCCACTGCTAATGATAAGGTTTCTATGAGCAGCTCATTGTACCACAAAGAAAAGCAGCAGCAGTTGGTATGGTGGGACATTAACACGGCTTTTACAAAGCTGACGAAACCTCCTCTTAAGCTACTTAGTACCTGTGAGCTGCAATTTCCCATCTTGAAATGGTTCGTCCCTGGCAGCAACAACAACTGGCTTGCCAAAGAAGCCGTCTCTGAGTTTTCCACATCAGCTCAGCTGGTGCCCAGCTCTAGGAGGATGCTGGGAGTTAGTTGGAGGATCTGTGTAAAGGACCTTGGGGGTTTTATTTTCATTAGGCTTATTGGCTGATGGGCTGGTTGACAGAGAATCGCTTGTATCCACCGGCTTAGTCTAACCGGGCAAGCCAGGAAACCATTCCTGTGAGTCCCTGAGAATGTCTGAACACCTCTTCCCTAGAGCCATTGCCAAGGAGAGAGGCCAAGCTGTCTCTTAGAGAAATGGCTGGCTGGTAAAGGCCACTTTCTTACTGTCATTCTCTCCTGAACCTGTAATTCTGAAGTCATTCTAATATATATTCGGTTGGAGGCACCAGCTGCCAGGGTGGTCACCATAAGATTTTCTAAATTGTTCTCAATTCCTGAGGCAGGCTCCATGTCAGCAGGAAAAATATGGCATCTGGTAGGAGGCAGACTAGATGAGAAGGCTTGATGCCATGGAGAGAGAGTGCTGGTCTTAGAATCAAAAACTCAGAATTCAAGGCACAGCTCCTGACATTCATATGTGATTCTGGACAAATTGTCTAAACTTGCTGGATCTTAGTGTTTCCATTTGTAAAATAGAGAGAACACACTTATATTATTGACCTCAAGAGTTTCTGAGAGGAAAGTGTACTGTGTAAACCTGTGAGTGCTTTAAAAAATTTGAATTGACCTAGGATAAGGGTTCTTCACTTTTTTTGTGTCCTGGAGCCCTGTGGCTGTCAGTCAGTCTGGTGAAGACTGTGGACCCCTTCTCAGAATAATGTTTTAGATGCATGGTTTTAGAGCTAGATTTGAAATAAGAGGACCACAGATCAAATCTTGGTTAGTATACTCACCTTGGGTGAGTCACAATCTCCCTAAGACCCCTAACTCACCAATAAAAGGAGGGAAGTCATTTTTTTCTTCTCTTCTCCAAGGCCAAGCTGAGTCATTGTGTGTGAGATGAAAGAGTTCAGAGTCTGAATCTAAGGTCAGAAAAGGTCTTTATTCTTTCTCATGAGAAAGGACTCTGCTCCCGTTGCCCGCATGGCAGCAGGGAGAGAGCGCCAGGTAGAAGCCAGCCCATGGTTATATAATCTTCTAATGCAGAAACCCAACCCCCCCAACTGGCCTTCACTCTTATTGGTAGGGGGGCTGACCCACAACCTAAGCACAGGAATCTCTCTGAGACAAAGGACCCAGAAACATGTGGGTGTCCAATGAAAGCAGTCTTTTTTTTTTTCCAACGACTTGCTTATTTACTTTTAGTTTACAAGATTCAGTTCCACAATCCCTTGAGTTTCAGATTTTCTCCCCTCCCTTCCCTCCCCCCCCATGATGGCGTGCAATCATGTATAGGATCTGCAAATACTTTCACATTGTACAACAGTCTGGTTGTATAGAAGGGTTGTAACCAATGAGTGAACAATGGGAAAGAAGAAACAAAATCAAACATGAAAAAGAACGAGAGCGTATAGATTGCTTCAGTCTCCGTTTAAACTCTGGTCTTAATGAAAGCAGTCTTAACCTTATTTGGCATATCTTCTGCTGAGTTGGCTCTGGGGGAGGGTCTCCATGGCTCTAAGCCCTACCTTGCTTGAAGGTCAGGAGACCTAACCCTAGGCCTAGTGAATACTAAAGCCATTCTAGATTTGATTTTTCAGAATGGGGAAAGTTCACTATAAATTATCCCTCACAACTGTAATTACCCAGCACGGGGTCACATCTCGTTACTTTCCGTTAATATCATTGTGGACATTGAATGTGTTACTTTCCTGGTTCTGCTCCCTTCAGTTTGCATCAGGTTATATAAATCTTCCTACATTTGTCCAAATTGTTCCTATTGGTCATTCCTTGCCACACAGTAATGTTCCATTATTTTCATGTGCCACAATGTTTAGTCATTCACCAATGGAAGGGAACCCACTTTGTTTCCAGTTTTTAGCTACCATAGAAAGTCAGTCCTTCAGCAAAAAACACAACTGACCTTAGCATGTGGTTAGAATATTTATCCCTAGGTGTCTTCGGGCATCACCCTGGGTAAGTTCTTGTCCAACCTATCTATGAGAGACAGCAAGGTATGGTGGATAGAGTGCCAAATTTGGAGTCAAGAAAGCCTGGACTTAAATCCTGCCTAAAACATGTACTAGCTGTATGATACTGGGCAAATCTTTTAATGTCTCTGGGCATCCATTTCCTCTTCTGTAAAACGGGAGGGTTGTACGATATGTCTTCTGAGGTTCCCTTCAGCTCCAATTTTTTATTTTATTTTATTTTATTTTTTGGTTTTTGAATCCCAGTATCTGGCAATTAGTGAGTCAGTCAACAGGCATTATTAAGCATTTTTTAAATGTCAGACCCTGAGCTAAGCAAGGGAAATAAAAAGAAAAGAAAAAAAAACCCACAAACCAGGGTCCCTACCCTCAAGGAGCTTACAGTCTAAACTTGGAATAAAAGACACAGACAGAAGAGACAGCAAGTAACCTCAGAGGGGACAGTCTGTAAGGCCTCTTGTAGAAGGTATGATCTGAGCTGAGTCTTGAAGGAGAAAACATAAGGAGGAACAGCATCACAGGCAGGAGGGACCGCTAGTGAAAATGCCCAGAGGTGGGAGATGGAGTATAGTGTCCTAGGCTGGATGAATGCCTATTGATTGAGTGAGTAAGTAAGTGATTAAGCAGCTATTATGGGCCAGGCACAGTGCTCAGCACAAGTGAGACAAAGACAGAAATTGAAGTCTCCTCCCTCAAGAAATCGGATATTTCCTCATCCTCCCAGTGACCCAGGATCAGATCTTTATATCACTCTGCTTTCTCCCCTCTTCTTCATCCCCCACCCAATCCATTACTAAGGCCTGTTGATTTTCTCTGGGCAGAATTTCTCATATTGATTCCCTTCCCTCTCCTATATCCAACAAGCCGAGTCAGACAAGAAGCCTTGGTTATTTTTTAAAATCAAAGTTCTATTGATGCCTCTTGGGTTTCTTACATTTCAGTCATTTCAGGTGGATGTATTTCTGAATACATCCACCCTATAAACTTTCTCATCCAACGAGCAGACATCCCATCTAACAGCACCAACAACAATCTGTCACCATCATCCTTCACTTTTCCAAGGAAAGGAGGGAGGTGCATTTCTTTATCTCTGCCCCAAGGCCAAAATTGGTCATTACGACCACGTGATCTTTTTATCAATATTATCACATTTCTGATGGATATTGTTTTGGCTTCATGGCTTTTTTTTCCCTTTTTTCAACTACTGCAATACCCTACTAAGGTGTCTCCCTGCCTTCTAGGCCACCTGCCAAATTACACAAATGTGATCATGCTCCAAAACCTCTGATGGCTCCCTATTTCCTACCAAACAAAGTCCAAATGTATAGAGGCCTGATTTCCAGAGACCTTCCCAATCTGGATCCAATTGGCATTTGCAACCCTAGCTGTACCCCTATATATAACTAACTCTTTTGTTGTTGTTTTTATACATGTCTGATGCTTTGTGACCCCCATTGGGGGTTTTCTTGGTTTGACATTTCCTTCTCCAGATCATTTTATATATGAGGAAACTGAAGCAAACAGGGTGAAGTGACTTATCCAGGGTCACCCAGCTAGTAAGTGTCTGAGGCTAGATTTGAGCTCAGGTCCTCCTGTCTCTACGCTTGGTGCTCTACCCACTTATGGCACCACCTAGCTAGCCCTTCATATACTGGCCACTCACTGTTGCATGAACACATCTCACACTTTCCTGACTTTAGGCCTCCTTTGCTCATCCTTTCCACTAGTCTATACCAATTAAAGTCGCATACAACCTTCAAGACCCAGATCAAATGCCACCTCTTCCATGAAGCTCTCTTTGATTTCCTATGTGTCAAGCAGGACTCAAACCCACGTCTCCCTGACTCTGAGGCCAGCTTTCAATGCACTATACTATGTTGCCCCTCATGGCTTTTATTTTATATGTGTGCATACATATATGCACGTGTTTATACATATGTGTGTATACACATATATAATATAGTTCAGTCCAGCCCAGTTAATATAATATAATTATATATAATAATGTACACATATTATTATATAAATGTCTATATTATGTGTGTATATACAAACTAAATATATATTCACAATTTATTTTTCAAAGTTATTTGTTTGCCTTTTTCATCTCTCTCGAAGATTTGGGGATCCTTGGAATATAACACAAGTGTATCTCACATAGTGGAATCTGATATAACCACACCCTACTTAACACTTCTAATTAGCTTCACAAAACCCAACTTTAGGTGAAACAACCTGTTTCCAGGGTGGTTAGTTCTATAGTTCATGGAATTATCTCCTTTGCATATACTCTAAGGTTTTTAACTGTTCACAAGTGTCTGTATGGTAATTCTCATAACTAGAGGATCTGAATAATCCACATCCCATTCCTCAATCATTGTGAGGATCCTGTGACCTCTGACCAGGAGAATGACAGAATAAGCCTGGGCTCAGACAGTGTTGCACAAGACTTTGTGACCTCCAGATAGAGAACCAATGGTCTCAGAGGGCACACTGAAGCATATTTTTTCTCTTTCTCTCTTTTTCTTGTTTTTTTTTCCCCAGAACATGGTTAATGGGGAAATATGTTTTGCATGACTTTGTATCATTTTTCTTGCCTTCTTTATGGGTTGGGGAGGAGGTAGAGAGATGGGGAGAATCTGAAACTCAAAATTTTTTTCAATTTTTTTTAAGACTTTGAGATAGAGTCATCATCATCCAAACGCTTAGCTGTTTAATGTGCCAGAGACTTCAGGCATTTTATAACACAGTCCATTGCATGAGACTTATCCAGAGACACGTGCAAAACAGAAAAACACAAACAGCAACAAAGGAATTCTGCTCAGAAACATCAGAGAGGTGCACTCATCTGTCAGGGAGAGATTTCACCTGGAGCTCATGCTCTTCATCCTGCCAACATAATCAGCTCAGCTGCCACCGTTTAAAGGCTAGCTTGCAAACCTAGCACAAGGTGCTTTCATCTATAGCCTGCAGACAGTCTCAGAATGGGAGAAAGACATCACAGTAGCCCCCCTTGCCTCTGGACTGGTAGCAAGTGCTGCCCTTCCCGTTCCCTGGCTTAGCCGCGCTGCTCCCTCACTATTAACAACAACAGAGAATTCATGGCATCAGCTACAATGAGTTTACTAGGGTTTCATGGTCTCTTCAGTGACAGTCCTCAGACAAGAATAAAAACTCCTCTTGCTAATCAAGGCACAGATAGCTCTCAGGAGGATAGCTCTAAGCAGAGAACACGCATGGAAGCCAGACCCTTAGAACCTCTCTCTAGGGCCTCAGCTCTGGGACTACCCATTGCCTGCATGAACCAAAGGGAAGGTTTGGGAATTGTTCTTTGAGGGGAAGGGGCAATGAAGGCAGAAAGAGACAAATGAGAGCTGGAGTCCCTGGTGCTCTGGTATATTCATTTTTTTTCTCTTCCCTTGTTTTTCAGGGAATTTTAAAGGTCTATGTAAGCAAATCGATCACTTCCCTGAGGATGCAGATTATGAAGCCGACACAGCAGAGTATTTCCTCCGTAAGTACATTGATTCTTCCTCTAGATCATGTGGGTGTGGGTGCTAGCACCCAGTGATCTGAGATCTTTTCAGGAGAAGCTTACTTCCAAAAGTAGAATCAGAGGTCAACTCTTACTAAAGGCTCTGGTCAAATCCAATGGAGCCAACCTTCGGGTATTTGGCAGTGTCAGGAAACTGTTCGAATGTATTCTTTGATGTGTGACCTTGGCCAAGTCATTTAACTTCAGGAGGTCTCAGTGTTGTCATCTGTAAAATGAGGGAGTTAGACTGAATGGCCTCTGAGGTCCTTTCAGGATCTTTGACCAGACCTGTGTGGTCAGTTTCCTCATCTGTAAATAAAAAGGTTTTATTTGATGACCTCTAAGGTCCCTTTCAGCCCATGATGGAGGGTCCTAATATTCTTCCCATGTGACCTTGAACAAGTCACTCAAATTTCTGTGCCTATTTCCTTCTTCTATAAATGGGAATGCTAACCCTTGTACTGACTGACTCAGTAATTGATGATGGAGAAAGTGCTTTGTAAACCTCAAAGGGAATGAGGAGTTTAAACAAGGAGAGGTCAATCCTTACTTCTTGAATCAACCAACAATCAAGTTATCAAAATCCGCTTATTAAGCACCTCCCATATGCCGGGCACAGTGGGCTGGAGCACCTATCTACCTGTCCAATGGTTCCACTGAAGAGAAAAGGGCAGAGATGGGTTTTTTTTTTGTTTTTTGCAATGGAGGTAGGGAAGAAATTGGGAGGAGGAGAAAATAAACGCTTGGTAATTGAAAAAAGGGACCTAAAATAAAAGTAAAATCAAAAAGAAAAGGGGGGAGGAGAGTTTTGGGGAAAAAATTATCAAAGTCAAAATTAAATTTTGACATAATTTATGACCTGGACCATCCAATCAGCCATTGATTACTCAACCAATAAGCATTCATTAAGCTCCTATTATGGGTCAGGTGCGTCCCTCCAGGAACTTCCACTGAATCAGGGAGATAGCATACATGGATGGAAGATGTACAGATGTTAGAAGGGCACTGGAGAGGGGAGGAAGCTACTGGCCAGGACGATAAGGAAAGGCTTCATGTGCAAAATGGGGCTTGAGCTGAGTCTTGAAGGAAGTGAAGAGTTCTGAGGGTCAGCGATGAAAAGGGAGGGCGTTCTAGGCACAGAAATAGAAAATGAAGTCCCTCATATAAGAAACAGCAAGAAGGTTGGGTTGCTTGGACTATAGAGTATGTGAAGAAGATTAATCAGTAATGACACTGGAAAGGTAGGTTGGGGCCAGGTTGCAAGAGCTTTAAATTACAAACAAAGGGTTTATATTTGTTCCTAGAGGTAATAGAGAGCCACTGGAATTTATTGAATATAAGAGTGATATGGTCAGAATTGTACTTTAGGAAAAATCACTATGGAAGCTTTGAGAAATACATTTATCAAGAGAAAACATGTTGAGAACCCAAAGGAAGGCCTTGTTCAACTGAAATGCAGCAAGCCAACGATGTTTCCTGGAAAGAGAGAAAGTGTAGCATAATGGAGAGAGCTTCCAGTCTTGATTCAAAAAACATGACTATGACATTGTCATCAAGATAGACTAAGAGCTAGAAAGGCCATCTCTTCCAACCTTCTTACTTTAGGAAAGAAAATGGAAACCTAATTCAATGTAACCAACCTACTACGTGCCAAGAACTGTGTTAGGCTCTAGGTATACAAAGACAAAACAACCTCATCCCTGTCTTCAAGGCTCTTGTATTCCAAAGGATAAAATGAAGGGGAAAAGTAAGACAAGGAAAAATATATTAAAGGCATTAATATTGGAAATGAGGCTGTGACCTTTCCAAGTTCACATAAAGAAAGTAATAGCAGAGTTAAAATTTAAATCCAGGTCCTCTGACTCAACACACCACAACACACTAGCAATGTTCAACTTCATTAATTCCTGTTACATTTGGTGCTGTCTCCATCAGATCCCCTGGGGCATTTGGGGCACATTTGCCCATATTCCTAACCCTGAATGGTTCACTGAGGTTCAAAAAAGGCCCCCAAATCCTTGTGTGCTTCCCACACAAAAGGAGTCTCACCAGCGTCCATGTGGTATGATTCTTTTTTGTTTTGTTTTGTTTTGCATTTTGGAGTGGGGAGGGCAGGGCAATTGGGGTTAAGTGACTTGCCCAAGATCACATGGTTAGTAAGTGTTGAGTGTCCGAGGCTGGATTTGAACTCAGGTCCTCCTGACTCCTAGCTGCCCCTTTGTGGTACAATTCTTAATGGTCTCATGAATGCCATACCAACAGTTCCAGCATTCAATTCAGTGTGGTTTTTGAAAAATCCCAAAATTAACAATGTTGTGAAAGCCAAAACCTATCAATACCTGGTGGGTCTGGAGAGTATACCTAACTCCACGTACAAAATTATACAAATGTAATAAGCAAACAACATTCTACTAAGTTCTTATATATTATCTCCTGCCTGTTGCTTTTTAGTGTCTGTCTCAACCCAAAATTATTAGGAGAAAACAATATTAAAGTTACAAAAACAACCCTAGCAAATAGTGAGGGAAGAAAAAAATCAAAAATAGCTTTTTTCTTGAAGAGAAAGTAATTCATAGTCCCAAATGAGGTCCCAGATCATGAGGGGTCTTCATAACAAAACTAGTACTCATTCCTTCACCTTCTTGTGATAAATAAAACAATCCATGGTGAAAATTCCTCCCATGGGTCCTTTGAGAAACCCATACATTTCTTCCCTGGATCTCTTCCAATGCACAGGGAAATCCAGATGGAGGTCCTAACAAAATATTTCCAGTGGGTACCTGTGACACATAAAGTATGCCATTTCTATCACTGAAAAACATTGGAGCATTCCAAATGGAATTCTGAACTTTCCCAAATCTAGGACAAACAAGCCAGCTCCAAAAGAAGTAGGACAAATATGGACCAGGTCATGAGATGTGACCTCAGAAAGCCCTTTTCACAAGGGCCCTAAGTTCTGCACTCACACAGGGCCCAAATTCATCCTGTGTTCACTAAAAGAGGAGAGTCAGGCTTTTCTTATCTCTCTGGCTCTTTATGCCCCTTCCCTAAAGTAGGACTCCGGGGAAGATTTCTAAACCAGGGTCAGAAAACTGAACCCCAAAGGCCAAATCCAGTCCATCTCCTGTTTTTGTGCAGTTAAGAATATGATGGGCTAAATTTGGCCCAAGGACCATAGCATCCTAACTCTAAACGATGCTTTGGTCTGACATACCTAGGACCTCCTCATAAAGGGATTTATGAGCACTTTCCAGAAAAGATACTAAATATACAATGCTTATTAGGCATAAGAGAGCTTTTTTTCATTTTCTCAACCACAAAAGAAATGCTTGAAACAGAAAAACAAAAAAACCAAATAGGATCACAAAGAGTCCAACCGACTCAACAACAAATCCCATTTTAAAGTTTATTAAACTGAGACTGCAAATGGGAAAATGATTTTTGCCTAAAACAAAAAAAAACCGCATTCATTAACAGACACCTAATTAAAACATACAACTCTAACCCACTCCCATCATTATGATCTTTCTCAAAGGTAAAGGGCAGTGTACGACCGCTGAGTAGACACTCACCTCAGTCCCCTACTTGTCCGAGCAATTCCTAAGTCCCACATCTGCTGGCCAGTCAGGGCTGGCTCTTCAGTCCTTTTAAGTTCAGGATGACCTGGCCAGCGGTCACCTTGCCTGCTAAGAAGCAGTGTAGTTCCAGGAAACACCTCCTGCTGGGTGGCCAGAATTAATTCAGGGACTCAAGAATGCTTGCATTCACAAGATAGTCACCACCAAGTCTGACAATATCCATTGCTCAAGATGGCTGGTTGCTGTTCTCAGACCTATGCCCAGGGAAGAAACATAAATCTAGAACAGCGGTTCTTAACCTGTGGGTTATGTTCAATTTGTAACAATGAAAATACATCCTGCATATCAAATATTTACATTAAGATTCATAACAGTAGCAAAATTACAGTTATGAAGTAGCAACGAAAATAATTTTATGGTTGAGGGTCACCACAACACAAACTGTATTAAAGGGTCGTGGCATTAGGAAGGTTGAAAACCATTGACCTAGAAGAAAGCAGCCAGGATCCCTGTTTCACCTAATTCTCATTGCCATAAGCCTAAATTGTGGGCCATCATTATCATTGGGTGAGAAGGGAGAAAAATTCTCTGCCCCCCACCACTAGAATTCAAAGGACAAGGCTGGGAAAGACCCAGAGTAGAAGAGAAATCAAGCTGTTTGCTGTCTGGTGGTCTATTGAGTGGACAGCTCCTCCTGGCTGGGTCATCCTCAATGTAACCCCAGGCCTAGGGACCAAGCAACCAATTAGGAGATGCTATGCCATACATGTCCTTTAGCAGGAGACCAGAATGTAGGGCCAGCTATAGGAGAAACACCCAAGTCCAGCCCCATGAGAGTTATGTTTTAAAAAATGTTCATGTAATTTAATTTAAAATAATAGCCCCACTGCCTGTTAGATTAAGTCAAGTCAAGTCAAGTCAGCAAGGACTTAGTAAATACTTACTGTATGCCAAGCACTGGAGATACCAAGAAAGATCAAACACAACCCCTGTCCTCAAGGAGTTGCCAGTCTAATGGAGGAGGTGACCAAAAAAAACTCAACTACATACAAACAAGACATGGGCAGGATACAATGGAGAGAGGGAAGGAATGAGACCAGAAAAGGCTTCTTACAGAAGGTGTGATTTTAACTGAGACTTGAAGGAAGCCAAGAAGCCAACATGAGGAGGAAGAAAATTGCAGGCAGAATGGAGAACCAGGGAAAATGCATGGAAATTAGGGAACCCCAGGAGGCCAGGGTCTCTGGACCATACCTCTGAGAAGCCTTCCCTCTGGGGAAAAGCAGAGGGACCTTCCTTTCCTGCTGGCAGTTCAGCCTGGGAACCTTGGGAAAATAGCAAGGAAATTTCATCCCCTAAGCCATGCTTGGGGTCAGGGTTCAAGGGCCACATCCAAGCCTTTGAATTCACCTCCTGTTAGTCTTCTGCCTAAATCTGGGCAGCCATGAGTGAGTTATTTAACCTCTGAGGTCCCACCTCGAGCAAGCACTAGAGGTGATTCTGAATCTAGCGTGGCCTTTCCATGGGCTGGGCTGCCTGCTCCCCTCTCATCAAACCCTAGGTTGCCAGAGCTGGCAGGGACCATAGTGGATGAGATGGCTCTGATGTTCCTTGCTAATTTAAGTCTATAAACCTAGGATCCGATGGAAGCAGGGGGAGAGAGAGTGAGGTCTGGAATCAAAAGAGCAGGCACCAAGTCCTGCTATTCCATTGAGCAGCAGTATGCTCTTGGGCAAGTCACTTCACTCTCTGAAACTCAGTTTCTTCCTCTGCAAGATTAGAGGGTTGCACTACATGCCTTGAAAGGTCCTTTTCTGACAATCTAGGATTCTGTGGCAGGGATTCCCAGCAGAGCGAGCAGCTTGGCAAAGTGGAATCAGAGTCAGAAAATGAGGGCTGGGATACTGCCTCCAGTAATTCCTAGCTGTGTGGTCCCAAGCAAGGCACTGTACCCCTCTGGGCTTTAGTGTCAAATGAGACAGTTGGACGAGATGATTTATAAGGTCTCTTCCAACACTAAATCTATGGACATCTGACCTCAAAATCCCCTCCAGCTCCAAATCTATTATCCTTTGAGGCTGAGAGCTCTTGACTTCTGGGGCCATGGAATTCAACCCAGAGCAATAGCAGTTTTCAAAGCAAAACTTACAGTGACCATAGAGGCAAAGCCAGCAGGGACAGTAGAGATCATCTATCCCATTTTAAGGCCACCTAGGTGACAAAGTGGATGGAGTGCAGGGCCTGGGATCAGGAATCTGGCCTCAGACACTTACTGACTGTATGACCCTGGGCAAGTCACTTCACCCTGTTTGCCTCAGTTTCCTCATCTGTAAAATGAGCAGGAGAAGGAAATGGCCAACCACTCCAGTGTCTTTGCCAAGAAAACCCCAAATGGGATCATGAAGAGTCAGACTGACTCCACAACAAATCCCATTTTAAAGATTATGAAATTGAGGCTGCAAGTGGGAAAGTGATTTTTACCTAAGGTCTTACAGCTAAAATATGGCAAAGCTAGGGTTCAACCCAATAAATTCTGAATTGAATCCAGAAGTCACAGTATCTTAGATTTCGATCTGGAAGGAATTTCTGAGGCCATCAAGCCCAGCCCCCTTGTCTTAGAGAAAGCCAGGGGTCTTGAGTAGTAATGGCAGGGTCAGGATCTGAACCTGGGTGCTCTGACCGCAGATCCAGTCTGCCCTCCCTACCATGTCACTCCTTTCTGTTGCCCTTTTCCCATCCCACCCACCCAGAGACTTCAAGGACAGTGCCTTCAGGGAAGGTTCCTTCCTCACTGAGGGCCATCTGGCCCCAGCCTTATTCAGATCCCTTTCAGGGAAGCTGTGAGGCTCTGTGCCCGATGGGGCCTTGTCTTTCCTCACCCAGGCTAAATTGGCTTCTGTTATGCTCAGATCGATCTTATTAAAAATGTAGGCAGTGTTTTATGATATGGATCACTGCTGTCTCTTTAAGGGATGGCCTCTCCAATCAAAGCAGCAAGACAGATCCATTCTGGCATCTCTGTTTCCCAGGAGGCATGAGGTCCAAAATGAAACAGGGGGCCTTACAGATGTCTAGCTTCTGTTGTGAGCTCTCCCGACATGGTTTTCTTGGGACTCCCAGACACCCTCTGCTCCTGGATTGTTGGCTTGTTTTTCTCAGAGAAGCTCCCTGCGGTTGGCTTCTTTTGAGACTGTGCCCAAGCCCTCAGGAGGTGTTCAGGGGGTGCTGGACACCCTTAAAGGTTGACAAGTGAAGGGCAGAGAGGCAGCAGGGTGTCAGGGAAAGGGCAAAGGACTTGGGGGCAGGGGAGGGTTAGTAGTCCTGGGCTCAAAGTCCTAGCAATGCCACTGGCTAGCTGGGTAACTATAAGCCTGATGCTTCCCCTCTCAGGGCCTCAGTTTGCTCCAGATGTAAAAGGCAGGGGCCACTGAGGGCCCTTCTAGTTCCAGTGTTCTGATTCTGTCCTAATTTGGCTCACAGTCACCACTGCATCTAGCCTGCTAAAGGATGGCCCAAGGAAGCAATAAAGATGGTCCCAGAGTCAGATCCCCGCAGGCTGGTCCTGGCAGCTTCCCCTGACCATTTGGTGACTGGTTATCCCTACCTGCCAGCTTTGGTTTTCCCATTTCCACAAAAGGATTGTTGCTAGAATAGAAAGCGCATTTTCATGTCTTTTGGTGGAAGATCTAATAGAGGGTGCAGGTTATCTGCTAATCATATGAACACAGCTGGCCTTTAGGTCTGCAAAGCACTTTATCATCCCACTTTCATCTGCACAAGAAACCTGGGAAGGAGATGTTGTTGTTATCATTATCCCTGTTTTACAGATGAGGAAACTGAGGCAGACAAGAGCCCAACGACCTTCTCAAAGCATCTAAGGATGGCTTGAAAGTTGGATCTTCTGAGTCTCTGCCCAGCACTCTGGGCACTCTGGTGCCACCTGGTGGCTGCTGTCATGTAATCTGGTGCAACCAGAGACAGCTCCTCATTAACAAGAGGGTCTTGGGGAAGGAACTGACCTTCTCTGGGCCTCAGTTCCCTCATCTGTAACAAGAGGCTATAGGACTTGTTGACCTCTGAGGTCTCTTCCAGTTCTAATATCCTATATTTTCAAGTGCCTTCCAATTCTAAAATTCTTTGTTCTAATATCCCCTGTTCTGAGACCCCTCCCCATTCTGACATCCCCTGCTCAAAGGCCCCTCCCAGCCCTGACATCCCCTGTTCTCAGTCCCCTCCCAGTTCCTACATCCCCTGTTCTAAGGCCTCTCCAAGCTCTGATAATCTCTATTCCAAGGCCCCTCCCAGCTCTGAAAATCCCTGTATTAAACTCCCCCACCCTCAAGGGACACAAAGCAAGTTAAAGACCTATGTGTCTGTGAGACAAGGAGATTCCTGTGTGATCTGGACAGCCCCACCCTCACCATGGCAGTCAGCTTGCTCTCCATACCCCAGTGAAGGGTGCAGCCTGCCCCAGGGCCAGAGCTGCAGAGGAAGGGTCGGTGGCAGAGGGCAAGGGGCAGCCTGGATCTGAGTCCTCCAAGATGGGGCGCCTTGGCTCCGCAGAGCAGGGGGGAGGGGCATTCGAGACATCCCATCTGTTCCCTCTCGAGGCTGCCTCTGAGCATCAGTGCCTTGGCGAGGCTGGGTTTTTTAAAGAAACTCTAGCGGAACGTTAATCCTGAAGTTGGAAATAACCACACATCAGGAACGACAGACTAAAATTTGCACAAATGGATTAAAAGTAGGCCACTTTTTTCGATCTATTAACCTTGAAAATGTTCTGTGTGAAGCAGCATCTCAGGGTGAATCCCCAAGGATAGGGAAGGGCTCAGTACATCCCAACACCAACCCAGATGAGACAGTCCCTCCCCAGAGCTGGACTCAAGGTGGCTTTGGCCAGGACTACACAGTTGGCTCAGGCCGCATCCCGCTATGTCCAGAGATACTCAGAACCACTTAGAGGCAGTGTGGAGGAGGGGGTGCTGGGCCTAGAGTCAGAAGGACCTGGGTTCAAATCCCACCTCAAACATATTCTGGCTATGGAGCCCAAGCAAGCTCTCTGGGCCTCAGTTTCCTCTTTTGTAAAATGAAAGGATTGGACTCAGTGACCTATAAAATCCCTTTCAGCTCTAAATCTGACCCTTATGAGCTGTGAAGCCCCTCATTAAGTGATTCAACCTTTCTCAACCTGCTTCTTCAGCTAGGGGGCACCACAGTACATAGAGCATTGGACCTGGAGTCAGATGCTAGCTGGGTGACCCTGGGCAAGTCACTTAACCTCTATATGCACCAGTTTCCTCATCTGCAAAATGGGAGTTATAATTTTTTTTGTAATTTAGTATCTCATAGGGTCATTGTGAGAATCAAATGAGATACTTCTAAAGAACTTGGCACAGTGTCTAGCACATAGTATGGGCTTAATAAATATTTGTTATCTTCTGCTCCCCATCTGTAAAATGGGAATAGTGACAGTATCTACCTCCCAGTATCATTCTGAGGATCAAATGAGATACAGTGCTTTGCAAATCTTTAAACACAAGGTGAATGCTGGCTATTAAAAGCTATTATTAATGCATCTATTAAGCACCTACTCTATGCCAAGCACTGTGTTAAGTGCCAGAAACATAAAGAAAGACAAAAACAGCTCCTGCCCTCAAGCAGCTCCCAGTCAAATGAGGGAGACAATCTGCAAATAATTGTAAACAAACAGGGTGTGTAGAGGGTGAGTTAGAGATAATCTCCAAGGGAAGAGAGGGGACCAGGGAAGGTTTCTTGTAGAAGCTGAGACTTGAAAAAACCAGGGGGCAGATGGAAGCAGGCGTGGCAGACAGCCCGTACAAACACCCAGAGGTGGGAAATGGGGTGCCATTCTCTTGGCCATTCTTTTCTACTTCCCGTTTTACAGACCGTTTGCACAGGTGGGGAATAACCACTCTTTGTAATTGAATGATTGCGTTGGGATGTGAGCTCATCCTCTGGGGGCTTGCTGCACGTATCCTTGACAACAGGCAGGACAAAGACTTCACCTATTCCCATGGGACTTTGATTTCTTTGGCTACATTTCTTTCTGTTGAAAGTTTATGTTTGAAAGCTCCTCACTCCCCAAAGCTCGGAGGGTCGCACTTGGTAGAGTGACATCCATTCAAACAGCTGTTCTTAAATCAGTATCAATAAGTGTTACGGGCAGGTGATTATGGGCAACAGTTCCAACCCTGATAATGGCCCAGTACAGTGTATTTGCTGGATTCTCAAGGACATTTTGAAGTTTCTGTTTGGAATGTGTGGATTTGTCATCTGGTCTGCTGGGTTTTTTTAATAGCAGGGAGCCTAGAATTCTAATTGCCAGTCCGAGTCTTACCAAATATTCAATTTTTACTCAATTTTTGCAGCTTGAATTGGGGTGTCACTCTAGGCGTCCATTGAGTTATTTTCACTGACCGATAAGTCCAGGCTCCTTAAGAATAACCCATCTCTAAGTTCTGATCACCCTGATCTGTTGTCAAATAAACAAATCTACCTATTTGTCTGATACTTCTTTGTGGACATGTTGTTCAGTTAGCTAATGTGTCTAATGACAGACATCATCACCATCGTTATCATCATCACCATCATCATTTATGGTTGTTGTTGTTACTACTCTCTCCCCCAAGCTGGTAAAGCACATGAAGGATAAATGTAAAGTCCTACATTTGTGTTCCAAAAACCCAAGTGTACAAGTATAAGATGGGAGGGAGACATGGGTAGACAGAGGATGTGGGGAAAAAAAACTAATGAATTTAGAAGACCCCAAGCCCAATGTGAATCAACAGTATGACAGAACAACCCCAAAAAATTCTAACTCTTTAATTCGACTTTAAACTGATCTAATAAATGCATAATAGCCCAAGAGAAGTAATGATCCCCACTGCCCACTGCCCTCTCAGACCATATCCATAATGGTACATCCCATTCTAAACGCCTTATTTTAGGAAAGGCGCTGACAGTCTGTGGAGCAGCTAAGTGCTGAAATGGGTAGAGCCCCAGACCCTAAGTCATGAAGACCAGAGTTCAAATATGGCCTCAAACACTCCTTAGCTGTGACCCTGGGAAAGTCACTGAGCCCTGTTAGCCTCAGTTTCCTCATCTGTAAAATAAGCTGGAGAAGGAAATGGCAAACCACTCCAGAATCTCTGCCAAGAAAACCCAAACGGAATCACAGAGAGTCAGACAAGACTGAACAACAAATTCTGACTCCACATCTAGACCACTTTGCATCACATTATGTCATTTTAATGAGTTTATGGCAGTAAGTTCCCTCCCAATTTAGGTTAAATGGAGGCTGAATGACCATTGTTGGTTGAGATGTTGGAGAAGGAATTCCTGTCCACGCTGTCTGGACTACATGGGCCCCTCAGAGAGCCAAGATTCTGTGGGTCAAAGCACAGGTCACTCCCCAGGTCCCTGGACTCATCTAATTGTCCCCCAAGGAAAGCTCACTCTGAATCAAGCCGACAGTTTTCTCTGAGACTGTTGGCTAGCGTGGCACTCTGCTGACTTGTTGTCAAGGAAATTACTGGTAGGAAACAGGTCTGTTTTTCAGAGGTCACCTAGGTCCCAAGGAGTTCATGAAAAAGCCACAAAGTCACAGATTGAGAGTAGGAAGATGCCTTAAAGATAACCTAGTCCAACCTCTTCATTTTTCTACATAAGGAAACTGAGGCAGCATTTGAACCCAACTCCTTGCCTCCAACACACTACCAGCTGCTTTGAAATTCCTTTTCCTGCCCAGTCAGACCAAGCCCTTAGGGCTGCTTTTCCTGCCAGCGTTGAGCAGATAAGGCCCAAGGCTGCCTGGACATCTTTCCTCCGTCTGGAGAGACTTCTTAGATGTGGGTAAGGCATACCCCAAAAGCTCAGTCCTTCCCCATTCATTCACTTTTTCAAACATTTTTAGACACTCCCTTCTTAAAATCTTTAATGGGCTTCAAGGCTAATCGCAGGTGGAACAGTGCCTAGAGTCAGGAAAGCCTGAGTTCAGATCCAGCCTCAGACACTCACTAGCTGTATGACCCTGGGCAGGTCACTTGAGCTTTCTGTGCCTCAGTTTCTTCAACTCTAAAATGGGGACAATAATGGCTCCTGCTTCCACAGGCTGTTGTGAGGAGCATATGAGATCAGATGTGTAGAAGGTGTGGTGCATAGTAGGTGCTTAATAAATCCTTCTGTCCTTCCTGATTCATCTGCCATATCTGCCAGGTGTTATCACTCCTTCACTCTATCAGTGAGGGAGGGACTGTTGGGTAGGCTGACGGGTTCAGAATGGGAAAAATGAATGGGATCATAGAGCCACTGTCCTCCTGGGACCAGAAGGGATCTCCAGAGGCAGCCAGTCCACTCTCCTTCATTTTACAGATGAGGAAATTGAGGCTTGGGGAGTACATCTAAGTGATGTGCTCAAGGTCAGATAGAGAGTAAGGATCAAGTTGGCAGGTGAATCCCACAGGACCAAAGGCCAAAAAGTGGTGCAGCCACGCCCCGAGCTTTCTGTGAGAACACTTCCCCGACAGCCAGGGAACTCTTCACCAAGGGAGTGCACCCTCAGGGCCAAACCTGAGGTTTAACTCTGCACTGATCATCTCACAGAGGAGGTGGGGACAGTCTCTGTCTCTCTGAGGCTCTTCCTCTCTCTCTCTCTGTTTCTCTGTCTCTCTGTCTCTGTCTCTCTCCCTTCCTCTATGTCTCTAACTTTCTGTCTCTGTCTCTCTCCCCTGCCCCCTTTTCTCTCTGTCTTCCTTCTCACTCTCTTCTCTGGGTCTGTCTCTTTCTCTCTCCTCTCTCTCTTTCTCTCTGTCTCTGTGTCTCTATCTCTGTCTCTCTCTCCCTTTCTCTCTCTCTCCTCTCTCTCTGTCTCTCCCTTTCTCTCTCTGTCTCTCTCTCCTTTTATCTCTCAGTCTCTCTCTCCTCTGTCTCTCTCTGTCTCTCACACACACACACTCACTCGCATACCCACTATCGCACACACACATAGTCACTCACATAAACACATGCTCACATACATTTTCTTTCTCTCACACACACTCACACTCTCACACACACACTCACATACATACACATTCACAAATATTTTCTCTCTCACACTCATACACACACTCTCTCACACACACACACTCACTCTCTCTCACATACACTCACATACGCACACATTCACAAATATTTTCACTCACACTCTCTCACACATACATACTCTCACTCTCTCTCTCTCTCTCTCTCACACACACACACACACACACACACACACACTCACACAACCCCTCAACAGCCCCAGACACTTGGGCAGAGGGATTCAGCCTTGAGTCTTTCTGTGATCACTTGGCGGATCAGACCATAGTGCCTGGCTGACCAAGCCACCCTGACCCTTGGGCCCAGACCAGGGAAGTCTGAGGCAGTATGTGACTCTCTCCCCATTGTCCAGTCTGAATGTGAGTGGTGCAGCCCAGGGCATGGGACTGCCTCAGCAGAATCGATGCTAAGGAGGCCCTTCTAGTGACTTAGCACAGTGTTGAGTCTTAGGAGCTGGACTAGCTCAGGATGAGCAAATCAAGTGCATGTTCTTCACTCTGGCCTCCTCCAGGAAGCCCTCTCTGATTCCCGCACTGTATGGCCTTCCTTCCCCCTGAGGGCTCCCACACTACCTCCTTTTCAGCTCTGCTCTGGTCTTGCCTCACATTTCTGACGTATTTGTAAGGAGCTAGTGGGCAGGGGCCTCTCTGAGGCCGCACACACTGAAGACACACAATAAGACCTTATTGGAATGATATCTGCTAAGAACCAACCTGAAACAAGACACTTGTGAGCCCAAGGCCAGGTCTGGAAATTGCTTCCCCTAAGTGTCTCCTACTATTTGTCCACTGCAGGCTTCAAGCCTTCCCTGCAACATGGTGCCTGAGACTTGACTTATCACCCCATCAATCCCTCAGGTCATGTGAGGGCTGAAATATCTGCCATTAAAAATATGGACCTTTATAAGATGTATTTTTTAAAAACCACCCCTTGTTGAGAAACAGTCTGGTACAGTGGAAAGAGGAGGCTTTGGAGTCCAGGGGGATGTCCTCATCACCTATATGACCCTCTGGGCCTGAGTTACCTCATCTGTAATATGAGGGGAATGGACCACCTGGCCTCTGAGGTCCCTTCCAGCTCAAAATCTATGAATCGGCCCTCCCTACTATTTGGGGCTGCCCACCTTGCCTATTCCCAATCCCAGGCCTGGGTACAGGAATCATATGTTTCCCATGACCCATCTAGGCCTGTACTGTATTCCTTGAAGGTGCTCTAGAAGAGAGGAAGCCAATGGCCTGCCCTCTTCCATCTGGTTTTGTTTTTTTAACCACTCTGATCCCAGACCCAGCTAGGAATCCTCCAAAAGAGGTGTAAGAGAAAGTGCAGGTGGCCCAGACTGGACCCCTGGTTATGGTACTAATATTTGTATCACTTGAGGCAGCTCTGCTCCCCTCTCCATGCCTCACTTTCCTCTCCTGGAAAATGGGCCTGATAACAGTTTCCCAGACTACTATACCAAGCTGGCTGAGAAGACAGCACTGTTTTAGAAAGACAGAGACATGAGATCATTCAATCAACCAGCACCTATAGTGTGTGGGCCCTGGAGAGACAAAGACAAAAGTGAAGCTGAGCCTGTCCTCAAGGTGCTTACATTCTATCTGTAGCTTTACGAACTTCTACATAATGTTTACTAAATCAGTACTCCATCATTTTTAGGGGTCAGGGCCTAGCAGCTGGGAGGAGGAGGAGGGAGAAAAAACCATAGGATGCTAAGACATAGAGGTGAAGAGAGAAAAGACCTGGGAGACGGCCTGAGCAAAAGCATGGATGGTGCAGGAAAGAGAGAGGAGGAAGGAGGGAGTGATGGGATGGGATGAGACACATCCACATCATGCCTTCTCCTGGATCTGTATGTCCTGGAGTCAGTGCCGTGGCCACATGGAAGGAGCTCTGGCTTGGAAGTCCCAAGATCTGAATTCAAATCCTGCTCCTGCCCTGTCTTGCCTGTCTAACTTTGAGCAAGACCTCCTTAGGACTCCATTTCTACATCTGTAAAGATTGAACTAGATGGTTTTGGAGGCTCCTTTTAGCTTTATACCCATGATCCCAGGAGGCTTCATCTTTCTTCCTGGGCAAAGAGAATCTTTCCCTAGTGCAAATTAAATACTTTCCCTGAACTGTCCTGGAATAAGCTTCTGCCCATATTCTCCAGCTGGTCTGTCTAATTCACACTGAATCACAAGCTCTGCCTACCTCCAATCGCCCACTGATATGGCTCTTGAGTGTTTGCTCTTAGCTATCTGTAATACAATAGCTGTCTCTCTCTCTGTCTGTCAATCTCTGTCTCTCTCTCTCTCTTCTATCTCTCTCCTTCCCCACACACTTTCACAGACATAGACACACTCTCCTTCCCCTTGACTTCTTTCTCTGGCTTCGGTTTTTCTTCAGAATCTGCCTGTGAACCTGCTTCCATTTAGGATGCCATTCTGAGCTATATCAGTTGTGTCTGCAGAGCTGGGCTGAACCCTAGGATCCTGAGTCTACAGCTGGAAACATCCTTTGAAATCGTTGAGGTCCCCTTCCCAGACAGGGATGGCGACTTGCCCACAGTCAATGAGAGAGGAAATCCTGTAGCCAGGATTCCAACCCAAGGGCCCTTTGCCTGACCCCAGTGCCCTGGAATTGGCACAGCTGGCCCTCCTGGGAAGGGGTGGTGAGATTTCCTCTGGGACCCTCCCTGCTGGGAGCCCAGCTTTCTGGGAAGGATGCCTGGGATCCTTCTCTCACCATGCTCATCAGAAAAGCTTCTCCCTGACCCTTGTCCCCTCTTTATTTATAAGGTCATTTCCCTTTTCTGAATGGTTGGGGATCAGAGGCCTTCCAGCAGGGCCTACTGGTAATACCGTTAATCAAGCCTGCTTCAAAGGAAGGGAAGGGAAGAGAAGAGGGGGACCAGGGAGAAGTATTGCCTGCTTGGCCAAGGAAATCACTTATTGTGAAGGAATATTCTCCCTACCAGGGCCTGTGATTGGAGCACTGGGCATGAGCAAGAAGGGGCCTACAAGTGGACATTGCTGCCACTCTTCCCTTCTCTCAAATTAGGAAATGATGCTGACTGGAAAGGCAGTGGGGTGTAGTAGTCAGTGGCCCAGGATTCAAACTCTGCTTCTTACAACTACTTCCCCATGGGTCAATGTAGGGAGTGCAATAATGCTTGGACATTGTACCCAGAGCCTGCTTAGGGGAAGAGCACTTTGTAAACTTTAAAGCTGTATAGAAATGTGAGTATCCTTGGGTCACCTCACTGTGCCTAGAACCATGTCTAGACTATGGTAGGAGCATCAGATCAGCTCCAGAACAGGGAGATGTCTTGGAGGTTATCTGGTCCAATTCTTTTATTCTCCAGATAAAGGAAGGGGAGCCTGGCGATGGGGAAGAGGCCCCAAGGTCACACTAGTACTGAACAGCTAAGCTGGGAACCAGCCCCAGCGGGTGCTTAATGAAGGATTGTTGACAAATCAATGGAAATTAAATGATTTCAAATTATTTGGGAGGAAACTTGGCCCCACAGAAGAAATATGAAAAGGTGTCTCCCTACAAATCTTGGCAAACCTGGAGGACTATGGGTACAGAATGCTGTATGGAATGTCAGACCTAATCAATATGTTACTTAGGTTCACTGAACTTTCTTCATCCTTTTAAAATTATTTGTTATAAGAAATGGCTTTCTGGGGAGGGCAGGGAAATTCACTGGGAAATGCAGGTTGTATAAAAACCAAAGATTACAATGAAATATATTATGAGTAAGTGATGATCTGCAAAACATTTTTATATGGTATCTTACTTGATCTTTTTTGAGATACATACATCATTATGACTAGTTTATAGGTGACAGAACTGAATCCCAGAGAGTTTAAATGACGTGCCCAAAGGTCACACACCTAGTAAATGTTTGAGGCAGGATGCAAACCCAGATCTTCCCAACTCCAAATCCAACCATCTCTCTACTACGCCACTAAGACGTCCATAAGTAAATAAATAGGGGCTCTGAATCTTCTGTGTGTCATGGGTCCCTTCTTGTAAAGTTCGTGGGCTCTATCTCAGAATCATGCTTCTAAATGCATGAAATAAAAGGCACAGGATAACAAGAAAAGCCAATTATATTGAATTACGGCTATCAAAATGCTTTAAAAATTTCACAGACTTCAGAGCAAGAACCTCTGGAAGAAATGTTTGTTGAATGAGTAAATGACCCTCTTTGGAAAAGATCTAATTATAAGCCTTGACTGGAACAGCAAAGGATTAGCCTTTATCTACTTGAATACTGGTGGAGATCCCTCTATCCAGCCCACCCTGGTTTTCCCCATCCTCGCTCCAACCTGCTCCACGGCCAGCCTGGTGTTCTCTTCCAGCACAGTCATGATCACTTTCCTCCCCACCTGTGTGCCTACCTCCACTAGCTTCCCGGTATGGAGGTGGGCAGAGGTGGAGTCTGTCCCCTTACCCTTTCATCGTCTGCTCTTCTCTCCTTTTCATGCCCATCATTCCCTCTCTTCTTTCCCTTCTTGTCCTTCCCCTTTCACATGGTCATTTCTTCTTTCCCCATCATGGTCACCTCTCCTTCCTCCTGGCTTTTCTCCTGGCCCCCTCACTGTCACTCCTTCCTCTCCACACTCCTTTTGCCCATTCCTATCCCCATGTTTTTTCCCCCTATTCCCATGTACTCAGCATCTCCCACCAACTTTTTCTTTCTCTCTCCTCCCTCCCCCTCTCTCTGCTCACAGGGGCTGTGAGGGCGTCCAGTATCTTCCCCATCCTGAGCGTGATTCTGCTTTTCATGGGGGGCCTCTGCATCGCAGCCAGTGAGTTCTACAAAACCCGACATAACATCATCTTGAGTGCTGGCATCTTCTTCGTGTCTGCAGGTAAAGACATGATGGCAGATTGGGCAGTTCTGTGGCCAGAGGGGTCTAGCTTCAGGGAGAAGGAGAGAGTGTACAGAGAAGACCAAGGCAGTGATGAAAGAAGAGAGGGAGGGACAGTGGGGCCCAGGTAACCATGCTGGGGTCACCCCACAACACCCTGGAAACAACTGGTTCACTTATATTCTTCAGCCAATGAAGGGCCAGCTTTCTGAGAGCAGAAAATAGTAACTTTCTAGAGGATGGGCCCCTGTAAGACAGAATTTGGGATGGGGGGAGTAGGGAAAAGATAGATGTGCCTCATTTCACATCTAGGGAGTGGCGCGGTACAGCCTCCACCAAGCTGAGTAGGCTAACTCAGTGACATCCAGCCACTGGACAAGCAGGGCATCACCCAGGTGTTGAAAGAGAGAGAGAGACAGAAATACAGAGGCAGAGGAAGAAGGAAAGAGAAAGACAGAAAAAGGAAGGAAGGAAGGAAGGAAGGAGGGAGGAAGGGAGGAAGGAAGGAAGGAAGGAAAGAAGGAAGGAAGGAAGGAAGGAAGGAAGGAAAGAAGGAAGGAAGGAAGTAAAAAGGGAGGGAGGGAAGGAGGGAGGGAGGAAGAAAGGAAGGAAGAAGGGAGGGAGGAAGGAAGGAAGGAAGGAAGGAAGAAGGGAGGGAGGGAAGGAGGGAGGGAGGAAGAAAGGAAGGAAGAAGGGAGAGAAGGAGGAAGGAGGAAGGAAGGAAGGAAGAAGGGAAGGAGGGAGGGAAGGAGGGAGGGAAGGAGGGAGGGAGGAAGAGCATCAATAAACATTTTAAAACACTCATGAAAACCAAAGGCCCTTCAGAAAGGGCCCAGCAAACAGGGCTGGTTGGCTCCACTGAACCTACATGTAAAAAGAAGTGGTTCAGGGGCAGCTAGGTGGTGCAATGGGTTGAGCACCACCGCTGGAGGCAGGAGGACCTGAGTGGGAATGTGTCTCAGATACTTACTAGCTGTGTGACCCTGGGCAAGTTCATTTAAACTCTGTTTGCCTTGGGGGGAGGGAGGAGAGAAGTGGTTCCGTGTGTGACAGCAGTTCTTTTTTTGTTCTTTGCACATTAAAATATTACTGTTATGATTAAGTCCATAATAAAAAAAGAAATAATTGTAAAGCAAAAAAGTCTATACTTTATGTTTATTCCCACTTTTCGTGCATACCCAACTGACCTTTGAGGAGGGTTCTACCGTCTGAATTAATCAAGTCAACCAGAAGATGTAGGGCTGGGAGGGGCCCAAGAACATGGGATGTCAGGGGATGAAAGGGACATTAACAAATCATCTGGGTTCAGAGCTAGAAATGACCTTAGTCAGCAGATCCAGTCCACTCATTTTAGAAACAAAGACTCTGCGGCAGACAGAGGTAAAGTGACTTGCCCAGGGTTGCACAACTAGCATATACCTGAGGCAACACTCAGACCTAGGGCTTCTGGACTTCAGACTCAATGTTCTTTCCTCCACACCACGGAGCCTTTTCCCATATTTGTTAATCATAAGTTGTGTACATGCCCTTGACCTCCATTACTCTGTAATTTCCTTGAGAGCAGGGGCTATATTTTTTTTGGAGAGGGGAAGGCAAGGCAGTTGGGGCTAAGTGACTTGCCCAAGGTCACACAGCTAGTAGGTGTCAAGTGTCTGAGGTCAAATTTGAACTCAGGTCCTCCTGACTCCAGGGCCGATGAGGGACTATTTTGTTAAACCTTTCTTTCTGTCCCCATCCCTTTGCACAGTGATTGGCCCATAGCAGGCTTCCTATAGGGACTGACACCTGACCCATGTTCTGAAAGACCCTCAGGATTTCCAAAGTCTGGAAGTGAGGAGGGAGAACCATGGCCTGTGTGACCTTGTACTCTGACCTCTGAGCCCCTCTGGGACTCATTTCTTGATTTGTAAAAGATGGGGCTGGACTAGATGCTTTCTGAGATCCCCTGCATCTCCAGAGCTGTGAGCCAACGATTGTATGATAATAACATAAGAGTGAAATGAAGGAGATGGGCCCTCCGAAGTCCCTTCCAGCTCTAGACAGAGGCTGCACAGCACCTATGTTACCTTGGAGATACTGCTTAACCTCTCCAGCCTCAGTTTCCTTCTCTGTAAAAGAAGGTACCTTCAGCAGACCTTCCTCATGCTTTTAGTGTGTACCAGCCACCGCCCATTGCTCCTGGGAAACTAACGCACCTTCTTCCTCCCCTTCACCTTTCCTGTAGGTCTGAGTAATATAATCGGTATCATTGTGTACATATCAGCCAATGCTGGAGACCCTTCCAAGAGTGACTCCAAGAAAAATAGCTACTCTTACGGTTGGTCCTTCTACTTCGGGGCCCTGTCCTTCATCATTGCCGAGATGGTGGGAGTGTTGGCCGTCCACATGTTTATCGATCGGCACAAACAGCTTCGAGCCAACGCCCGTGCCACGGACTACCTCCAGTCCTCCGCCATCACCCGCATCCCCAGCTACCGCTACCGCTACCAGAGACGAAGTCGCTCCAGCTCCCGATCAACCGAGCCTTCCCACTCCAGGGATGCTTCACCCGTGGGCATTAAAGGGTTCAACACTCTGCCCTCCACAGAGATCTCGATGTACACCCTAACCAGGGACCCCCTGAAGGCCGCCACCACCCCCACCACCACGTACAACTCCGACAGGGATAATAGCTTCCTCCAAGTACACAACTGTATCCAGAAAGAGAATAAGGACTCTATCCACACCAACACAGCCAACCGCCGCACCACCCCTGTATGAAGCCGAGGCCCAGAGCTCCAAGTAGGGGCCAGGGGAAAGAGGCCAGGGGAACGGGCCAGGCCAGGGTCAGTGGGGGTGGAAAAGGAGGGGTGGGGGGCTGGGGGGAACACAACCAACCAAGGGGGAACCTTCCAAAAGCAAAAAAGGAAAAAAAGAAAAAAAGAAAAAAAATAAGTCAACAACAAAAAAATACAAAAACAAAGTAAGAGAAATGAAGAAAACAACAGGAAAAATGTGGAAAAAAGGAAAAAAACACTTTAAAAGCAAGAGAGATTAAAAAAGAGAAAAATAGAAAATAAATTTAAAGAAAATGCATGATTTCCCATGTACCATTATTTTAACATTTAATAAAAACAAATTAAAAAAACAAGGGAACCAAGAGGAATTTAAAACAATAAACCAAGGCAAGGATGAGGAGGGAGGCTTCGGGGAGTCTTTCAGGGTTTATTTTTTTATTTTGATGAGATTTCTGTTGACTTCTAGCCCAAAGTGGGCTCTGACTCCCCTTAAGGGTATAGGGGGGAGCAGAGCCCCTAGTCCTCAGGGCAATGAGAGGGCTGGGGGTGATTTGCAGTGACCACCAAGCCCTGGAGTCTCTGGGTTAGTGTCCCCAAGCCAGGAGTTCCCATGCCTTCTCTGGCCCAGTGCTAGCCTTTGAACCATAGGTCTTCAGGGGAGTCAAGACATCTTGGTTTCTTGTGGATCCCTAAAGCATGGGAGGGAGAGGAAGTGGGGAGCTTCACATTTGCCACTGCCCCTCTCCAAGCTTCCAATGCTTAATGATGATCCACTGTGACCCCTCAGCCCCAGAGTGATGGGGAAAGAGGGGAAGGCTGCCCATGACTTTCCAAGATTCCCAGAAATTCATGGGGAGCCACTTCCCAAATGCTCCTGTGCTCAGGGTCAGTAGTGGTGAATGGGGAAGAGGGTAGAGGGAGTGGTCCGTTCCCATTGGGTAGACCCAACAAGGCCTGATTCAAAAGAAGGCCACTGTTCTTGAGGACTTAGAAAACAAAGCCACTCTCTCCCATCCCCATAAAGAAGAAAGGTGAAAGACAGTAACCCAGTTTGACTCACCATCCCTCCCACCTCCAGTCCCAGGGGTCAAATGGCCCCCCTAGCCTAAGGCTTCCAACTACTCTTCAGTTCCTTAGTAAAGAGTAGCTGCCACACCATGAAGCCTACTGTTTTCCTCTCCCAACCAGAGATCTGAGGAGAGGGAAGTGATTGATCACAGTGACACTATGACAAAAGATTTCTTTAAAAAAAAAGAAAAGAAAGAAAAAAAGGAAAAAGTGGCTTTTTTTACTCCAAAAATACCACAAATTACATACATGTAAATATAATATGTGGATTTCCTTGCAAGAGAAATCAGATCATATTTTTATTTTAACTGTTTTTCAGCTTTAAACTGTGAAAAAAGGGGGGTAAGAAAGGAAATTTAAATATTAACAGGAAACATGTAAAGAAAAAAACAGAAAATAAATCCATTTAAATGAAATAATTTAAATTTTTTAAGAACAAGAAAAACTAATAAGACCAGGAGCAGGGCTGACTGGGGGAGAAGGGGAATGACTTTCCATGAGAAAAACATCTCTTCCTGTTAAGAGGAAGAAACTGTTAGTGAGAGAGTGTATAACTGGAAACAAAAACCACACATCCCAAGGAGACTCATGCACTCACACAGCAGACATGGCCTCATGCCCGCTTATCCACCTAGACTCCCCCTCTTCCTGCCCCATGCATCCCTTCTTCCCCCTCTACAATCCAGCCTCATGTGCCCACGTTCAGTTACTACTGACTCACACTCACGGAAGCCATAGCACACATATGCACAAACCTATCCCCATGCTTACTGACTCCTGCCTTCACAGATATTCCCATACATGAAAAGAGCCTCTGGTTTGGAAGCCAGGAGATCTGGGTTCTGGCCCAGATTCTCCCACAAACTTGCTGTGAGACCTTGGACAAGTCACTTGATCTCTCCTGGTCTCAGTTTCTTCTTCTGTCAAATAGAGTTGGGGGGCCCAAGGTTGGGATGGGATGAGCTCTATACGACTTGGGCTTCCTAGGGTTCTCATACTCACAGCGCCCATCTATCCCCCACCACCACCATAGACAGACTCTTGGTCAATACTACTCCCAATGACCAATACCCCCTGAGTCAGGGGGCCCTCACACACACACACACACACACACATACACACACACACACATCCCATAAACCTCCTCACTGTGCTCCCCCACTCCCTGACCCCCATCCATGTCAAAGTCAGATTGTTACGCTCTGAACAACCTGCTTTGACATGTTTGTGCTGCTGCTCTGGAAAAGAAGGAAGATGTGCCAGAGGTCCCTTTGAACACTATTTATTCCTTGTCCCCTCTTTCAGTACGATGACCAAGATCAAGAATAGAGAGGAGGCGCTGGTGGGCAGGAGAGAGAATGTCACCCAGACTCTCTGGCTACCTTGAGTTTCTGCGGCTAAGAGCCTGGGGAACTGTCCCACATACAGAGGCCAGGAGAGATCACCTGTTGGCAATCTGGCTGGCGGAGAGTGGATGAAGGTCAAGCTCCCATTCGGTTTGTGTCTAAGGGCTAGAAACGTCCTCTCCCAGAGAAGAATGGAGTAGTTCACTTCCATGGGACAGACCTTCATCACCTCTCCCCACACCTGAAATCTCCACAGTGAGTGGTCCAGAGTACAAGGGTAGGTTTTTTGGTGGGTTGAGTCATTGACTCTTCCACAGGAGTCAACGCTGGCCTCATCCCTTTCCAGACACATGCCCAATCCGATGTCTTTTCTGGTTGCCCAGTTATGATCCCTGGGGTGTCTAAGATAGCCACCAAAAGGGCCTGAAACCTTGAGTTCCATGCTGTTCTCTCCAGTCCAGAAGGAGCCTGTGGCTGGTGGGGAGGGATTAAATTCAGCATAGAACATAGGACTGAATCTCCCTCCCCACTCCTCCAACCCCCAGCCCCAGCACGGAAATACACTGGGCAGCCTGCTGTGTGCACTCAAGTGAGCAACATGGCCCTAGCAACACAGAGAAAAAAGGACTATCAATGAGCATCTTACCGCTTTTGCTCAGTCTGGGCAAGACCTATGGGATGCCTTCTGAATCTCAATCTCTCTTTTCTCTCACTCCTCCCAGACACCAGACCTTAAAGAGAAAGGCAAAAAAACAAAACCAGAAACAAAAACAAAAAAAAAAAACAAGTAGGCAGCCAACTAGTAGACAATAGGGAAAAATTATATCCCATGCTCTGACCCCAGAGGAGTGAAATCAAGGCTGGGTCACCAAGGGCCCTTTACAGAGAGCGAGGAGTTTGACAAGAGGCAGAGGGAGCCAGAGAATGTGAGCCAGCCATTCCTGTGCAAAAGAAAGGGGTACAAGGGCTGGGGGGGGGGGGGGGGGAGAAAGGACTGGACTTGGAGAGGGTTATGGCTCACACTCCAGCTCAGACCAGTTCAAGAAACCAACCTCCATTTTTCTTTACTTTGTGGGGTTTTTTTCAGACTGTTAAAAGAAAAAAAAATTTTAAAAAGCCGAAAACAAAAAAAAATTCCTGGTACATGAAATAAAGATTTTTTTTATAGCTTGGTCCTCAAGTAAGTGGATTTATTCAACCTCTTCCCCAATGAATGCAGTCTCTTGCCCTGAAAATTGCCTGGGACAATCATAAAATCACAGAGCTGGGAGGGAGATGAGAGACCATCTGGTCTCATCTACCACCACATGTAGGAAGCCCCCATTGACAGCATCCCTGACAGATAGCTGCTCAGTTTCCCCTTGGACACTTCCAGTTATGCAGAGCTCACTACTTCACAGGAAATGTTTATGTCAGCTCTTTGTATTAGGAAATTCCTCTTTATATAGAGACAAACTCAATCCCCACTAACTACCCATTGCTCTTTATTATTCCCTCAGGACTTATACAGAACAAGTCTCCTATTCCAATCAATCAATAAGCATCAATTCAACACTTACTGTATGCCAGACACTGTACCAAGAGTTGGACGAAAAGCAAAAAGTTTACTTTCTAAAGAGGCACCAACACCTCCTTAAGGACTTATCTATAAAATACAAAGGAGATGAAAACCTTTGAAATACTTAAAGAGAGCTCACTTAGCCCCTCATGCTGCCTTAGTCTTTCCATGACATGCTTCCCACAACCTTCATCATCTTGGCCACCCTCCTTGGGTAGCCTTTGACACTTTTCTCCCTAAAATATGGGGCCCAGAGCTGAATTCAAGACTCTAGACATAGCCTGACTAGGGCCAAGGACCCCAGAACAATGACCCACAGTCCTGGAATCTCCAAACTGGAGGAGACTTCAGGGCTCACCTAGGCAGGAATCCCTTTACATCAGCCCTAATGAGGAGTTACCTGTCCTGGCTTGAAGACCACCAATGATGGGGAACTTATTTGATTAGAGCTGACAATAGCCCACATTTACAGAGTGTTTTAAAGCTTGCAAAGCTGCTCACATGGTGTCTTGTGGGATCCCAAGGCAGTCCATTCCCCACTTCAACAATTCCACCTCCAGCCAAAACCGACCTCTCTAAAGCTTCCTTCCTCTCTCACCCTCCTATTAACACAATCTAAGAGCCCACCGGAATTTTTGGTAAGCCACCTTATCCTTCACATTGAGCCTGCAGATAACTAAAAGGTGGTGCCTAGAACTGAGCATGCATGCCGTCCCTAAGGTGATCGGAACTGCAGATGTGATCAGAATACTGTGCCACAGAACACAGGTAGGCTCCCAGGATAATATGTGGATGAGGAGAAGGAGCAGTGGGGAGGAGGGAAAGGCAGATACCTACCTGGGATGCCACTTTTTCTCACTTATATTTAAATCCCTAGAGCCAATATGGAGAGAACAGAATGGGAAAAGAAGCCATGTATAGAATGAATTAACTCTTGTTGGGAGAAAAACTGACCAGATGTTACCTAAAATAGCAAGTTCTTTGATTCACAGGATGGGTTTTAGAAGGCTAAAGGGTATTACCAAGGATCTCTGGGGGCAGAGGAGGCTATGAAACCCTCTCCATGTTCACAACATAAATGTTAATTTATGTTCATCTTTCCCCACATGAGCTATATAGAATTTGGATAGGGATGGAGAACAGGATATACCAGGGAAGTAAACCGATCAACAAACATGGCTGGATAAAGTTGTGGGTGACTAGTCTAATGACTCAAAAACATCCATTAGATTAGCTCAGAGTACCCTCCTGGGAGCTGAACCTTCTCAGAAATGAGGGCCATCTCATGGAAGAGGCAAGAGATAATTGTTACAATAGAGGGGGAAAAGAGGAAGACAAAAGGGAAAGAGTCAACCTTACTCTCACGGAATTTGGCTTAGGGAAGGAATGACATAAACCCTAAACTGGGCATCTTGC
>CM053585.1:382297744-382317869 GCA_028646515.1 Pseudochirops corinnae
ATGAATGTGTATCTATGTATATGTGTATATATGTATATATGTATATATATGTTTATATATATATGCAATTATTATTATTATTATTGACTACATCCAACTGGAACTTGAGATATACAGGCACTACGGTTGGGAGATCCATCCTGCCCTACCGAAAAGTGACATAGGAGAGAATAGACTGGGGGAGGAGGGACACACTGGGATGGCTGTTTTGGGGTGGTGGGTGGGGGAAAGAGGGGGAGAAAATATGTAACTCAAAATCTTGTGGAAATGAATGATGCAAACTATAATAAAATTTTAAAAATATATGTATGTATATATATAATATAAAACAATGCCATTCTTCTCATTAAATTTTTCTTTTGGAAAATATAGTTGTCTTTGATTTTTAAAAATGTTATTTATGTTAACATGTCATGGCTTGATTGTTATTTTTAATTGAATTAATAAATATTTTAAAATTTTATCAGCCTTAATTTCTAACACGGTGAATATCAATAGATACAAATTAAATAATCTAAAGCTCTTTGGGATTCCTCAGTAGTGGTTAATAGTGTAAAGAGGCCCCGAGACTGAAAAGCTGGAGAGCCTCTTCATTACACCCAGACCATCTCTCCTCTCTCTTTAATAAATATGTTTATATTATTATATATTATAAGAACATATATTATAATTATAATATAATAATATGTTATAATAATATGTAATAAATGTTTGTATTATTATCATGAATAATAAATTTAAACTAAGAACTGACCCTCTTGCAAAGTCCTTGAGACCAGTGGTCACAGCCCCAACTTGACTCAATACTTGTATTTCCCACCATGGCACAGGCCTAGCAAATGGGAAGAATTTGTGTCTGAGAGAAGGCCAAACTCATTCTTTTTTTTTTAGACTCAAGGGCCAGAACACAAATATAGAAGAGAGAAAAGAAACAAAAACTTATCATAAACTTAAATACAAAGAAAGAAAAAAAGGCGTATCGTGGGCATCGCAGAACATAAGAGAGGATTCAAAATGTGGAACAGTAAATTTTTATTTCAAGAAAGCCCGTATGATTTGGGTTGACAATTGTCCATCTTTTCTTTGCTTCCTTTTATGTTTTCTTTTGTTCTCCAAGCTCATTCTTAATAGGTGACCTTCCCTAAGGACAGTGACCAGGCTCCTAACAGAGCTGACCTCAGGCTAAAAGAAAAAACCAACAACAAAGAAATCTTAGTGCAAGGAAAACAGAGCCTCAAGGACTTGTTCAGTCCTGACCCTTAGCTCCAGATGAAGATGCTCCTGGAATCCCTGAATGAGCAAACTCAGCTCTAACTAGACACCAACCTTACCTCCCCATATGAGGTCCAGGTCACCATCTGCCCATGTCTAGGCTTCCCCACGACCCTAAAGCAGCTCCCTCCCTGTCTTTAGGACCTGGACTCCAAATCATCCAACCTTTGAGCTTAAGATGATACAATGTCAAAGAGAGATGGGACCATAAAGAGAAATGTCATCCTGCTCAAGCATTCCATTTTTACAGGTGAGGAAACTGAGGCTCCAAGAGGTACAGTGATTTAAACAATATCACAATGTTAACAATAGGGTCACAACTACCCAAAGCTGCCTTCGTATGTATACGCACACACATACACATACATGTTTCCATTCACATATATACTTACACATACACATGTATAGACATATATAGAGACTGATACATATATATACAGGCAACTCAATGCTGCCTTCATTTGTATGCACACATACATACACATACCTATATAGATATATACACAGACTTACATACATATACATCTATGCATACTACCCAAAGCTGCCTTCATATATGTGTACATATGTATGTATATGTATATGTCCACACACATATATGTGTATGGTGATATATATGTATGTGATATATATGTATGTATATGTGCCTCTCCCTTTACAAACATCTCATTTGGACATCACACAGCAACCTTGCAAAGTCGGTACCATTATCACCCTCATTTTGCAGAAGAGGAAACTAAAGCAGACAGAAGACAAATGACTTGCCCAGGGTCACCCAGTAGGTGAGCATCAGAGGCAGGATTCAGCCTCAGTTGGTCTTGACTTTAGTCTGCTTTGCCCCCTCGCTGGCCCTGCCTTCTTCTCAAGAGGCAGGTTAACAAATTCATTCACTCTCCTGACCCTAGGGAAAAGGAAAAGAAAGTCAGCATTTTCTGGAAAGAGAGAGGCCCTCTCGTAGTCTCTGTGACCTTGCTGGAGCATGGAAATCCTAGAAGCATGTGGGGGAGAGGTGGCCGTCTGCCTCAGCAGGCGTCTAGACCTAACTAACAAGGAGCATCTATTTGGATCGTCTTCCAAACAGCCGCCTGAGAAATCTGGAGGCTTGCCAACCACTCCCGCCTATGATGCGCAGACTTGGGGGAGACGCATCTTCAGGCCAGCCTGCAAATCCTCCAGGGACCCACAGAACACTTCCCAGCCTTCCTCCGATTTACATACACGTCCACAAATAGACATAGACGTAGACAGACGCCTTCCTCTCCAGTCTCTGCTCTTCTGTGAAAGGAAGGGATGGGTAGAGATGATCTGTGAGGTCTCCGGGCACATTGTGTGCCTGTTCTGGGCCTCAGTTTCCCAATCTGTAAAATTAGGGGATTGATGTCTAAGGTCCCCCCTGGTCCTTAATTTTAGGATGTTCGGTTTCAGTGAAGGTAACTCAATCCCCAAGGTGTGTCTGCCTCCAGGGCTATCTCTCTGTATGTCTGTGCCCAGACGTGACAACGTCATAATAATAATAATAATAATAACTAACACTTATATAGTGTTGTGAGGCTTGCGAAACACCTTACAGATACCATCACATTCAGTCCTATAATCACCCCCATTTTACAGATGAGTGAGTAGGGGTCTGGGGCAGAATTTGAACTCAGGTCTTCTTGACTCCAGGCCTCTATCTATCCAGTGTGGCACCTAGCTATCTACACATCATGTACGACAGAAGGCCAGAACATGTATGTAAATATGTTATATGCATTGTTAGGAGTCACAGAACATCACAGACCCAATTTTCCATTTCATCTCAGTCCAAAGTTACCAGATCAGTAACACGGCAAAAAGATTTCTGGGTTTGGGGTCAGGAAGACCTGAGTTCAAATCTTGCTTTAGATATTTACCAGCTCCACGATCCTGGGGAAGTCACTTGACCTCCCTCAGCCTCAGTTTCCTCACCTGTAAAGCAGGGATAATAATAGCACCTACCTCCCAGGGTTGTTATGATGATCAAATGAGAGATTTGTAAAGTGTTTTCACAAACCTTAAAGGACTAAATAAGCATTATTATTAGCCATTGGAGACAAGACAAAAAGGAAATAGACTCTACCCTTAGCTTGCATTCTATTCAAGGAAATGGTAGGTACACAAAGCACGTTGGGGGAGAGCACAAGTCTGACACTGATCAGTCAGGAAGCATTTATTAATGTAGCCGTGCGGTCTCTTCTCTGTTCAGCTCACTGCCTCTATCTCCACCCTCTCCTGCCCCCATTGGAAAAACCGGATTCTTCCCCTAGAACCTCCCTGGACTTTGATGCCAAGCTTTGCCCTATCCTGCTCGGACCCATTTTCTGGGCATCTCCATCCGAGGCTCCCATCCCCCTTTCCAATTCCCCTTTTTGTAGTGTCTTCCCCAATTAGACTGAGGGCAGGGACTGTCTCACTTGGGTTTGTATCCCTAGAACTTCGCACAGTGCCTGGCACATTCTAGGAAATTAATAAATGCTATATCTATCAAATGCCTACTGTGCACCAGGTCCTGTGCTGAGTACTAAGATACAAAGAAAAAAAAAGAATGAAAAATCTCTGCCCTCAAGGAATTTCCATTCTATTGTGGGGAACCAACAAGCATCTAGAAAATTCACTACAAAATACACACAGAGTAATTCGTCACAGACAGGCCCAAATCCATCTCAATGAAAGAACAAGTTCTTATTAAATTCCTACAATGTTTTAGGCACTTTGCTAAGCACTGTCAGGAATGACAGAAAGAGGATGAAACAATCCTTACTCTCAAAGAGCTTACTTCTAATACATTTGGCCATTTGGTAACCATGGAGCAGGGGCTCCAGAGAACACATGAAAGGCTGGGGTAGAATGTGGGGTCCAAAAAAAAAATGGAGCTGACATATGGCAAATTCATGGGAACAGCCCACATTCTGCATGAGTACCCATGTGATATCAATGTTAAGAGGAAGGAGGAAGACAGAAGAGAAGAGAAAGAAGATGAATGAGGGATAAGAGAGAGATAGATGGTGAGATGAGAAGGGAAGGTATAGAGAGGTAAGGCAAAGTACAGTCTGGTATGGGAAGGAAAGGTTTTGTTTTGTTCTTTGCAAAGATCCTGAAGTGGTTTGCCATTTCCTTCTCTAGCTCATTTTACAGATGAGGGAACTGAGGCAAAGAGGGTGACAAGACTTACCCAGGGTCACACAGTAAGTGTCAGAGACCGGATTTGAACTCAGGTCTTCTTAACTCCAGATTCAGCATGCCATTCACCACACCACCCAGCTGTCCTCTCTGATTACTCCACTACTAATTGACCTCTCTTTTCTCTGACTTTACACAGACAAAGACAAAGTAGTGTAATGGAAAGAAGACTGGCTTTGTACTCAGACAATGTGGGACCTAGACCTAAATGAGAGCATCTAGTCTGCCTGCCTCATTTTACAAAGGAGGAAATGAAGGTCCAGAGAAGGAGTATGACTTATCCGCCATCACACAGAAAATAATGAGCAGAGCCAGGACTAGAATCCAAGTCTGTTGACTCCCCATCCAGTTTTCTTCCATGACAACACACTAAAATGTGGATGGATATATTATGTCTCAGATGAAACAAAATAAAGCAACTCTGATCTGGGTAATCAATTTTTAATATTTTTTTTCCCTTGCTGATGCCCAACATTTCAGCACAGCCTGATTTCTTTCATGCCAGGGGCTGACAGGCTAGAGCTCGTTAGCAAGGCTGAGCTAGATATAAAGAAAAGGAGTCTAATGAGAATTACTCTTTCAAGAGTCCCATGAGATCCTCAAATGTCTCTGTTTTAGGAGAAGCTAGGGCAATGAGGAATCTTGCTGTGGTATGTGATTGAGCCCCACAGACTGTCCAGAACTCAGCTCACTTCTGTTCAAGGCCCTCGATATTTGAAGTGTGAGGAAGGATGTCTTTGGTACCGCAAAGGCACCTGGGTTGGACTTGAAGAAAGGGTTCTAGTTGTGTCTCCCCAACTCATCAGTTATGTGACCTGGGGACAGTTCCTTTTCTTCTCTGGGCCTCAGCTCATTTACTTTCAAAGGGTTTAGGGAGACCAAGAAAGATGAGAGAGCGAGAAAAAACAGAGAAATCCTCAGCTTTCTCATGTAACTACTCCAACAAAGCTCAGAGAAGAACACCAGACCAGGTGGTGATTGGGAAATCCAAGGAAAAGCTACACTGGGTGATTTCTCTCAACCCAGATTGAGCCCAAAAAAAAGCCTTCCAATGTCAGGTTGGGCCTGGAGGCTGTATAATGGGCCCAGGAGGTGAGCCTGCGGCTGTTTTTCTCTGACCAAAGCTTTCCAGTATGCCAACAGGAACCAGAACCAGTGACTATCTCCTGGAGTTCCAACCAGGGGCAAGCCTACAACTATTTCCCAGACCCAAGCAAGGATTGGGAACTTGTAAAACTCAGAACAAGAGGTCAATGATCAGATTTATTAGGGAATTAAAATGTCCTGAATCACCCTAAGTGTCTTAGAGAACATTTCATTCAAAATTTGTAGGAAGCAAGAACAGGACCCCAGATTGTACAGATAAGGACCAAGCAAGATCCCACCATTTGCTCCAGAAGAGCACTAAGTCTGGTCTTGACACCAAATCCCAGTTAGGCAGTAAGATAAAGCTGGAAAAAATGAGTAAACAAAAGATGACTAGTAACAAAGAAATTGTATCAACTGAGGGATATTCAGATATAATCCCAGAAGAGTATAAGAACTCTACAACATCTATAAGCAAAACCTAAAAAAAAATCACAGGTTGACCAAAAAGTCAATGAAATTCCTAAAAGAAATGAAACAAGAGCTCTAAAATAATATTGTAAGCAAAATGAGATATTTAGAGGAAATATTTGGTAAGAAAATAGTCTGATTAATAGGAGTACAGAGCCCCTGAAAATTAGAATGAATCAAACAAATCAATGGTTCCATAAGATGATCAATACTGGAACAAAAATCAAAACACCAAAAAATATAGGGAAAAAATATATTTCTCCCATTGAAAACACCTGACCTAAAAAACAGATCAAAGTGATAAAATGTGAAAATCATTGGACTAAAAGACACCTCCCCCCTAAAAGACTAGATAGCGTATTTCACATCACAAATTAAAATTACCCAAATCTATTAGAACAAGAGGGCAAAGTGAAAATAGAAAAGATCCCCTGGTAACCTGAAAGAAACTCCAAAATGAAAATTTCCATGAAAATAGAAAGAATCCACTGGTAACCTGAAACTCTCAAACGAAATTTTCTGAAGCCAAAATCCAGAACTCCTGGATCAAAGAAAGAATGCTATGCATGACTGGAAAGAAAGAATTCAAGCACCAAGAAGCCATAGACAACTAACTGGACAACTAACACTCAAAAGGAGAGGAGATCTTGGAATAGAATATTCCAAAAGGCAAAACATAAGAACTTGCAACAAAGAATAATTTATATGAAGCAACTCAACATAATCCTATGGGTTGGGGATGAGGAGAAGGGTGCAGTGGAATAAAGGAGTCCCAAGAGTTCCTGATGAAAAAAACCAAAGTTATGTAGAAACTCTAAAATTCAAATATAGCCATCAAGAGTGACATAAAAATTTAAGCAATTGGAAGGAACTATACAAGGATGGAATTAATGTCTCTTCAGAATTCTAATGTCTTCAAAAGTCATAGAGGATATTAAATAAAACAGAGGTCATGGGAATTTTGATGACCTTAGGAAAAGGGGGAAAAGGAAGGGAAAAGTGGATACACTAGAAAAGTAAGTGGGAGGAAAGAGTCTCACATAATCTAGGTATACAAGAAGAAAATTATGTAAACATGGATGGAGTTGTGAGGAAGAGGGTATCAGTCAAACCCCATTTTTATCTGAACTGGCTAAAGGAAAATAGAACACCAACAATAGAGCATGTGTGTGCACACGTGTGCATGCACACACTCGCACGCACACACACACGATCCTGAGGGGGGGGGGGAGAGAGAGAGAGAGAGAGAGAGAGAGAGAGAGAAAGAGAGAGTTTGGAATAGAAATACATGCAATTCAACAGAAAAACAGGAAGGAAATGGGAGAGGAAACAATAAGAGAGAGAGACAGTAGATTCAGGGAGTGATTAGTCATCAGCAAACCAACTCTAATGTTGGCAGATGAACCTGAATAGAATTTTAGAAAAGTCAAATATGACAGATCTCTGGTGATCACTGATTGAGAATGGCACATTTCCAACAAAGCGAAAACAAAAACAAAAACCTATGTAGTGGGGAGTTAAAAACCTCATGAAAATACAGAAAAAAATAGAAATATTAAAGACCTCCTTTACTTGACCATGATGCAATAAAAATATATTCAATAAAGGGCCTTTGAATAAAGCATTAAAATTAATTAAAGTTTAATATAAATATATATGTAGAGCCTATATCAGATTGCTTGCTATTTTGAGGAGGGAGGAGGAGAGGGAAGGGAAGAAAATTTAGGACTCAAAATCTTCTGGAAGTGAATGTTGAAAACTAAAAATAAATAAATTAATAAAAGGGGTTTTTTAAATTAATTAGAGGCTAAATAACTTAATCCTACCCAAAGAAACGGTGATATACAGAACAAATCAGTGATGCAATAGATAATTTCACCTAAGAAAATGACCCAAAAAAGAGACATACCAAAAATGGGAAAACATAACCAAGACAATCCTGAGAAGAATATGTATATCCCCAAACACTTTCATCAACAAAAACGGAGAAATAACAATTCAATTAACTGAGTATACAACCAAAAAAACTAGAAAAACAACAAATAAAAAACCCAACTGAACTCCACAGTGGAAAGAATTAAGAAAATAATAATAGCAAGCATTTTATATGATGTTTAAGGTGTGCAGAGTATTTAACATCTGTCACATCAGCCAGGTTTCACAGCAGTCTGCAGAGGGGACGCTATTTTCATTCTCTTTTTATGCAGGAAGAAACTGAGGCAGAGAAAGCCAGGATCACACAGCTAGCAATTACATGAGGCAGGATTTTAATTTAGGTCATCCCAAGTAAAAATCCTGAACCACTTAGCTACCTAATCAAAAAAAAATTGCTAGTTTAATTTTCAAAAGTGATTGGGTGGAAGGAGAGGAAGAGAGATAGAGACAGAGAGAATGGAGGGAAAGAGAGAATAGAGGGAGAGAGAGAAAGAGAGGGGAGAAAGAGGAGAAAGAGAGAGGAGAGAGAGAGAAAGAGAGACAGACAGAGAAGTATCAAAAGATCCTGCCTCAAATACTTAGTAGCTGTGTCACCCTGGGCAAGTCACTGAACTTTCTCAGCCTCAATTTCCCCATGTGTAAAATGAAGATAACCTACCTCCCATGGTTATTGTGAGGATTACATGAAATGATATATATAAAGTGCTTTGCAAATTATAAAGTATTATATAAATTCTACTTGATGATGATAGTGAAGGTGAAGGTAGTACAGCACCCATCAGTTCAAGAATGACTGAAAAAATCATGATATATGAATGTAATGGACCTTAATTTAACTACATAATAAGAAATGATGAAAGGGATAATTTCAGACAAGAAAATGCTAACCTGTCTGTAAGGGAGTAGGTGTTGGGATATTGTTGCTACCACACTCATGTTATATGTGTTAAGTTCGAGATTTTTTAAAGTTTTTTTTAATAAATTAAATGAAGGATTTGCATAAGATGAACACCATAGTCTCTTTTGTGATATGCAAAATTGTGATTCTGTTGACATCTCGTAGACAGAAGACGGTCTCTCAATACAAAGATATCAGGACAGTGACTTTCCTGCAAAGATTTTGATAGGTGCCAAATGAGTCATTGAAAGCCTCAGAATTCTCTGTGTGTAGTTCCTCATTGGACTACCTGCAACCTCGATATCGTAAGTTTGAAGTTTGAGCTCACCTTTGAGATCACCTCTAGTCCCATGTCACCATTTAACAAATGCAGCCAAGAAAAATGAAATGACTTTCCCCAGCTCACACAGATAGCAGACGGCAGAAATGAGACTGGAACCTTACCCACATCCTGGGTTCTTCCACTGCTCTGCCTTTAGTCAGATTGTCATCATCAAAATGATGTGTTCGTATCAATAGCAGACAAGAGATAAGTAAGCTTTTGACATTACTATATTCTATAACTAGAAAAATAGAATAGAAACACAGCAGTTTTCAATGACAACAGCTTGAAGGAATTCAGTGGAAGTCTTATACCACAACCCAATGTCGCCTTTGGATGCCAATATCACAGAATTTGGGGATATCAACAGCTCTATCTCACCTCCCCCATCAAAAAAGTTAACAAATAATTTTAAGTAATTACTAAATAAGTTAAAAAGTTGTTACTCTTCATTATCTCAGCTGGTAACTGTGGGCTCCCAAGGGTTTAATTAACATCTCTCCAAAGAAGACAATGGCTAAAATGCCCATACCCTTTGACCCAGATAGCTCACTGCTACTCATATATCCCAAGGAGGTCAATGACAAACAGAAAAACCTCATCTGCTCAACAATATTGCTCACAAGACTTTTAGGATAGGAAAAAACTAGTGACAAAGTCGATGCCCATCAGTCGGGCAATGAATAAACAAGATATTTCATGTAGATGTAATAGAATATTACTGTTCTGTAAGAAATGAACTTGACAGACACAGAGAAGCATGAAAAAACTTATGTGAACTGTTGCAAAGTTAAGTAAGTGAGGTCAAGAAAACAAAAAACCCCAGGATTACAACCACATAAATGAAACAAGTAAAAATAACAAAACAATTAAAACTAAGTTGTATGAGATCATAATGACCAAGTGTGGCCCCAAGAGACGAGCTATGAGAAAGCATTTCCCCACTCCTCCCCCTTACCCCACTTCTTTGTAAAAATGAAAGATTATGAGGGTGGAACACTGCATAAAATGTCAGACTTTTTTCCAATATGTTGGTTAGTTTTACTGAATTGGGTTTTTTTCACTTTTTTTTAATCTTTAAGGGATTTGGGAGTAGGTAGAGAAATACAGTGGGAAATGTAAGTGATGTAAAAACAAAAGATAAAAGTAGAAAAAAATTCAATTGTATTTTTTTAATATACCAACAATTGTATTTCAATATAATGAACTTTGTTTAGTGGGTAATCCTGTGTATTTTATCAGATGCATTAAAATACATTATTCTGAGAAAGGATCCACAGACTTTACCAGACTGTCCAAGAGGTCTATAACACATAGAAAAGTTGAAGGATCTCTGGGGTAGGGCAAGAAGAGAGTATCTCTAAGCTGGGCCTTGAGAGATGGGCAAGACTTAGATGGACAGAGTGGAAGAGGGAGATCGTGCCAGGCAGACATCAAATGGAGAAGAGACAATGAGGATGGCATTCTACCTGAAGGGAATGTTCTTGCTGGGGGGGTAATGAAAAAAGGAGTAAGGAAGAGGAATTGAGACAGTCGGTGGAATGGGAAGTGCCCTGAATTTGGTCAGACTGTCCGTGGGAACTCAGACTAGATGCTTCCCCTCTCTGATCCTCTTTCCTCATTTAAAAAAAAATAAAGGCATAGGGATAGACTATAAGGAACCTTCCGCCTGGAACAATCTATGATTCTCTGACCTCTGACAGAAGGGAGCCAGAATTGGAAGAAGATGTATCTACAAAGCTGAGGACCATTCAGCCAGGGTCTGGCCAAGGAGAGAAGGGGTTAAGGGTAGGCTGGCTTGACTTTGGGCTGACTCTGATAAATTATAGTATGTCCTTGGGTATTAAGAGCAGAGCAGCTCCCTCTGTCTGCCTTTCCCTTCCTGGCTATATCTCCCACCAATCAATACTAAGAAACTCTCATTAAAATTCTTCTGCCAACTCCCTGTGAGTCTTGGTCATTTATTCAAGGCTTTCTCTGATCCCCTCTCCTCCAGCCTGCTCCAGGCACATCCCCTCTCCTGATTCAATGATTTTCTTTCCTCTCTAAATATGTACAAAATCAGACGACCTGGCCCACTGGGTCCTCCTGGAATGCTCAGCCTAGACTGCCATCAGTTCCCAAAGTCCCTGCTCCTGCTTGGAAGGGCAGCATATCAGAAAGCACTGAACTTGGAGTTTGGAAGACCAAGGTTCATTACTTCCTAAGATACTTGTTAGCTGTGGGACTCCAGGCAAATCACTTCCTCCTGGACCTCAGTTTCTTAAAAGGTCCAAGGGCAAGAGCAAGACTAACATCAAGGCCAAGGCTGAGTCTCCAGGCTCTTGCTGCCTTTCCCCAGGGGCAGGTTCAGAGCCAAAGGAGAACCCCAGGTGCCAAAAATCAGCCTTCTCAGCAGACCCAGGGCAACTAAGGGGCCAGACTTCTTGCTTTTATCTTTGTGTGCTCAGCACTTGGCACCATGCTTGGCACATAGTAAGATGCCAATAAATGCTTTTCATTCATTCAATCAGTCAATTGTATCTAGAGGATACTTGATGAGATATTCAATTTATTCTGTTTGACAGCAAAGGTCAAAACCACAAGCAATGGATGGGAAACCACCAATTTAGGCTTTGATGTTTAACCCAAACTTTTAGGGCCATCCCAAAATGGAACCCAAAGCCTGGGAGAAGGCAGAGTCCCCTTCTTTGGAGGATTTCAGGAAGATGGTGGATACCCACTTGCTGGGTGATCCATAGTCAGGATACTTTTGGGGTGTAGGTTGGACTTGATAGTGGCTAGGGTCCCTTCCAAATCAGAAAGTTGGTAAATCTGTCACTTGATAGCCCCCTGAGATGTCTTATAGTTCAAAGCTTCTGATCCTTGGTATGCTGCATTTTTGTCCCCACAATCCAGGCCAGCTTAGCTTAACATCTACCATGCCATCATAGACCCAGCAAATGGCCTGGAGACTCAGCCTTGGCCTTGATGTTAGTCTTGCCTTTGCCCTTGGAGGGAAGAGGAAGGGAAAGAATGTTCTTTACAAGAACATTCCACCCCTGACCTAAAAATAGTGCCATGCACAAATGCTGCACTTTTGTGAATTGTTTCTCCACTAGTGAGAATAGGCTGACACTGGACCATTTACATGCCATTCCATTAGGATTAATTAATAGCTATCATTTATATAGCACCTACTATGTTCCAGGCATCATGCTAACACTTTACAAATATCATCTCAACTGTTTGTCCCTAAGGAATTGTTGTTTGTCCTTCATTCTCGAAGAGGACTGTGACATCTTTCTTCCTTTCTCTCTTTCTTTCTCTCTTTCTTTCTTTCTTCCTTTCTCACTTTCTTCCTTTCTTCCTTTCTCTCTTTCTTTCTTTCTTCCTTTCTCTCTTTCTTTATTCATTTCTCTCTTTCTTTCTTCCTTTCTTTCTTTCTTCCTTTCTCTCTTTCTTTCTTTCTTTCTCTCTTTCTTCCTTCCTTCCTTCCTTCCATCCTTCCTTTCTTTCTTTCTATCATCTCATTTGAGCTTTACAACAACCCCATTCTTGAAATGTCCTCCTTATCCCACCCTCACTTGCTGAATTTTTATCCATCCTATGTGGAATATTATACATACTCACAGATGCAATCAATGCATTTGACTTCTTCGCTGGTCTGGTTTTTTTTCTTCTCTTTTTAAAAAATTATTTATTACGAAGAATGTTACTTAGAAGAGAGAAGGAGAAGGGCATATTTGGAAGTGAAGATAATATTTTAAATGATATTAATTAATGCTTTCAAGAGAAATTCTAGCCATCCTTTAAAGCCCAAAGCCAAACGTACCTCCTTCTGAAAGCATTCAGTTTTCCTATCACTACAGTGCTTCCCCTTCAGAATTCCTACCCCGCTTTGACTTACCGCCTCCCTAGGGCATTTAGCATGTGATATTGGGTGTTAGTTATCTCTTACTAAGACTACAAGCCCTGTGAGGGGCAGGCACTGTGCACAACTCCTAGCATGTAGGACAAAGAAAGTTTTTCAATATATTTTGAACCTATTTATCTTAAAACATATTGTTCCTCCCTGTACCTACCATAGAATGTAAGCTCCATGAGGGCAGGGACAGTTTTATCTTTATCTTTAATCCTGGTACCTAGTCCATTGCCTGGCCTATTGATTACTTGATCATTTGCATGAATAGACGAATAAGTGTTTAATGAATGAGCAAATGAATGCAAGCCAGGGTGACTATCTAGACGCTGACTGATGAATAAGAACCCTTCATTTTCTGCAGATGGTAAGGGCCTGGATGAAGTGTGGTATGATGAAAAGAAAATTTACCCTAGAGTCATAGAACCTGGATTCAAATCCTGCCCCTGATGCTTCCTGTGTATGTGACCTTGGGCAAGTCACAGCCTCCATTTCCTCATCAGCAAAAAGAGGGGCTTGTACTCTTGACCGTCAGGGTCCCCCCAGGTCTAAATCTATGCTTCCATGATTGAGGGGAAGGGAGACTCCAAATGCAGCCCCTTCTCTCTGCCCATTTGACCAGATGCATAGTCCCTTCCTACAAGCTATCTCCACTGACTCTTCATTCCCTGGAAGAGTTTCTGTGTTTTATGCAAACTGGGAGATATTGTCAGCTCCTCTCAACCTGCTGGTCATTTCTTAACAATGTTCAAGGGGACCAGGTCTCATCCAGGCTGTCACTGAAAGAGCCCAGCCTCTTCTCACACTGCCTCATCCCCAGAAGCAGCCACTTACCCCTGACCCTTTGTTTCCTCTCTCTAAATCAATCCTATGCCCCAATTTTGTAGCTTCCCCAATTTTCCTGCGCGTTTCTATCTCAGTCTCATCATCCAGGTCAGATAGTCAAGAGAACATTCCTGCTGTTCATTGTCCATGCAGGGATCGAGCCCAGAGCCTCAGGGGCACAGGGCTAACAAGTGAGTTAACCAGCCCCAGATTTAATGGGGGAGGGGGGAAGGAACATGTCACATCAGGGAGGCTGAGATGAAAATGCTGAGCTTTACTCAGCGAATGCTCTCATTTTTCTAGTATGAGGCTGTACTCAGACTTATCCTGGGGGCTGGGAAGTCACTTTTCCCTTCTCTCCTTCTCTCGTCCTTCTCAGTCTGTCTCCACCCTCCCCTCAAATATCTCCAGCTCTACTCCCCCTCCCCTCTTTCTAGAGGTCTTTGTCTTAGCCTTTCTCTTCATTTTCTAACTGGGCTAAAGGACCCTGAGCAGAAATGGAATCAGGTCTAGGGCCTACATAAGCCCCACTGGGTTTTTTTTTTCTTTCCTACTCTATACTCAATCTGTTCTTGCTGTCATCCCCAGATCTACTGAGAAATTCAGACTTTCTTTAGCCATCTCTACCTCTTCAAGTAGACTATGCCTGGTGTTAGGGGCCCACAATCTCTAATTGCCAGAACCCATGATCTCTGATACCACTTTGCTCAAGAGAAGATAGAAGGGCTCAGCAGACATGGTCAGTGATACAATGACCTCCAACTTTGGACCACAGGCTCATCATTATCTAGAATAGAGATTCTTCATCATTTTGGTGGTATATGAATGGAGTGGCATATCACAGATACATACAAACTGGAAAAGACACCTAAAGATCTAAATACACAAAACTCAAAGTGCCGCTACCAAGAATTCTCACCTGTCTCTCCAGTTCTCTTTCCTGGAACAATGGACCATCCCAAAGTTTCATATTCCTCCTACTTCCATGTATTGCCCTCAGAAGGTCTCTCATAGTAAATGAGAACCTAGTTGTCTCCTTAACACTACAGACAGCAGCTACTGCCCTCATCCTCCCCCTTGGATCAACTCCCCAGCCTGTCTGCCTGATTGGGGTAGCACCTGGTCTCCCCAATGATGCCCTCCTTTTCCTTTCTTGACCACCTATGACAGAGGGTGGGGTTTTCAAAATGATTTTACTAGCATTTAAGGGAAAGAAGGTAAAATGAAATGCATTTACAGACCCCAGAATCAATGGGTTCTACAGCCTAGGCGTATCAGCCTAGCATAGCCCTGACTTGGCCATAGAGGCCAACATATCTTTCTGGGATAAGTAGGCCCCGTCTCACCTCATTGATCCCTTCCCTTAGCTACAGACTGGGGAAATAGAGAGATTCTGTTCGTTTATTTTGTGGGGTTTATGTCTGAAATGTATTATCAAGAACATTTAACAGGTACCTAAAACCAGACCAGAGAGGAAAGAAAAACCAGTTATTTTATTAACTTTATGATATAATTTTGGAAAGATCAATTATACTATGCCACTTGAAGCTGGAAAAGTTATTTCTAATCCAGGCATATCCTGCTGAATGTCTTTAATTGCTCTTGTTAAAACAAAACTTTAGGTGAAGCAATAGCACCAAGGGTTGGTTAGCTCCTGTCCTCACTTACCACCTCATTGACATTCAAGCTCTCCCATTTGTTCAATGTATAACTATTGGCCAATCTGAGCCACATCACATAGAAAATGAACAACATTATCAGGGCATTTTCTACCCCAGGGAATGATTATAAGGAAGGTCCTTTGTAAACTTGGAAGTGAAACCTGAACCTGGGCTCTGTTGGTCTGGACCTGTCATTTCATTGGTGTGAGGAGGAAATACATAGGAGTGACTTTAAAAGTCACATCAATTAATAAAGATTTATTAAGTACCTATCACGTGTCAGACACTATGCGAGGTGTAGGGGGGGTATGATGGAAGATTAGAGAGACAAAAAATGACAAATTGAGGAGCTACAGGGAAATGTCCACATTAATATACTGTTGGCAGATCTATGAACTGGCCTGGCCATTCTGGAAAACAATTTGGAGTTCTGGACCAAAAGTTACTAATCTGTGCATGCCCTTTGATGCAGAACTACCACTATTATATCTATATTTCAAAGAGTTCAAAGAAAAATGAAACAGATCTACATATACCAAAATATGTGAAGTCTTTTTTGTGGTGTTAAAGAACTGAAAGGGGCTGCTAGGTGGTTAGAGTCTTGGAATCAGGAAGACATCTTCCTGAGTTCCAATCTGGCCTCAAGACTCTAGCTCCGTGATCCCTGGCAAGTTACTTCACCCGAATTGCCACAGTTTCCTCATCTATAAAATGAGTTAGAGAAGGAAATGGCAAAGAAATGGACCAGAAAATTCCAAATAAGGTCACAAAGAGTTGGATGTGACTGAAATGACCGAATGATAAAAAAGAACTGAAAACTAAAAGGTGTCTATTCCATTGGGTAGTTATGATGTAGAAAATTGTGTCTGAGCCTCCATGACCCCATGTTGGGGTTTTCCTCGCAAAGATATTGGAGTAGGTAAGAAATGATCAAAGAGAGAGTTTTGAAGAAATTTGAGAAGACTTGTCTTAACTGATACAAAGGGAAGTGAGCAGGACTGAGAAAACACAACTCTCACAATCACAACACTGTAAAGATAGATAACTTTGAAAGAGAACTCTGATCAATACACAATGACCAATCTCACTTCCAGAGAATTGAAGATGAAGTTTCCTGTTCCTCCTCCATTCCTTCAATCTTCATCATTATAAATAATGTTGTTGTGGTTGGTTTTCTGGACCGGTGATTTTATTGATCTCAGAACTCCCAAAGGAGAAACTTCCTCTCCTGATGCACAGTTCTGTTCTGCAACTTGACAGCTTGAGAGGGTTGCCCAGGGCACTGACAAGGGAAGTGACTTCCCCAGGGTCACCCAGCCAATATGTGATGCCCAGGTCTTTCTCACTTCAGGCCAGTTTTAATCATATACTGTCTTTTACCATTCTGCATGTTTTTCATAGGTGTGTTGTCTTCCTACCCAGATTGTAAACCCCTGGGATTGTAATGTGTTACACTTCAAGATTAAGAAAAAACTTCATATATATGACCTGGATTCAAAACCTGGCCCTGCCACTTACCAACTATCTGATCTTAGCTTGGCACCTTGACTCTAAAGGCTTCCATTTCCCCGTGGATAACATGAGGATCCTATGAGATTTATGGCTGGAAGGGATCTTGGAGGTCATCTAATCCAATACCCTCATTGTACAGATAAGGAAACTGAGGCTCAGGAAAGTCAATCAACTTGTGCAAAATCTCATAAGCAGTAAGTGGGAGAATCAAGATTTGAATGCAACTCCTCTTTCTGCAAACCCAGAACCTGCACCCCCGTACTTTCACTAAACATTTACTGATGCATCCTGTGCACAGAGGACTGAGTGAGGCACTAAGGCGAAGCCAGAGTCTAGATAAGACACAATTCCTGCCCTGGTGAAGATTAAAAAGAGGGAAAGATACTAACAAAGATTACCAAGGGGAAGATACCAACAAAGATGGAATGAAAGGTTCAGACTCTGGCTCTGCCACTTGATACCTGAGGCACTGGGGCAAATCATTTAACTTCTCTAAGATTTGGTTTCCTCAACTAGAAAATGAAGGGATTGGATTAGAGAACCCTGAGATTCTTGCCAGTTCTAGATCAAGGATCCTATAAGTGATAAGATCACTAAGGTGCCTAGGATTACATGGTAAGTTCATTAGAGTTAGGTAAATATAGGGGCCTGTAGGAGCCAATTCAGGACCTGAGGAATCAGAGCAGGCTTCCTAAAGGAGGTGGCATGTATTTTAAAGGAGGGGGGGGGGAGGGGTGGGGTGGAAATTGAACAGAGAATAGGGAAGAGAGGACATTGCAGGCGAAGGAATCAAACCAAGGAAAGGGGGTTGGTAGAGAAGAGAGAGAATCATGTTATTCAGTGCGACCTGAGCTGGTGTGTGTGTAGAAAGGCAAGCTAGTCCCACACCGCGGAAAGCCTTGAATGTCAATGGAGCGCTCTGCAGCACATGGGTCCTGCTATACGGTGGATGTCTATAAACGGGTGGGAAAAGCGCCCTGGGGGCTCATCCTGGAAGGAAAAGTCCCAGCAGGCTTGGGCCACGGGGACTCTGGGTGCCTGTCCCTAGCCCTGGCCCACGGAGACCCCAGTAGGCAACCCCAAGGGACTGGGAGGACGTCAGGGCCAGGGGAACTTGCCGCAGTCCAGCCCCCAACCTGCGGCACATTTCAGCAGAGAAAGGGGGAGTCTTGAGGTCCCAGTCCCAAGCCTCCGTCCAGCCATGACTTAGGAAACATCGCCACCCTGTGGTGGTCGAGCAGCGCTGAGCAGACGAGTCGGGGTGGGAGGGGGCAAGCGGTCCAGTTTCCCTAAAGTGGGGTGCGGTAGAAGCCTCTCGCCTCCTAGAGAGGAGGTAGAAAAATTACGGTATTCAACCCCCACCCCCCCCCCGTTCTCTCCATCCTCAAATAAGTGGTATGGGATCTGGAGTCCAAGTCCCAGCTCACCCACCTGTGTGACCTGGAACAGGCCAATTAGCCATTTCTGCCTCACTTTCCTCATCTGTAAGATAAGGGAGTTAGACTTGGTCAGTGGTCTCAGGATGCCTTTACTTTCAAAAAAGTGCTGAGGACCCCAAAGGGCTTTCGCTTAAGTGAGTTATATCCAATGATATTTACCATTAGAAATAAGAATATCTTCCTATTTTTATGAAAATAGTTTTACACTCTCAGATCCACCAAAAAGGTTGCCAATCCCCCCAGGGATCCCTGGTCCCCTGGACTGGGAATTTGGAATCAAGGGAACTAGACTAGTCTGTTTCCTGACTGTGTTCTCTTACAAGCATGACCTTGGACAATCAGCCAACTGCATTTATTAAGGGCCTACTATGCACTGGAGATACAAAGACAAAAGCAAGTCCCTTCGTCCCTCCGGGCCTCAGTTTGTCTTTCTGTTAAAGGAGGGGATTGGGCTTAGTGATTTTTAGTATTCTCTAGGACTTGAAATCTACAACGCTATGAATGATGATGTATTCTGGTGCTCAACCTGGGACTAGCCTTGAAGAGGGCCCAAAAGAGTTGTTCATGCTGTATTCAGCCAGGAATACACACACACACACACACACACACACACACACACACACAGCACCTTCAATGAGGGACACAATGTCAGTCAATCAGCCAACTTCATTTATTAAGTGACTACTGAGTAGATGCTTGGTATGGAGTTGAGGACAGAAGAGCAAACAAAGAAAGCAAAAGACTGCCCCTTCCCTAAGGGAGTTTACAGTTCAACAATGATAGAGACAGTTTGCAAACACCTACGTTCAAAGAAGTTGATGTCAGAGAGAAGGCATTGGAATTAAGGGGAAATTTCGAAAGGCTTCTTGCAAAAGGAGGGGTTTTAGCAGAGATTTGAAAGGATAGAGGCCAGGAGGTAGAGATTGGGGGATGAGAAGGCAGAAGCCCTAATGAGGAAGACAACAATCACACATGTAAGTATATATTATATATATATGTATATATATATGTATATATGTTTAGTATGTATTATACAATGGTATATATTACATATCTATACTATGTGTACTATAAACATCGAATTTATCAATACAAATAGAATATGCAGAGTAGTTAAGTCCAAGATAGCATGGGAGGGAGGTCACTGGCACTTGTGGGGATCAGGGAAGTCTGATCTAAGGCCCCTCCAGCTTTAACATTTCCTGTTGTAAGAACCCTCGTAGTTCTGACATTCTCTGGTCTAAGGGCACTCTCGGCTCTAACATAACCTCAAGGTTCCTTGGTGAATGCTCTGGCATTGAATGTCCTAAGTCGCTTTTCATTCCCAATATTCTATATTCTAACGGACCTTCCAGCTCTGACATCCCCTGTTCTAAGGCCCCTCCCAGCTCTGACATCCCCTGTTCTAAGGCCCCTCCCAGCTCTGACATCCCCTATTCTAAGACCCCTCCCTGCTCTGACATCCCCTTTTCTAAGACCCCTCCCTGCTCTGACATCCCCTGTTCTAAGGCCCCTTCCCACCCCTGATATCCCCTGTTCTAAGACTCCTCCCAGCTCTGACATGCCCTGTTCTAAGACCCCTCCCAGCTCTGACATTCCATGTTC
>CM053585.1:382318369-382390391 GCA_028646515.1 Pseudochirops corinnae
CTGGATAATATGAAGAGGACAAGAAGGTTGTTGAAGCTCCTCTTGTCTGTGTCTTCCTCCCACCTCTCTGTTGTCCCCAAGGAGACTTGTCTGTCTAGTACCCCATGTTGATGGCTTGCTCTGACCTCCAGCATCAAATCTGACCTTGGGAGCACCCCAAGCTGGAGGCTGACCACAAGCAAATGACAGACATCGGCTTCTCGGGGATGGTTCAGAGGGATTCCTGCTGAGCTCCCAGGGTAAATGGCCATCGTCCCTCCTGAGCCTGAGAGCCTGTGACTCTATGGTTCTGGGTGTGGCTGAGCAGCAGTATAAGGACCACTGCTCAGCTGACCCTGCCCTCAGGCCTCTTCTCTGTCCAGGCACTTCATGGGCAGGGGGCAGCAAGGGACAAGGAGCTCCTCAGATGCCTTGTACATGCAAGAGACATGGCCTCCCTTCCCCATCAGCCCAAGGTGACATCTCCAAGGTCAGAGCTGAGCAGATGGTTCTGAAATCTGTCAGTGGAGGGAAAGAACAGCCCCAAGGCCCCAGAGCTGTGGGCCCCTTCTCCAAGCCTCGCACTGCTCTGTGAGGGCATGGAAACAGCCCTGAGCCAGCAGTCCAGAACTCAGGTTCAAAGCTCAGCTAAGGCACTGATCATCTCTGTGATCGTAAGAAGGTCACAGGCTCGGTGAGCCTCAGTTTCCTCTGCTGTAAGATGGAGATGATAACATTGGCACTCAGAGGGCTCTTGGGAGGAAATCCCTTTATCACACCATGGTGTGAGCTGTTATCACACTTGGGCCCCAATACAAGGGCCGGGCATCTTTCTTTCTGCCTCATTCCTCAACTCCTAACTATATCATGGCCCTAAGGAGCCTTCACAAGCGGACATGAGATGGAATGGGTCAACACATTGGCATCAGCCCAAACTCTAGTCCCCTCCTGAAAGGCCTCTCTCTACCTCTGTTGTCTGCAAGGTAAAGAGTTCTCCTGGGGATAGAACAGGAGTGTTAATTGAGCCTCAGCCTGGGATACTCAGGGTTGGTATCTCAGAGCGGATGATTCATGAAGAGGCTTGACTCCAGCCCATGCTCTGACTCCAGCTTCACTGTTACATGAGTTCTCTGGGTTCTGTCTTCCTTCTCCCTAGAACAAAAGCCCCTTGAGGGCAGGGATAGCTTCATTTTGGCCTTTGTATCCCTAGTGCCTGGCACAGTGCCTAACCCATAGTAGAACTGAAACTCCATGATGGCAAGATGGTTTCATTTTTATCTTTATAGGCCTCATGCCTAGCTCAGTTACTAGCACAGAACAGGCATTTCATGAAGGTTTGTAGATCAATAGATTGATTGATATGGTTTAAGCTTAAATAGGAGGTGGGTAGGGTAAATATGATTGACTCCATGTCACAACTAACAGGTCACGACTAAATGCCTAGCTGCCACCTGCCAGGCACTGTGCTGGGTGCTAGGGATGGAAAAACAAAAATAAAGCCATCCCCACCCTCGTGGAGCTTCCATTCTATCAGGAAGCACAACATGAACATGTAAGTACATACAACATACAATCTGTCAGGAAACACAGTGTTAATACTATAAGTACATACAACATACGTACAAGATATTAAATGTAAGGTCACTTCAGGAAGGTGGTCTGGCAGTCATGGGTCAGGAAGGAGGTAAGGAAAGGCCTCATTTAGAAGGTATGTCTGAGTGAAACACAGAAAGAGACTAGGGATACGCACTAAGGGGCATGTTGTAGTTGTTCAGTTTTTTCAGTCATGTCACTCTCTGTGACCCATTTGGGGGTTTTCTTCCCAGAGATACTGAAATGGTTTGCCATTTCCTTCTCTAGCTCATTTGACACACATGGAAACTGAGGCAAACAGGATGAAGTGACTTGCCCAGGGTCATACCATTAGGCTGGATCTGAACTCAGATCTTCCTGACTGCAGGCCCAATATTCTATCCACTTAACTTAGCCACCTAGGAGTGTACATGCATTCCACGCATCGGGGACAGCCTATGCAAAGGCCCAGAGATGGAAGATGGGACATCACATGGGAGTAACAGAGAGAAAGCCAGTCTGGCTGAACCAGTGAATACAGGAAGGGGAGAAGGTTGTCAGAACCTTACTTGTTATGACCTTGAAATACCAGAGAGAGAAGTTTATATTGGTGCCAAAGGAAAAAGGGGGTTCCTGGAGTTTCCTGACCGTAGAATGTTGGTACTTGACAAGCCCAGTCATCCCTTTCCTCCCAATGAGGAAGCCAGTGCAGAGAGGGGACATGGCCTCTCCCATGGACAGCAGTCTGTGACCTTTTCCCTTCTCTTTGTCCCCTCTTTGCCTCAAACAATGTTGGACCCCATTTGTGAACTAGAAGCACAGTGGGTGCCCCTTGATTAGGAAAAGCCTGAACAAACCACACTGCATGAATGTCATAGAATATAACCATACAGTGAGAAATGTGGAGAATTCAGAAACCTCTGGGAAGATTTGTAGGCAATGATACCAAGTGAAATAAGTAGGCCCAAGAAAAAATATAAACAGCTTGCCTACAACAATGCCTAGGGGGAGATCACTAAGAGTGCAACAAACTTTGAGTGAGGAAATCAAGGGAAGAAACAAGCTTTTATTAAGCTCCCGCTGTGTGCCCAGCACTGGGCTAGGCTCTGGGGCTACAGGACCAAGGAATGAAATGATCCTTACTTTTCTATAAGCTTCTGTCCCAGAATCTTCCAGCTAGAAGGGACCTTGGGGATCATTTTCTAACTCCAATTCTCCTATTTTACAGATGGGGAAAGGCAAGGTCACCAAGGTAGAATTTGGCTGACCCCAAGTCCTCTGACAAGGAATACAACAAGCCCCCCACCTACCTGCCACAGAGAAATCTGAGAGCCAAGCAAAGTCTCTGGAGAGGGTTCATGTGAGAGAAAACAACAAGATTGTTCCAAACCAGCAGAGTGATTTGGTGCTAAGGGCAGCAGGAAAGGATAGAAAATGGAAATCTGTTTTGCCTCTTATAGCCAGGGCCATGAATCTCGATTTATCTCGGGCTCCAGCAGAAAGTGGATGATGCCTCAGCACTTGGAGCGATGCCCGAGGGTGGCAGGAAGTGGGCTGGCTGATTCAACAGGTCCCTACTTCTCTATTCTGAGAACTGGTCCTGTGATGAGAGTCTACATTCAATTGAAATAAAAAATGATTATGAATACTGGAGACTCTGAATGGATGGCATGCCTTTCATCCTGAGACTCTTAAAGGCCTGAATCCTCCCAGGTTTTCTATTTTAGAACCTGCCGGGGTGATGAGAGCCTGGGAGGCAGGGGTACAGCGGTGAGTCAAAGGCTTCCCTTCCTCTCCCTCCTCGGCCCCCTCCCTATCCCCCAACTGCAGCAGGATGATGCAATGCCCTCCTTTCCATGTTCCCTCTCCATATTTCCCTACAACATCAGAGCATCCACGTGGGCTCTTGGAGCACCTGGGGGTGGGGGGGAGAGGGGAGGTGAAGCACCAAGAGCCCAGAGAGATCAGGTTTCCTTCCATCAATCACTCAAGCACCTACTATGTTCCTGCACAGTGCTGAATATTGGATTCGAATCCAGCCTCACCGTGTTCTGCTTGTATGACCTTCCACAAATCATCTATTCTCTCTGGGCCTTGGTTTCCTCATCCGTCTAACAAGGGGACTGGTTACCCATTAGTAACATGAGGGAATGGCATTAGATGACTTCCAGCAAGAAATCTCTGAGCCTAAGTGAAGTAATTGGGAGGAGAGGGGTATGGTGGGGGGACAACTCAGAATCTCCGGCTCTGGTCCCAGCTTTACCTTTTTGGACATCTCATTGCAGCCCTGGAGCCTCAGTTCCCTCCCTTAGAATGTGAGAGGTGAGCCGAGATAGCCCCTCTAGGAACTATGGCCTCTGGACCTCAGTTTCCCCACCTATAGTATGAAGGGAGAAGACCAAATGAGCTGCCTAGGAACTATGGCCTCTGGACCTCAGTTTCTTCAGCTTTAAAATGTACACAAAAATCTCTCCTCTGCCCCTCACCTCACAAAGTGGTCATGGCTCCCTAAAAAGACCAAATACCATCATATATTCAAAAGTTCCCCATAAATTGTAAAGTCTCAGATCTGTGTAAGATAGATACTATCAGGGATCTTTTTAAAATGCACAGCAGAACACAAAACTAGCCATGTGACCTTGGGCAATTCACTTAACCCCAATTGCCCTACCTTCCCCCTCCAAAAAGCAAAAAAATAAAAAAATTTTAAAATTTTTTAAAAAAATAAAAAGCACAGCAGAGCTACACACACACACATACACATACACACACACGCCCCATTGTCCTTGCTAAAGTGCCTGAAATTCCCAGGTTCCTCATGCCCTTCATTTGGGTTGAAGGACTGCCATTAAAGAACCCAGCCCTGATTAGCCAGAGAGATGAGGGGCAGAGAGGAGAGGGTGTGTGGCCTGGTCAGAAATGCCCCCTGCCCCCCAGGTCAGAAAAAGCTTCACCACTAGCCCTTGAGGCTCTTTCTCTCCTTTCTCCTTAGATTACTGGGCACTTTGTCAGCAAATCCTCATCTTGACTCTGTCCGGACTGTCTCAGGCTTAAAGGCTGTGCTGGGGAATTTCGGGAAAGGCTGAAATAAGGCATAAGAAGACAGAAGCTTCAAGCTGTCCGAGTTGACAAAGACCTCATGGCTGCCTTCTCTCAACCCCTTGCTGACCCTGTCTGTCTCTCTGAGTGCTGGGCCTGCCCAGCACACATCTGTGTCTGGCTCCCTGGCTCCCCGGCTCCCTGGCCTCTGGTCTTCCTGAGGCACAGGTAGCACTGGCCCTCCCCTGAGATGCAGCTCCACAGTCTGCTCCTCTAATGAGCTTGGCCCAGGCCACACCTGTCTGTGTCTGTGTCACATTAAAGCTGATCTAAGTGGCACTGTCCCCTGCCCTGGGCAGACCACGGATCTGCACCGTGGGGTTCGATGGGAGGTGTCTGCTCAATTCTAGGAAGGACACTGGTACGGAACGTATCTGCAGGAGGGTAACCAGGATGGGAAAGAGCTTTGAAATCTCTCCCCGTGAGGAAAGGCCAAAGGAAGTGGAACTGTTTATGTTTGAGAAGGGAAGAAGGGGGTGCTGGACAGTGTGGTCAAGTATCAGAAAGGCCGTCCTGCATAAGGAGTTCCCGAGGGCAGGACCGGCATAAATGGGGGAACATTCCAAAAAAGCTGATTTCATCACCCTCCCAACAAACTGAACGACTCTGAAAGTAATCGCCCCTTGGGTCTACAAACAAGGACCCGATTAATTCATCCAACTCTGTCATTTGGTGATTCTGGGGAAGTTCCACCCCACCCCACAACTCCCCCCAAGTCAAAGGACAGCTGGAGGCGCCCTAGTGCACAGAGCACTGGACCTAGAGTCAGGAAGACTCATCTCCCTGAGTTCAAATCCAGCCTCAGACACTTGCTAGCTGTGTGACCCTGGGCAACTCACTTCACCAGCCTGCCTCAGTTTCCTCATCTGTAAAATGAGCTGGAGAAGGAAATGGCAAACCACTGCAGTATCTCTACCAAGAAAACCCCCAAAAAAAATTATTGGACAACAATTAATTGATTTATATATCTAGTGGGATCTCTGTGATTCTGTCTTATGAGAATAGTTTTTAGCGCTGGAAGGGACCTTACAGGGGAGGGAACTAAAGCCAAAAGAGGCTGTGACTTGTCCAGGGTCACACAGCTAAGAAGGGACAGGCATGGGATTTGAACCCAGGACATCCAGCCCTCCCAGGTGGACTTCTACTCCTCCTCCAATACTGCAGGGGCAGGAGCTAGTTTATACAGCCCAGCCACCCCTAAAGGTATTCATTTCATCCCCATTTTGCAGATGGGGACACTGAGGCAGGCGGAAGTGAAGTGCCATGCCCAGGACCCCACAGCCAGTAAAGTGCCCGCGGCAGGATTTGAACCCAGGATTTCCCGGCCCCGGGACGGTAGGTGTGACGTCATACACCTGTCACGTGCTTCGTGCACCTTCAAGCGCCATGTTAACACTAGATACGGTTATAATTACGACATCCACAACAATGGCAGAGGGACCGAGATGAAGTGCACCAGGGGCAACAGCTGACCAGGGATGGCGGGAAGCGCAGCCCCTGCAGCCCCTGCCCCATCCTGGCCGGCCTTGATAACACTCGGGGGTCAGGGAACTGAGGGAGCCGCGGGGCCCTGCGGGATACAGAGAGGCATGACAAAGGAATCGCCCGCCGCGCGAGACACTATGGGATACAAAGGGGCAGACGAGCGCGTCGTCGTTTTCCGCGGGGTATTATGGGATACTGGAAGGGAATCTCGTAATTAACACCGCCTGCACGCCACGTTCCAAGCGTAAGCGTGATCCCGCCCCCTCGCCGGATGTGGAGTTTACAAAGCGTGGGCACGCCTCGATCAAATCCCTTTTTTCTCCTTCTAAGGCCGGGACGCATTTCCGGGCTTCGCTTCCCTTTACGGCTCTACGGCTCCGCCCCGCCCTTCACCTCCCCCACCCGGAGAGAGAGAGAGCGCGCATTCCCCCCCCCCCCCCCCCCCACTGTTTTACGACAGGGCCGGCTGCGCCGCGCCGCTTTACGGCGCCGGGAGCTGCTCGCGCTCCCCGCTCCTTCCTGGTCGGCCACCGGAGAGTGGCTGGTGGTGCCGGCAGCGCGCCCGGAACCATCCGTCTCCATCCGTACCGGCTGCTGCTTGAGCAGGTGAGCGGCGCCGGCCTCGGGGCCAGGGGACCTGGGAGAGCCACGCGGCGCGTGCAGAGCCCGACGCCCGCGCTCTCCAGAGCCAGCGGCCCGGTAGGGTCTCTCCCCTGACTGCCGGGTCATCTGCCCGGCCTCAGTTTCCCCGTCTATAGAGTATGGCTGGAATGGGCTTATTCTGCTTATTCTGGGAGCCGGCTCCGGCCTGGCCCTGACAGCGGGTGTTAATCCTGCCGTGCTTTGAGATCTCAGGCCGCCGACGTCTGTTAAATCCAGCGGCGCAGTGCTCCCGATCCCACTTTACAGCAAGGGAGACTGAGGCTCCACAGGCAAGGAGTGACCCTCTTCTCCCCCCCCCAGGGTCCTGAAAACTAAACCTGTTCCCCCCCTGTCCCCCTTGGGAAGACTTCAGTGTAAATAGCGAAGCCGCTCGCAAGTTGAGGCCGCCCGCCCCGGGGACTGAACCCGACTTTGAGGAGAGGTTGGGGCTTGGTGCAGCCTGCCCAGCAGCTGCAGAGACAGCCGGCTCCTGGACCAGGACGGTGGCATGGGACCCACTTGTGTTGGTGGGAGGGGGGCTTCCTCTCCCTCGGTGGGTCGGTGACGGAGGGTAAAATCAAAAGGCAGGTCTGGGTAGAACAGAGTTACTGTTGCATTTGTTGTGATGTACGACCACAGCAGTGTTACAATGTATCAGTAATGCAACTTTAGCTTGGAGGAATCCAGGTCTGGGTTTGTATGCTGTCTCTGTAGGTGCTGAGACCCTTCAGTTTCATATCGGCCATGACCCAAATGAAAACGCACCTCCAAGGCACGTTGTCATTTGTGAACAAAGTTAAAACCAGAGTCAGGGAGATGTGAGTTCAGATCCAGCCTCAGACGTTTCCTAGGTATGTGACCCTGGGCAAGTCACTTAAGCTTCGAATGAGCTGGAGAATGAAATGGCCAACCATTCCAGTATCTTTGCCAAGAAAACCCCCAGTGGGGTCACAGAGAGTCTGAAAGGACTCAACAACATATTCAGGAAAGGATACCTTGCCCTCCTACTGTGGGTTGGACCTTAGAAGTCATTTCTCTAAGCTTGGCTTCATCGGCTGTAAAATTGGATGATATAATCCCTGTGCTGCCTACAATAATGGTTGTTGAAGTTGGGAAATACAAGGGAAGTGACTTCCTGTAGGCATATGTGACAAATGCATGTGTGACTGCATTTGTTCAGCCAGGCTAGGGGAGTGGGGAGAAGCGCTTTTCCCTTTGAGCGTCTCTACATTTGGGAATAATGCTCTGCTTCTTTTCAGGGTTTTAGAAGATGGCAAAATTCATGACTCCGGTGATTCAGGACAACCCCTCGGGCTGGGGTCCCTGTGCAGTCCCAGAACAATTTCGGGACATGCCTTATCAGCCATTCAGTAAAGGAGATCGGCTGGGAAAGGTAACTTAAGAGTAGCAGGAATTCCAGTGCAGAGCTCTGCTAGCCAGCGTGTGCTGGAGTTTTCATTCTCTCAAAAGCCCAACTTCCTGTATTTCTTGTGATGGTGCCTGCTGAGACAGGCTTTGACCTTCTGAAAGTCGCTGTGACAGACGAGACGCTTCTCAAGGCACCATCAGGCTTGTCTTTTGTTAGCCAGACCGCTCCCGTCTGTCACTGGCTAGGGATTTCTGAGGCAGCAGTCTCTTGGCCCACTGACCTGTGCCTTTTCTCTGTCTCCTTGTCATCCCGATCAGGTTGCAGACTGGACAGGGGCCACCTACCAGGATAAGAGATACACAAGTAAGTGTTGCTGAATTGACTTTCTGAAGTGGGAACTAAGGAAAATGTCAGGTGGAAAGGACTCATTCCACTGCCTGACCCCTGTCCTCCCTCCCTCCTGGGCCTGCCTCTTCATCAGAAGGTATTAGGTAAGTGCTCTGAAGCTCCCTTGCAGCTCTGAGTCAATGCTCGGTGTGTTGTTTCTTCAGATAAATATTCCTCCCAGTTTGGTGGTGGCAGTCAGTATGCTTATTTCCACGAGGAGGACGAGACTAGCTTCCAGCTAGTAGACACAGCCCGGACCCAGAAGACAGCTTACCAGAGGAATAGAATGAGGTTTGCCCAGGTTAGGAGCAAGCCATCTTGGGGATCCTACCATTGGGGTTCAAACATTGCTGAAGACCCTGGCCTATGGAGCTTGGGGTCCATGCATCCACTGAAGCTAGGCTCTCCTTGGGGAAGAGTGGCCCATTGGCAGTCGCTGACCATTCCAGAGCTTTCTCAGGCTCCTTACAGGTAGGGCTGGGAAGAATTTTGAAATCTATAAGAATTTGATATACTTAGTGGCCAGTCTGTATGACTCTGGGCAAGCTGAGTTGTGAGACAGCTGTGCCCTGGTGAAGGGAATGTCCTCCACTCAGAGCTGCTACATGTCACAGGTTCAGTCCAAACCCAGAATGGTGGGTAGCAGGAACGTCCCATCACAGATGGCTCAGCCAAGCATGGTAGATGTAAGAAGTTGTAGTGCAGCCTTGTGAGGTGCTGCTTAGCCACATTCCTGTAAAATGGTGCCAGTGGATGGGTGGGGACACAGGCAGGGGTGAGGAATGCCCCGACCTGCCCTGTCTGGGGGGGAACGGGGGAATCTCATCTACTTGTTTCAGCAGCATACTCCGGAGAAAGCTGTCTCTAAAATAAAGCTGGAGTTAATTTTCATGGTTTTAAAGTAGAGACATTTTAGCACTTTCAGCTATACTTGTCTCTTTTCTGTATACAATTTGACTTGTAAGGGGCGGGGCTGATGAAACTGCCGTTGAGTCTTCCATCCCTGGAACAACGTTCCATTACCATATTCCCCAAGAACAGCCATGAATTAGGGTGAAAAGCCTTAGAAACTCCAAACTTTTCAGCCCAGTCTGCCCTTTGCTTCCTCCCAAGATTGGGCTGTGCTTGTCCCTGCTTGCCCCAGTAATTATTCTTGGTGGCTTTTATTAACCAGAGTGCCCAGCATATTGCGTACACTCTTCTAAAGTGGCCAAGGAAGAGGCTCGAATAAGCTCCAGAAGAGTTGCTCAAAGGCGGGGAGGGAGTTAGGGGGGTCAGCTTCTAACTCCAGATGTCTCCCAGCTATGCGTGCACGCGCGCACACACATGGCAGTGGTACATGGAGTTGGTAGCCTTATGCCATCATGGTATTGTCCCCTCTCACACCCTGTCTAATGTTGTGACCATCCTCTCTTCCCTGGTCCTTAGCGGAATCTTCGGAGGGACAAGGACCGTCGGAACATGTTACAGTTCAGCCTGCAGACCTTGCCCAAGAGCGCCAAGCAGAAAGAGAGGTGAGGACCCATTCTCCCCTTGCTGCATCGTGCCATCCACTGACCAGAGCAGATGTCAGAGGATGCGTGCTGCCCCAGCTTGTTCTGGGCTGGCCAGGTCACGATTGCTCCTGCAGTCATCCCAGGGTTTGTTCCCCTACAGTCACCCTAGAGAGACAGGGAAGAAGCCACACCCATGAGGCCTCACTCTAGCACTGCTGCATTTTCCCCATCCCCGTGGCGCCTTTGACCTCTCTAATGATCGTCTGGTTGACAGAGATGCAGGAAAAGCCTGGGGCCTCTTAGAGCTTTGCCAGAGAGTGGTCATCCATCCATTATAAGGAACAGGCTGGCCCCAGGGATGCCTCCTCCTGCTAAAGCTGCATTTTCCTTGGCTTTTCAGAGACCGTATACGTCTGCAAAAAAAGTTCCAGAAGCAGTTTGGAGTAAGGCAGAAATGGGACCAAAAATCTCAGGTAGGAGCCATCCCTGAGCTCAGGGTGGGGCACCCACTTCCTGCCTCACCACAGGTCCCCCCTCAGCCGGTGGAGAGAGGCCATGGTCAGACAGGCACTCACGTGTCAGCTGTTCGGCTTCGGTGTGCACACAGTCCTTTTTCTTTCGCATGCGTTGCCTCTACAGAAGCCCCGGGATTCTTCTGTCGAGGTCAGGAGTGACTGGGAAGTGAAGGAAGAAATGGATTTTCCTCAGTTGATGAAGATGCGTTACTTGGAGGTGTCGGAGCCACAGGACATGTAAGTGGCCCCTTCCCTGCCTTTCATCCCCCAGGCCTGGCCCCTGAGTGGGCAGCTGTTGTGTGAGCTGCTCTTTGATCACTGGGGGCGAGGAAGGACTGACCCACTCTGGCTACTCACTGCCTATCTGACTCCCTGTCACACTGTAGTGAGTGCTGTGGGGCCCTGGAATATTACGACAAAGCCTTTGACCGCATCACCACAAGGAATGAGAAGCCTCTGCGGAGCATCAAGCGCATTTTCCACACTGTCACCACAACAGATGACCCCGTCATCCGCAAGGTGCTTCCCCTTGGTTCTGTCCCTCAGCCTCCTCTCCCCTCCCCCACCCTCCCTCAGGCTCTCGAGAGAGAGTAGGGACACCCAGGCCTGGGCTCAACCTATGTTAGAGCATGATGTCCCAGCACTGGCTGGCTCTGACCCTCGTGCGTGGGGGGGCGGGGGGGGATTTAAAACAGGCTCCCCTGCTGTAGTTGGGGTCAGGTCTGTTTGCCTCTTGTGATGTGACTCTGCAGATACACTCCCCCCACAGTGCCAACTCAGGAGCCTCTGCATCTCAGCAGACGCACTGGGAGACGAGCACCCACTGAGCGTCAGACCGCTCCTGCCCTAGGGGGTGATGTGCTATTCCTGTTTCTTGGCAGCTGGCAAAGACACAAGGCAATGTGTTTGCCACAGATGCCATCCTGGCCACACTGATGAGCTGTACCCGCTCAGTCTATTCCTGGGATATTGTCGTCCAGAGAGTTGGGTCCAAGCTCTTTTTTGACAAAAGGGACAACTCGGACTTTGGTGAGTTGGTACAGAAGGATCCCTTTAGTTGGTTCAGGCTTGTCATGTGTCCCCCTGCCCCTTCGTCACCTGCAGTGACCTAGATGGCCTCAGAGGAGCTGGGAAAGGGCTTATACAGTGCCCCGCATAGCTGGGGGCTTCTGCTTCCACCCTTCCTGGTTCCAATGCCCTGTGGGGAGGAGTCTGCTCTGGATGGGGAGCGAGGCACCCATCTGTGTGCTCAGGCCCTCTCACCTTCCTGTTTCCTCGTAGATCTCCTGACTGTGAGTGAAACTGCCAACGAGCCCCCTCAGGATGAAGGCAACTCCTTCAACTCTCCCCGTAACCTTGCCATGGAGGCCACCTATATCAATCACAATTTCTCCCAGCAGTGTCTGAGAATGGTGAGAAAGCTGAGAAAATATCCCAACTGAGCCTTTTAGAAAGATGGCCAGGAACTACTGTGTGTGCCCTGGGCTTCCCCGGGAGGTGCCAAGCAAGGTCTGGCTTCCATGCCAGGGGTGGGGCGGGACGGGCCAAACACTCTTCTCTCCCCTCTGTTCTGCCACCATTCTTAGACCACATTCACCACCTCTTCTGAACTCTGTGCAGGGAAAGGAAAGATATAAGTTTCCCAACCCAAATCCCTTTGTGGAGGATGATATGGACAAGAATGAGATTGCCTCGGTGGCCTACAGGTAGGTGTGTCTTTGGGGGCTAATGGTTGGGATCCCCCTGGGGTGGAGGGCATGGAGCTCGGGCAGGGCTGCTGAGTCTTCTCTTGCTCCTCCTCCCAGGTACCGCCGGTGGAAGCTTGGTGATGACATCGACCTCATCGTGCGCTGTGAGCACGACGGCGTGATGACGGGGGCCAATGGAGAGGTGTCCTTCATCAACATCAAGACCCTCAACGAGTGGGATTCCAGGGTGAGCACTCCCCACGCACAGCTCCACGTTCTGCAGCTGCTCTTAGTCCCTGCCAGCCCCTCTCTGCGCTGTCCTTGCCTCCCCCAGCTTCTCGCCACCATCGACAGAGAGTTGGTGTCTTTGAGCTTCCATCTTTATTTTTCTCCTAAAGTAGGTTGGTCTGAAAGCGCAGTGTCTGTGCCTGGCAGCCTCCCCTTCTGCATCTCGGTGTCCTTTCTCCTAGCCTTACTACTGATCTGGTCACACCCATCTAATGAAGGCTCAGTCCTGGAAATCCTTCCTCTGTTCCTCCTCCTTTTGGTCCCAGGCCACAGCTGCCAGCCTCCATAGTAGCTGCCTTGGCTTCTCCACTTGATTCTAGGTTACAGGGTTGGGGGGTAGGGGGGACACAGTTAGCCACCACCAAACCTCATTGGGTCTCTTCAGGAAAGGGCTTCTCTGCTGCCCCCTCGCTTGTTGCTTGGAAGGACGTAACAAAAGCTGATGCAGAAGGTGTAGTTTCCTTCCCTGGACTCCTAGAACTAGCCTAGAACATTCCGGGAAGATGAGGATGAGAAACAGAACATAGCAGCTTCTGCACTTCTCAGTGCCCACAGGCAGTTCTCCATCTGCCCCTTGTTAAGACTGACAATCATGCCAAGCTCTGAGGATAGTAAAAGGCCAGCTTACTTTAGGCCCTCGAGGAGCTCACAGTCTAATAGGGAGACCACACAGGTAGTATCAGGGCAGACAGGCTGAATCCAGAGTAGGGGGGAGGTAACCTTGGAGAGGCTGGGACCTGGAACAGCCAGAATGACCACCTGAGAGACAGAGGAGGTGGATCAGCACATGTGATGCCTGACTCGTGGCTAGCTTGCAGAGACAGGAGAGACCAGGCTGGGAAGAGTGCATCGACCCAGAATAACCAGGGGAGAGTTACTGAGAGCCCAGCCAAGGGGGCAGCTGGGAGGAGAGAAGCATCTATATGGGACAGGTTGTGTAGGAGAAGAAATCCCAGGAGTCAGCAGCTGATGGGATAGATGGGGGAGGCGATGAGAAGGACCAGGATGCCTGCAAGAATGGCTGCCCTCCACAGTAAAGAGGGACATTCCAAAGAGGACAGTTTGGGGAATGGGGAGAAGGGGCTGAGCCTTTGTGTAGCACTTGCTGTGTGCCTGGACTACACTGTGTTTTTTACAAACATGATCACATTTGATCAACCCAGCAAGGTTAGATGCTATCCCTTTTTTAAAGTTGAGGAAACTGAGGTCAGAGGACTTGATCAGGATCACACAGCTAGTCTGAGGCCTGATTTGAACTTGGGACTCCCAAGGTGCAGGCCCAGTGCTCTATCTGCCGGACTGCCAGCTGTTTTGAGAGGGAAAATGAGGAGTTCTGTTTTGGAGGTGTTGGGTTCACAATGCCCTCAGGCCAGCCATTGTGAAGTGTCTGTCAGACTGGATAAATGGATCTGGGAATCTGAAAAGATAATCATGAGGGCCCCCCCCACCCAGGTACAGTGAGATTCCCAAGTGAAAGAAGAAAGCCCCAGGCAGGCTTGAGCACATCCACAGTCAGCAGGCCAGAGCAAGGCCAAGATGCCTTCCCAGAGAGGTAGGAGCAATCAGGCCACATCCAGCCAGGGTAGGGTCAGGAAAACAGGCCAACCAAGCCAAAGAAGCTGATATTTGAGTGGGAGGATGAGAGTGGGAGCCAGGCTGGGGAGGAGGGAGAAGGCCCGACCTGGTCAGAGGGGCACTAACAAGGACAGAACGAGCTCTCATGGATGGGATTTGGGCACCTTTGTGTCAAAGGAGGTCATATTTGTTAAGCCCTTAGCAAAGTGCTTGGTACAGTCTGAGTACTATAAGCACTTCCAACTTCCCTTCCCCTCATGTGTAGGAGACAGGAGTGGATGGGAAGAGACTGAGGCTGTAAATTGGGAGTTTGCATAAGTTGGGGGAGCATTCTTTGTCAGTGGTCTTGATGGTTTGGAGCCACCCCTGCCCCACTGTGAGCAGAGGTCCCTGCTCCAGACTCATTCAGGGTCTGAGCCCATATGGTTGGTGCACATCCTGCTGCCTCCTCACTGATTCTGACCCAAAGCACATCCTCCAGTGACCCTCCGGGCCACCCCTCTGCCTACCTTCTCTACCTAGGCCAATGAGATGCCCAAAAAGCCTGGTTCCTCTCACACCTCCCTCCACTCTCCTCTCCATTATTGCCGTTGGGGATCACCTTTCTTAATTCCCCCGTCCTAGTCAGTCTTAACAGTGCCCATCCCTCACCATTTCCTTGGTCAGTCCTGCCACCCATTGGCCCCAGGCTGTGTCCCTTCAGCTCTGCCTCACCTTCGTCCACCATGGATGGAGCACATTGACCTTGCTGTCTGTCACTAAGACCAGTCAGAAACCACTAGAGACCTAACAGGTTCTCTGGTCCATGGCTTCAAGGTCCTGCCCAGCTCTCCAGCCATCAGCTTAGGCCAACCCTGTGCAGAAGTGCTAGGTGCTTACCCACAGGACTGTGCCCAGTCCTCTCATCCTGGCATTCTGGGCCTTACAGAAAGTGGCCCCAAGCTGCCCTTCAGGGCTTCATCACCACCTCTCAAGGGAAGCCTGCTGCCCAGCCCTGGTCCCCCGAGCACCCCTTCAACTTCCCTGCACACCCTGTCCATGAGGATCTCCTGGTGCCTGGCTTCTCCCACATTTAGGTGATGCTCTGTATGTACCCATAGCATGTGCACTGTACCTTCTGTAATCCATCCCAGGGGGCAGTAGGAAGCCTGCCCTCTGCCTTGCCTACAAGGTGTACGTGGTAGGTGCTTGGTCATTGGCAGTTGCGTGGGCTGGTGTCAGCACACCTGATCTCTCCCTTTCTGGGTCCCTTGCCCCTGCCTGTCCTCTCTGGGGCACTGAGTATGGTGTAGGTGGCAGGGAGCCCCAGGACACTGACTGCCCCTGATGATTCTGCTTTCCCTCGACAGCATTGCAATGGTGTGGACTGGCGGCAGAAGCTGGACTCTCAGCGGGGAGCAGTGATCGCCACAGAGCTGAAGAACAACAGCTACAAGCTGGCACGCTGGACCTGCTGTGCGCTGCTGGCCGGATCTGAGTACCTCAAGCTTGGGTGAGATTGGTGTCCACCCAGCCTGGGACCATAGGGCACAGGCTTCCATGGCTGGCATCCCTGTGGGCTCCCCCTTAGCAAATGCTTCCGTGGAGCTCCTGGCCACTGTGACGACACCACGCCCTCCCCTATGTATCCACAGGTATGTGTCCCGCTACCACGTCAAAGACTCAGCTCGTCACGTCATCCTGGGCACCCAGCAATTCAAGCCCAATGAGTTTGCCAGCCAAATCAACCTGAGTGTGGAGAATGCCTGGGGCATCCTGCGCTGCGTGATCGACATCTGCATGAAGCTGGAGGAGGGCAAGTACCTCATCCTCAAGGACCCCAACAAGCAGGTGATCCGTGTCTACAGCCTGCCCGACGGCACCTTCAGCTCAGATGAGGATGATGACAATGAGGACGAGGAAGAGGAGGAGGAAGGTGCGTGGTCTCGGCCCCTTGGCAGTCTTCCCCAGACTTGGGGAGGGTCACCTCTGCTCCCAAGGGATCCTGGGACAGGTTGAGAGGGGCTGTCTAGGCCAAGGACACCCAAGGCCATGCCTTTGCTTAGAATAGCTCCCATCTCCAGTGCAAGACCTCGCGGTAGGGGAAATGGTGTGCTGGGGTGTCTCCATCTCCAGCTGAAAACGGTTCATTGCTCAAGGTCTTGGGGCTAATCATTAGCAGAGCTGGAACTCCAACTCTGGACCCTTGAGAGAAATAGTGGAGCTGAGAGACCCTTGGGCTGAACCTGGGCCTTAGACTACTGCCTGCACAAGCCACTGAGACAGCACACATTCTCAGGGTCTTCTGAGAGCCCCTGGTGTGACAGGGGTAGCTCTGGGCCAGCAGAGAGGGAGACCTGGGTTCCAGTCCCACTTCAGACTCTGGCTAGCTGGGGGGGGGGCCTGGGCAGGCAAAACCCCAGTGTGGTAAGGCTCCAATCAGTACCTCTCCAAACAAAGCCAATGTCAGCTCTCAATGGCTGACCACTCACCAGCCCCAGTGAGAGGACCCAATGGAGTGGCTTGGAATTTTCAGGAAGTGGACAAAAGGTTGACCCTTGCCAGGCACTTATGACCTGCTCCTTCTCTTTCAGAGGAAGAAGCATGAGCCAGATGCACACGCCCCTGCAAATCTTCCCTCTTTGACTGGAAGAGACTAGAGGACACCATAGAGATTGTCTGCACACAGTGAGGTTTATTAATAGGTGAAATAAAGGAGAAGCCTAATGAATGTGTTGGCTGGGTGCTTGGCATAGTCACTGACCAGGGAACTGGCCCAAAGGTAGTCAATGGAGGTTAGCAGGGAATGGCCCAGGTCTGAAAGAAGGGCTGTTGTGACTGAAGAATGCATCACCCTGCAGCCCATCCCTCAGCACCATAACACCAACCCAGGCTGGTTCTCAGCACCCACAGGCCAGTGAAGGCTCACTGGCCTGTACCCAGAGGAAAGCCTTTGGGTGCTCAATCCCTGAAATGAGGCCTCTAGTGGAGGCAGGGCCTCCACCCATTGTTGACATTGCCATATTGGGAGGAAAAAGCCAGGTGGGCAAGGTAGCAGCCACCCAACCAGTGTCCAGCATGGGCCGTGGGCAGGTCCATTATAGGATAAGGGAGGGAATGTTTACTGGACATGGAACAGTGGGGCATAAGCATGAATCTGCTCCTGTGATTCCTGGTAACTATGGGGCTTTAATCATTCACTGGGTCTCAGGCTGAGTCTCTGTTTCCTTGTATGTGGAATGGGTGATCCTCATAGTCCTTTTAGGTGTACAGAGTGAGTGTAAGCATTGCCCAGAGGAGGGATCTCATATGGGGTGTAGCCCTGGACCAGCAGCAGCAGATGATAGGGCCTGCGCTGGGGTGGGGAGGTCTGTTCTGTGGTCAGAAGTGGAGAAGGAAACTGCATATTGGACAGCTCTCTGGACGACCAGGGACAATCCTCTACCTGTGGGGTCTCAAATCGTCCAGTTGGCAGGGCTCAGCAGACCCTGGATGTTCCTCTCCAAATGAGATGCCCCCTTCCTCCAAGGCCCTAGTTTTATGGTGCCTGATATCTGGACAGCACAGGTGGGGCACCAGAAATACAGATTCTGACTGATGGACAGACCCTTGTCCCCCCACCCCCAATGAGGATCTACACACAAAATACAGACTCCCGTCGGTTGACAGAGGCTTAGGAGCAGATCTTGACAGACCTAGCTTGACCTTTGATGAGCTCACCCCTGGGCCTGGGGGAAGGAAGACCACGGGGTCACCCATTGGCCAAGCACTCATGGTCATCTCCAGGTCGGACAATAAAGGCATGGTGAGGGCTAAAGGGGCAACAAAGATCGGGAATAGGGGCTCTCTGGGTCATTGAGGCTCCTCCAGGCTGGGTTTGGTCACTAAGTGGATGTCCCATCTAGCTAGCTCCTATGGCTAAGCAAGTCGATTTACAACCTGCAGTTCACAGCTGTGGGACCTGTGATCAGAACTTAGAATCCCGCTCCAATGGAATCCTGTCAACCTGATTGGAGTGAAATGGGGCTCCCACCAGTCATCTGTCACACTGAAGGAGGCCCAGTGCCAGTGGGGCTATAGGGAGGTTTCTTCTGGTGCTTGGCCAACTGCTTCTCTTCACCTTCAGCTGCTCCTAATTCCGCAGTCCCGTCCCCTGTGAACAGCTGACAATCCCTCTTCCAGTGCCCAGGGGCAGCTCTCATTTCCACCCATGCCCCTAAGGCTCTAAAACATGGGTGGGCCTCCACTCTTCCCAGACTGGCCATCTTTACCCAGAACATCCTAATTCTCCTTTGAACATGGCACCCAGAACTGACCGCACCATTGGGGGAGATGGGGTGACCAGGCTTCCCCTCCATTCACCTTGTGCCCTTAGAAACCAAGAGTCTGTGATTACAACACTCATCTTGACTGGTTTTGCTCCAGCTTCCAAGGAACTGCTTGCCTGCCTCAGAAAAGTCAAGGCAGACCCTCAGACTGGACATACCCTGGCATCTTTGCTATGTATTCTGTGGCCCAAAAAACCTAAAACAGCCATTAGGACATTCCCCTCAGCACGTCCTCTGCTGTCTCATCCGGCTGGGAAGGTGACCCTTCTCGGGCCACATCTGAGGAAAGTGAGTCCTGTTGGGCACAATTGGCTTTTGGGCCCTGGTGCACCTCTTAGCTTCAGACTAGGCCACAGTCAAAGAGTCTGTCTGCTAACCATCAGGCTGGGTGGCAGGGACCTTTGCCAGCCAAACACACACCCCTGAAAGGCAGAAACCAGGCTTCCACAAAGTCCCCCGGTGTTCAGAAGCAACCGTGGGCTCCTGGAGGCCAAGCCAACAGGGCCCCACATCTATGTGGCACATTGGAACGATGGCCAGGCCCAGTAACAGATGGCAATCCAAGGCACACCCTTGATTCAAAGAGGTTCTTTAGGGGAGGGAAGACAAGGATGTGGGACCCTGCTATGGACCACAAACTACATGCCGTGGCCAGGAAGGGAGGACATGAGATGTGGGGCCCTACCACATCGCATGGGCCATGGCAGAGGAAGGACACCGCCAGCCTCCTGAGTGATGCAGTGGCCTCTGCTGATTCTCCCCTTTTCTCCATCCCCATCTTTGCCACATACATGCCCTCCCTGGACCTGACTGCCACTCACTGGGTCTGAGCCTGGTTTTTTGGTGTTTTTTTCCCCCTTGGGTAAAATCAGGACAAAATATTCATAGTTATCTGCTCCTGTGTCTTTTCTGCCCCCTCCCATTACTGACTCATGCTGGTCACAAGTGAGCAGGTGCCCATGAACAAAGTCTGATTGGACAGACATCTGTGTGTGGGCAAAGGATCTCTCAGCCACTGCCTCGTGGGTCCTCTGACCCTTCTCAAAAGCAGGTATTTAAACGCCTAAAATAAAATACTTCAGGTGACAAAGGAAACCAAGGGTGCTGAAGGACAGTCACAAATACTTTCTCCAGGTTAGAAACTTCAGTTCTTCTGTAAAATCACTAGAGATGGCTCCCACTGCCTCCATCCCCATCCCAACTCCTCTACTTTGTCACAAACACTCTGCTGGCCAGGGGCTGCCTCCAGCCAGGCTTCTCCCAGTGGTCATCTGCCTGGCCTGTCGAAGACCTTGAATTATTCTTGGGAATAATTTGAACAACACCCCCAATGCGCTGGCGAGGGGGAGCGAGAGCTGGGCTTATCCCCACTTTACAGATGGGGAGACTGAGGCCAGGGAGGGTCGGGAGCTACAAGCACCCTTGGAGGTCAGCTGGTCCAACACCTCATTTGACAAAGGAAGGAAACAGAGGCCCGGAGAGGTTCGGTGACTTGCCTAGGATGACAACTAATGAATGTATCCGAGGTGGAATTTGAACCCAGTGCCACAGCGCTATCCGCTGTGTGTGCTGGATTCTAACCCAAGTCCTCTGTTCATTTTTTTTCCCTTTGCTGCCCTTCACAGACCGCACCCACGGACCAGGATGCTTCTTGAAACCCCCCGGTGATGGGGAGCTCACTATGTCACCCGCCCCTTCGGATGCCTCTAGTGATCGGGCAGCTTCCAAGGCCCGCCACGCCCCCCCCCCCCCAGGGTGAGGGAGGGGAAATAAAAAAAAAATCTCGTTCTCTGCCCCTTTAAATCTCGGCGGGTCCCCTGACACGTGACTCGGGACTCTGGGACCTGCAGATGAGCGCAGCCGCAGCACAATCCTAGAGTGCCTCCCGGTCACGTGGTGCCACGCCCCTCCCCGCCCCCTGCTTCTAGGGGCGGAGCCCGAGGCGCTGCTCCTCCCCTGTCCGCGCCAACCTCGCTCTCATTGACTGCGCGGCGGCCTCGCGAGCTGCGGCTCCTCACGCTCGCTCTGGGACCTGGGAAGGAGAGGACAGGGAGGAGGGCAGGGAAGGGCGAGGCACGTGACCAAGGAGGGGCCTGCGCAGGTCACGCCCCCTTGGGAGGGCCACGCCCCACCCCTCCCTGCCCTGGGGGAGGAGTGACAGCCCTCCCCGCCAGGTGCAGGCCCTGAGGGCAGCATGACCCCCCCCCAGCCTGGGGGAAGGGGGGAGGCTTCCCTCCCCTCCACCCAGGGAAGCAGCATCCTTAGCAGTTGCCATAGCAACAAGGAGGTGATGGGGAGGCTGGTCCCTTGAGGTGACAGCTGACCTCCACGCAGGAACAGGGCAGAGAGGCCGCGGGACCTTCCCCATAGCTTGCTCCCTCCTCTACCATGGCCCCGCAAGAAGGCCCCCGGGGGCTGCTCCTGACCTTGACCTTGCACTCAGCGCTGAGCCTGAGCCCCTTCCCCGGGACATCCCTCTTTCCTCGATGGGACTACTGCATCGTGGGTGCCGGCCCTGCAGGTCTGCAGATGGCCCAGCTCCTGGGGCAGGCTGGCAGGGACTACGTGGTGTTCGAGCGGGCTGGGGCGCCGGGCAGCTTCTTCACCCGCTACCCACGCCACCGAAAGCTCATCAGCATCAACAAACGGTACACAGGCAAGGTCAACAGCGAGTTCAACCTCCGCCACGACTGGAACTCACTGCTGAGCCACGACCCGCGCCTGCTTTTCCAACACTACTCCAAAGCCTACTTCCCTCATGCCAATGACATGGTGCGCTACCTGGGGGACTTTGCCGACCAGCTGGGGCTCCAGGTGCACTACAACACAGCCATCGGCCACATCTCGCTCAGCAAGAACCAACACGCCTGGAATGGTCACTTCTTCATCCTCACTGACCAGAGGGGACAAGGCTACCAGTGCAGGTAACTATGGCCAGGCCTTGCTTGGACCACGGTGTCCTGTCCAGCCAAGTAGCCAGAGCATGGCATCCTGAAGAAAGCCAGCCTTGTGCTGTGGCCAGGCCCTGGATGTGCCTAAGTGACCAAGGCACTCAAGCCTTGTGCTGTGGCCAGGCCCTGGATGTGCATAAGTGACCAGGGCACTCGAGCCTTCTGCTGTGGCCAAGCCCTGGCCGTGTTTAAGTGACCAGGGCACTTGAGCCTTCTGCTATGGCCAAGCCCTGGCCGTATCTAAGTAACCAGGGTACTCGAACCTTCTGCTAGGCAGAAGTGAGTCATTCCATGGCATGCTTGAGACACATGAAAGGTGGGAAGATGCTCACACTGCTGTTGTTGGTGGCGAAATTCAGTCTAGAGGTGGTATCCTTAGCATTCCTGCTACAGATCAATAGTATTGGGGGTTCTGTGGGGGCTTGGCAAGAACCATGGGATAAGAAAGCAGGCAATTGGGAGAACCATAGGCTGGAGTCCAGCTCAGGAAAAGCAGAAAGTGGGCTGGACATGAGATGTAACTTGTCTCTGCTAGATAAGGTCACCAGTAGAGTTGGGAAGCCTCCCAAATTAACAAGAGCCCTACTAGCCTCATGAATGAGAGTGACCCTTATGGTGACTGTCAATAGTGATGGAATTATGGGGCTTCCTAACAAGCAAGGCTGTCTAGAAATGGAATGGCCTGGCTCTGGAGCTAGTGGGCTCCCTCTTCTTATAGGAGGTTCTCAAGCAGACACGGGATGTCCACTTGTCGAGAATGTTAGAATGGAGATTCCTTTCAGGCGTGGCTGGAGGAGTTCAGGAGAAAGCTCCATGCAGCCCTTGGATGTGACAAGCTCTGCGTTGTGTGAACCCCAGGCCAGGAGTCCACGAAGCCTATTTGCTGTGTATCCTTAGGCCAGGCACTTAAGCTGCCTGGGCCTCAGCTTCCTCACCTCTAACATGAAGGGCTAGACTTGGTCATCTCCGGGCTTCTCTCCAGATCTGAAGCCTATTCTACATTTGCTGAAGTGTTGGCCGTCTCATGCATTGAAGACAGTTGTTGACTCGTTTTTCATTTGCCACCAACTCTGTGACCCCACTTGGGGTGTTCTTGGCAGAGATACTGGAGTGGTTGGCATAGTGGGCATTTAATAAAGATTAATTGGTGATTGGTAGAAGCAGGCAAACCAGTAAACTGTAGATGAGAGACTAATTTGGCATAATATCCGTAGTACCCCAGGACTAACCAAGGCATCCTTCACTTTTCTCCCTGCAGCGTGCTCTTGGTGGCTACAGGTGTATCCGTCCCCAATGAGATTGACTTCCCAGGATCAGAATACGTGGAGGGCTATGAGTCAGTGTCTGTCGATCCAGAGGACTTTGTGGGCCAAAATGTCCTGATCCTGGGCCGAGGGAACTCGGCCTTCGAGACAGCAGAAAACATCCTTGGTTATACCAACTTCATCCACATGGTGGGCCGCTCCCGGATCCGCCTGTCCTGGGCCACCCACTATGTTGGAGACCTGAGGTAGGGTACCTGGTGGTCTGGGGGCTGGGAATAGCAAAGAAAGCCAAAATACCCGATGCAGGGGCTTCATAAAGAACTCTAATACTCTCTCTTTCCTCTCCCTTCCCCCCCCCACCCTCTCCCAGAGGATGTGATATCGTGGGCTAGGGGGAAGACTTTCAGTGATTGCTCCTTACACATTGGTGTGCTCTCAATTCTGTACTGTGGCTACAGATGCATACATGAGTCCAGAAGAGATTTGGGGACTTTAGCTTTCTTGAGTCAGTCCTCTGATGCCTTCTCAATGCCTGCATGTAACCATGGGTGATGGAAAGCTGTGCCTGTAGAGCACAGGTTGTACCACCCTGGGAAGTCTTTGAAGAACCAGCTCCATAATGGGCCATGGCATGTCTAACATGAGATCTAACCCAGATAAGGTCAGAGAGGCTCACCTGGCATCAGGGTGGTGAATTTCTTAGCTCCCCCTCTTAGAAATCTTCTACTGTGTCAGAGAGAAATTGCAGAGTTAGTGGAGAGGATCCCCAATCCCAGTGAAATCACAGGCCATCAAAGTCTTGAAGGAGGGGCAGCTCATGGCGCAATGAATAGAGCACAGGCCCTGGAGTCAAGAGGACCTGAGTTCAAATACAGCCTCAGACACTTAACACTTACTAGCCCTGTGACCTTGGGCAAGTCATTTAACCCCAATTGCCCTGCCTTCCCACTCTCCTCCCAGAAAAAAAGACAAAGTCTTGAAGGACCCAGGAGAACGTGTAGTTGGGCCAGGACAGGCTCACAATGAGAATTAGTCATGGCAAGACCTAGGTTTCTATGAGGACTCACAGTCTCTCTCTGGGCCCTAGAGCCATCAACAATGGTCTCCTGGACACATACCAACTGAAGTCCTTGGACGGCCTGCTAGAAGCTGATTTGAAGGACCTGGCTATCGTGAAGGACAGCAAGGGCAGACTACGCATCACCCTGCCAGTCTTCATGGAGAGAGCCAACAAGAACACCACCGCCGAGGCCGTCTCCCTCCCCCAGGACGAGGTGGACAACTTTGCCATGCGCGTGCCCTACGACCGTGTGATCCGTTGTCTGGGTTTCACCTTCAACTTCTCTATCTTCAGCAGGTGAGCCCGAGCCAGAGGCCCACTAGAGAACCATCCCACCCATCCCTGCTGGGGATCCTCTGGGAGAGGAAGGCTGATCTTGGCACAGCTCACAGCCGAGGCAGGAAGGCCTGTGCCCTGCCCCTGGCCATCATCTGTATCCTTTAGGAAGAGCTTTGGGTCAGGACATTGTCACCACTCACCCCCAAACTGAAGGCTTCCAGAGACATAGTTTTGAGGTTTTATAAGCCCTGGATCCATGATGCCACTCTCCCATTTTACAGATAGAGCAGCTCAGGCCCAGAGAGGTCTAGAATTCATTCCCAGCTTGGGCACCCAAAGCCAGGCTGCCCTCCCAGTTTGGGAAAGTTTGGTCTTCCCAAACCCAAGTAACTTTCCATCCTTTCTTCTTCCAGTACTCTAGGACTGGCCCCAGAGAAAGGGCAGAAAAAAAAGTACCCACTGATCAAAGCCAGTTATGAGTCCAAAAGAACCCGTGGGCTCTTTGTTCTAGGCACCGCCAGCCACTCCGTGGACTACAGAAAATCTGCTGGAGGCTTCATCCACGGATTCCGATACACAGGTGGGCACTGCCAAGTCATCAGGTAAAGGACTAACCCTGGGCCAAAGAGCTCCATGGGGAGCACAGGGCTGCAGGGCAGCTGGCACTAAAGCTGGCGGGCCTGGGCTCAGGCCCTCCTCCCTTCCTGCTAGATAGGGTTGGGGCAGAACCCTTTCCTGGTCTTTGCTATACCCAGCCCACCAAGGAGTGGTCAGGGTGAGAGCTTTTCTGTAGGACTCTGTCCTCCCTCTCCCTTCCTAGTTGGAGATTTTATCAGCCACAACTTATTATAACAATTAGCTCCATTTTTAGCCTCAGAACAAAGAATGTCCTGAGCTGAGGTCCGTGGGGCCCCTTTCTCTATTAGTGGAGTCAGGAAGGAGCTGGATTCTGGTCCTGCCTCTGATGTTCAGACCCTGGGCAAGTCACTAAGCCTCAGTCTTTTCATCTGTAAAATAGGCGGGTTGAGCTGGCTGAATTCTTGGTCCCTCCAGCTCTATAGCAATGATCAGCTGGTATTTCTGTTTGTAATTTCTCTGCATGAGGTTAAGAAAGTTATGTTATGGTTGGGAGATGAGTCAGAGGAGCTGGTAAATAGGCACATTCTGGATCTTCCCTTGCTTGGCATCAGGGCTCGCTGATTTCCCAGTTTTATTACTGCCTGTTCTCAAGTAAAGAATTTGAATGTCCAGGTTGTGTGATATCTGAGCAGCATCTAGCCTTGTTGTTCAGTAGTTTTCAGTCATGTCCTATTCTCCGTGACCCTATTTGGGTTGGGGTTTTTTTTTTTGGCAGAGATACTGGAATGGTTTGCCATTTCCTTCTCCAGCTCATTTGACAGATAGGGAAACTGAGGCAAACAGGGTAAAGTGAGTTGCCCAGGGTCACATAGCTAGTGTTTGAGGCCTAATTTGAACTCAGAAAGAGGAGTCTTCCTGACTCCAGCCTCCCCCCACCTCCATGAACTATGGCACCCCCAAGGTGCCCCCATCTAATCTAGTCCATACTTTAAAGGAATTTGCTTTCCACACACACACACCCCATAACCCTAATAAGGGGAAATTCACCACCTGCTAAAGCAGCCCCTTCCACTCTGGGAAGGCAAGCATCGTCAGGAAACATTTACTGGCCTCAAGCCTGACTTGGTGTCTTTGTGATTCCCTCCCTCGCTCCAAGCCAAATCTCGTCTCTGTCCACAGACAGTCCTTTGACTGCTACTTGTTACCTCTGAGCCTTCTCCAGGAGTTTTAACAAGCCCCAGTTTTTTGCACTGATGTGGACTGAAGGCCCATTGCTTTCTTGGTTGCTTCCCTCTGGGTCCTTCCCAGTTGTGGTCCCCAGAACCAAGTGCCATGTTTCAGATGTGTTCTACACAAGGCAGAGGTCAGAGAGGTGCTCGCCTCCTTACTCCTGGAAGCTATGATCTTAATGCAGCCCAGCATCACACTTACTTTCTTGGCTGCTGTGTCACTCACACCACTGACTCACATTGAGGGGTAGGGTTTCTGATCATTCTTTCTTAGACGGAAATATCTGACCTTATCAGAGACATTCACCTGGCCTAGGACAGGACTCCCATCTGAGGACCAGGGACCCCCAGCACCATCAGTGTGCCAGAAGTGCCATATGTTCTGACATTCCTGTCCCAAGGCAGTGACCAAAGTCCCTGACTATAAGCACGATACATGAAACTCACACATCAAGGGAAGAAGAAACAAGTCGTCCACACTGAATGGTGCCCTGTGAGCCCCTCCATCTTCCCCTCGATCCCACTGAGATCCATTACCCCAAACAGAAGGGGAGGGCAGAGGAGCAGTGACCCAACCGAAAGAGAAAGACTTTGACCAGCTGGGAATCACAGGCTGCTCAGAGCTGGAAAACATATTCAAGATCAAGACAGGTAGAGGAGGCAGCACCTGGAGACCTCATTTTGCAGGTGAGGAAACTGAGGCCTACAAAGTCACTTACACAGGGGTGTAAGTGGCCAAGCCAGGATTTGAAGGCAGGTCCTCCAATATCCACGTATCCTGCTTCTTCCTACTCTCCAGTCATAAATGGTTCACCTTAAAAACCTATAAACTTGGGGGGAAAAAAATCTCCTCTTTCTCCTTCCTGCCTCCTCTGCCTGCTTTCTCTTCCTGGCTCCTGCTCCCTCCCTGGCATTTGCCTCTAGCCAATGGCGGTCCCGTCAGTCTGCCATTTGTTAGGATTTGGATCCCCTTCATTTTATAAGTGAAAACTGCAAGGCTCAGAGGAAGAGAGTAAGGTGGAGAGTTACCAAATTATCAAAAAAAAAGCCTGAGCGAATCCAGCCCTCTGTTCCTCTTTCACAGGCTGAAAAATACCCATCATGGTGTAACTGAGTTATAATTGTCATATTGGAAAACTGTCTGTTCCATGGCACCTTATTGCATTATTGTTCTTTTAAGCTATTTTAAATACCTCCTGGAAGTCAAATGCACAAACCCACCTCAATGGAAGACTGAGCAGGAGTGCACCAGCAAGGGAAAGGGAAATTTAAGGCTCTCATTAGCAAAGGCAACAGACAGAACCCTCATATCTGGGCGGTTCTATGGATCTCTTATCAGCTGTTGAATGCACAGTTTACTGCACAGTGGGCTTCTACGTGGGCCAATTAATTTTGCCATAAAAACCATAAGGGTTTTACATCCTGACATCTCTGTATTTAAATTCGGAGCCCAACATTGCCTTAATGCTAGCCTTTACATTTCATTATTCCTCCAATTTGGCGAGGAAGGTTCATCATTTTCTCTATTGATTTCCAGACCATGTATTTTACATCCAAACACATGTTGTCAGGGAAATAGCCTGGAGAGGGTTTTTCAGTATCCCTCCCAGCCCTACATCACCTCCGAGCCCACCCACCTGCCATGCACACACCACTTAACTTCCCTGGTAGGTTTTGGGAAAAGATAACCTTCTGTAAAACCATGTTAGATGAGTGTGTGATTAACAGAGGGAGTGCTTTAAATGAGTGATGAGCCAGAAAGCATTATAATGGGATTTCCTGGTTCTCCAGCCCCATTATAACATATGCAGGATGTAACTGTGAAACACGTTGGTTTGGGGCATAGGAAATGCTTGCATGTATGTAAATGGTACGGCAATTGCCTGTTCACCCTTACAGGGCTTTATGCTAAAGAAGGCTTCCTGGAGCTTTGCATTATTTTCAAGAAGTATACAAATTCATGACTGCTTTCCTTGCCTCTCTGTCTCTTCTCCACCATTTTCCTTTCCCTACACCGCCTGAGGCAGACCACAACACTAGAGCAACTGCTCCTAATCCCCTTGCTCCTGGTCTGTGCTCTGAGTCCTAGCAGAACAAGGCTAATTCCTCTCACCCTTTCACCTGGCAACTTCTCGCCAAAAAGGCTTCTCTTCATAAGGATAATCCCACCCTCAGTTCCTACATCCTCCAGTGGCATTATTTTGAGGCCATTCTGGTCACCGTCTCTGGATACTCTCCAGGTTGTCAACGATGTTCTTAAAATGAAGTGCCCAATACTGTTTTTAAAGAGAGATTTAGGAAGTCAACGACTTCGTAAGGAGATGGGATCTGTGAACACTGTTTAGATTTCTGGTCCTCAGTTTAAGGGGCAAGAATGATAGGTTCTTGAACAGGAATGGAATATATCTAATGAGGCCTTGTGAAAGCATATTTGCCTGGAGATGTGTGGATCTGATCAAAAGGAAATTAAACCAAAAACAGAGGAGGAAGAAAACTGTCTTTATATGAGCAGCAGATATAACAAAACAAGAAGACCGTCACTGAAGATACTAGTCATTCTCTGGTAACAATATCCAGGAAGGAGGGCAGAAAGAAAGAAGAAAAATCAGGGCTTCATATGCCTGTATACCCAAGAGCAAGATTATGGGTAATGAAAAAGATAAGCCAGCAACCTTAATGAATGGAGGGAAAACTGAGTTCATCCCTGAGAACTGCTGGTATGCAACTCATGACAGCCATATGGTTTTAGAAACAGAAAATGTATTCAGAAGTAACAGATGCGATGAAAGGAGTGGAGGGGTGGAGTTACATTATACACCATATTAAGAACAAAGAGATCTCTGTCCTATTCGGGGAGAGCATGAATGAAGAGCTCATAAGTCAAGGCCAGTGCAGGCAGAAGGAACAGAAGGAGCGGAATGGTGGGAGGACATTACAGATTGCCCAACCACAACAAGGACATGGATGGTGAGTTTGAGAAACTGGTCACAAGACTGGCCCAAAGGCAGAATATTCTTTATCATAAGGTCCCAGCCCAATCTTTCTCATCTTATCTTCCACTATTCCAAGTGGCAGGGGATGAGAACTTCTCTGTAGGGCTGCTAGAGCGTTCTCTCTTGGACATGGAGAGCAGGAAGGTAGATTCTCAAATTAACCTTAATGATAACTTCATGCTTAGAGAACCACCATGTTGGAACTGATTTTGACCAATAAGAAAGAACCAGTTGCCAGAACAGAAATGAAATGAAGAGAACCTTGAAATGAAACTGCTTCTCCCCCTTTTAATGTATAATGGATATGAAGAGTAAAATTCTGACGGCACGAAGACAGACTACGCAGGGGACATGGGCAGGAGAAGGAGCAACATGTCTGAATGAGATAGGAGGCTTATGGAACAACTTCAGTTTTGAGAAGACCTGAGCAGAAGGTAAAAGCAAGACTGGGACACTGAACAGTAGCATGAGTCTCGAAAATCAGTGTCACAAGAACTTAAAGTTCAGCATAAGCTGAAGCTGGCACTGAATGCAGAAGATAAGAGGCCAATGACGAATGCAGAATGCAGGCTTTTTTAAAGTGTGTCAAGCTGGGATAGATAGGAGGGACAGTAAGGGATGATGGGGAGGGGAGTGGGAATCAAAGCTCAGATTTTATTTTACTTCTTTCTTCACCACTAGAAACTATCTCTAGACTGGTGAGAATAAACCAAAATTAATCAACAGGAAATTGAAACCAAGAAAATGAAGACCTGACAATGGGGCACTTCCCTGCCATTCATGAATTCAGGTCATCAGGCCCAGACAGAGTCTATCCAGGATAACAAAAGAAATAACAGATGGGCTCATTGAATCACTTTTTGTAATCATTGGGAAATCATGGTGAAAAGGGGAGGTGCCATATGGCTAGAGATGGACAGATATGGTCTTGTTTTTCAAAAAAGAGAGTAAGGGTAAGCATCATCAGAGTATAAACAAGTGATCTGATCCCCATTTTCTGGCAGAATTCTGGAATGTACCATTGAAGGAGTGAGTGATGAGTGTTTAGAAAAGGAATCTGTGGTCAGTAAGGACCACCTGGGTTCATCAAGACTAGGTAACCTCATTGCCTTTTTATCTTACTGGCAAGGTCTCATGATATTCTTGGGGACAAGACAGAGAAATGTGAGGTAGGTGATTGTAGGCTCAGAAGTGATTGACTGACCCCAAAGATTAATAATTAGTAATCATGTCATTTGGGGTTGAGTTCTATGGTAGAGAGCCACCAGCACTTCAGTAGCCTTGCATTTACACTGTTCAACATTCTTAGAAATGGCTTGAGTAAAGATACATGTGGCTGGGCTCTCATTTTCTTTTCTCTCCTCACCAGCACCTTAGCTTAGGGGCCTTATCACTTGACATCTGTATGTATGACTGAGGTAGCTCCAGAAGCTATAAGGTTCCCTGCTGCTAGAGACATTGACATGAAGCCTGGATGACAGCTTACTGGGGATACTGAAGGAGCTCCTGCTGTTTCAGTTCCTGCCCATGTTGAGATTGTGGCTTATTGAAGACCTGCTCTGCTTAATGCCCTTTATGTGCTCTGGAAGAGCCTTAAGAAATAGGAGTTTACAATTTAGCTGGAAATAATATAATTAACAATAACACAGGGCATTCTGTGAGAAATGGCCAGAGCAGAACATCATCGACATCCAGGAGGAGGTGGGGCAGTCATGGAAGAAGGACCACGGGGCCCTCCAAATACTGGGCAGACCTCCTGGGAAGACTTTATGGGAGCACCTGGAAGGAGTCACAGGTTGAGGACACCTGCAGGGGCCATCATCTGGAGAACTGGACAGAATGTCCTCATCCAGAAGAGCTCAGAGCCAGGGAGATACAGGAGTTTCTTTGAGAGAAAGAACAGTGAAGGGGCCAGGCTTATCTTGGAAGAGAGGGTTTTTGAGCAGCACCTTTGAGATAAGTAGGTGTCTTATGACAGGACTGGGAGAAAGTGTATTTCAGGTGAGAAGTGCATGAACAAAGGTGTAGAGATAGCCATTCACATGGTATGTTTAAGGCACGCAATGACTATGGACTAGGCTGTCTCAAGCAAAGGTTTCCCACAGGAGAGCAGTGGGAGACAAAGTTGGCAAAGTTGATTAAGATCAGATTGTTAGGAGCCTTGAATGCCAGAGTGAGAACGTTTGGGCTTTATCTTGTAGGCAATAGAAGGTCATTGAGTACAGAGATGACTGGTGAAAGCCTGCTTTCTTTGTTTTAAGCAAAATTAGTCTGGTTGCAGTGTCAGGCTAGCAATGAGCAAAGGCTGGAGGCTCTTACAGTCCCACATACAGATATCAACTAAGCCAAGGTGTTGGTAAGAAGAGAAAAGAAACCAAGACACAAAAAAGACCAGCCCTATTAAGGAAGAAGCAACAGGGCTTGATGACTGATCGAATATGTGATAGCAGACAAAAATACAGTCCCAGCAAAGGAACAATGGTAACAGCTGTGTAGCCAGCAATGCTCCAATGCCGCCCACACTGCATGGGTAAGCAAATGAAACAGCTTTATCATATAAATGTCGAAAAAACTTCCCTCCCCCCCATCTCAGCCTTCCCACAAGAAAGTGATTTACAAACTGCTGAATGTTCCCCAAATGTGAAGCTCTGATTATCCCCCATCTCTGCCCCCAGCAAGTGCACAGACATTACAATTAATCAGCATGTTTTCACGTTTTTGCCTGGCATGAGCTGTTGTTCTCCAAAGGCAAAAGGAGAGCAGCTCCCAACTCTGGAGAGAGAGAGAGAGAGAGAGAGAGAGAGAGAGAGAGAGAGTCATGAGCTGTTGTTCTCCAAAGGCAAAAGGAGAGCAGCTCCCAACTCTGGAGAGAGAGAGAGAGAGAGAGAGAGAGAGAGAGAGAGAGAGAGAGAGAGTGAGAGTGTGTGTGTGTGTGTGTGTGTGTGTGTGTTTCAATATAATCTAATCAATTTAATTCAACAGCTGTTTATTGGATGGCTACCACATGTCCAGCCATGTGCCAAGTGAAATGCAAAATGAGAAGGCAGCAACTTACATAGCAGAAAGCACACTGAACCTAGAGTCAGGAAGACCTAAGTTCAGATCCTTCCCTTAGATCCTCACTAACTGTGCCACTGTGGGCAAGTCCCTTCCCTTCTGTGGACCATTGTTTCCCCATTTGTGGAATGAAGAGGTTGGACCCAGGGTCTCTAAGTTGCCTTTCATCTCTAAAATCTGTGATCCCATGATACTTTTCATGAGGAGCTTCTTCATCTAGTGGGGGAGATGACGAAACACATAGTGAAGAAACATGCCAACCTATGTGTTCCTGATACAAAGAGCTGTGACAAGTGAGAAGTGGATGAAGACAAGGCAGCCTCTGAGTTTTCCATGGCAGCCTGGCCCAGCTGTGGGAGAAAGAGACTTGGAGCCAGAGAAGCTGAGTTCAGATTCCTCCCCAGACAACCTTGGAAAAGGCGCCTACACCTCTCTGCACCTCATTTTCCTCATCTCTGAAATAAGGAGTGGTCCTGGATGATCTCCGAGGTACCACGCCATTATCTACAGAGCTTCACAGTGCGGGCAGGACTCAAGCTGGGCCTTGAAGGATGGGCGACGAAGGTATTATCAGGAGGTGGAGACTGAGCCACCAGAGGTCCAGGTCCATTTGTGCATAAATGAGCACAGCCTGACTCAGGGGGTGGTTCCAGCAAGTGGTGGGAGATGCTTTTGGACAGACAGATGGACACCAATGAACATGATTCAGCAGGAAATAGCAACAGCACAGCTGTTTGACCGGTGAATACAGTGACAAAGGGAAGTGATTTAGGAGAACCAGCGTGCAAAGGATGGTTGAAGGAGACATCAAGGCAGATTGGAGGCATCAAGGCAGGGAAGCATCACCATGTATGGCCTTTAGGAAGGAAGAAGAGAGAATCTTTTTTCCTTTTTTCTTTCTTTTTGGAAAATTTTTCATTATGAGTGGTAACTTCCTGGGAGATAGAAGGCCAAAGGGATACAGGGGGAAATCTAGGCCACAAGGAAACAAAAGATAGCAGTAAAATTATATTTAAATGAAATGGGGGGGGGAAATCCACCTGATATTTTAAAGAAAGAAATAGTGACAGATTGGACATAGATGGTAAAGGAAAGGAAAGACGTAGAAGCTGATGACTGGAAGAAGGGTGGAGCATTGAGGGAAAGGGAGAATGGAGAAGGGGGAGGTTGGTAAGTGTGGGAGGAAGATGATGAGCTTGGCTTGGGATGTGCTGGCTCTTTGATGGGCCTGTGCTTGGGAGGCCCTCTGCCAGCTCTCCTTCCACTTCCCCAATACGCCCCGGCTTGTAGGACCAGGTAAGATGTATGATGGATGCCCAATAAAGGCTGGTGATGCCTTCCTAGGTCTGTTTGAGAAAACCAAGCAGCATATTTTCATTTACAGTAGGAGTGTGCACTTTTACATGTAATCTGCAGTATTGACATTTCCTCCATCACTTTATGTCTAAAAAGCCAACAAAACAACAAATTAAACCCTGACTTGGGGCATTTGCTGATTTCCAAGGAGTAGATGCTCACACTGAACACTGGACCATCAGCTCTCTGGATCCTCTTCAAGCTGGTTCTCACCCACCCCTCATTCACATGGTCCCTTTCTGTCTCCACTACAGCCCGAGCAGTTCACCGATTATTAGAGCATCGGCATCATGGCATCCCCTGGCCTTCCCCTGTCTATCCCATCACACAACTCACCAACACCATCATCCGCCGAGTGAATGAGGCCTCGGGCTTGTACCAGATGTTCGGCGTGCTGGCGGACATCATCCTTCTGAAAGAGTAAGTCATCCTTATCCTCAGTAACCACCCTTCTCCAAACCTGCCAGAGCCTTTGTTTCTCATTTCACCTTTGTCCACATCCCCTTCTCTCAGAAAACCTGTCCTGGTATTTCAAAACTTCCTTCGCTCTGTAACAGGACCATGGCAGTCCTAGCACCTGGTGGTACGTAGAGTACTTTCCATGGGATAACACTGTGCCCTAGTACTGCCCGGTGCTGCCCAAAGAGGACTGGCTTCCTGCTCAGTCCAGCACTATTGATTGAGCCTCAGAGGGGACAACGCAGGAGGTCATTCCACCAGACATCCAGACACTGTTTATCTTTGCCTTCCTACTCCATCCCATTCCACACCACCACCCCCTCGCTACCCATGGTCTCTTTTGTAGACAATTCCATGTTTTAACTCAGCTATTAATTCTATTACATGGCTCATGCATAAAAGCAATAAGGTTATAACCTTCTGGTCATCAGTCACTACCCCACCAACTTTCCATAGGCTTCATAGCCCTGATTATGCAATTTTACATTTTGATGATGGTTCTTTCAGACTCTATCCCCTGTGTAACTTGGGCTTTGGCTTCAGTCATGACACAGGGCATAAGGTTTAGGCCTTCTAGACACCCCACTGCCCTGGCAGAGACAAGTCTCTCCCCCTCCCCATTGCCATTTCCCTAGGAAGACCACAGGCTTCGAGTACCTAGAGGAATACCCCATCAAGATGCTGGCTGAGCTGGAGACCCTCACTGGGCGGGAAGCACAACATGGGCTTTTTGTTGTCACCATGGAATATGGCAAGAACTTCTCTGGACCAGACAAGGATGTCTTCTATTATGACCGGGCCGTGGGGGACGTGGAGGATGCCTGGCAGTCCAACTTCCTTCACCCAGTTATCTACTACTATCACTGCCTTCCCACAGGTGAGCCAGGGCCTGCCTCATTCCCATCCCAGGTGACCAGGGCTCCTGAGGGAAAACCAGGATAACTGGGCCCTTAACAGAAGGTCCAGATAACCAGGGAAACATGGACCAAGTTCCCTAGACCAGGGCACCAACAAAATATGATTTCTTACTAATTCATAAAAGAAGCAGCAGCCTGCATGGGCATGCTCCCCTATATGTCAGCTGCCCAACACTGGGTGTGTCTGAACAGAGAAAGGAAGCATGCACTCTCCACACTTTGTTTCCTTGGATTCCCCCTCCCCAAATAGCCCTGTGGAGCAACTGCTGTCAGTCTCATGGTATTGACATCACTCCTATTTTACAGACGTGCAGACTGAGGTCTGGAGGAGGGGCCGTGACTTGCCCAGGAGGCATCTGAGCATCAGATCTTCCTGACTCTGTGCACTCCTCGAGGCTGCCTTAGTGGTTGAATGTTAGACAATGCTGAGGTTCTGGGATCACGGAGGTAGATATTGGCTCAGAGAAAGGCCATGATGGTGTGAGACCCAGCTGCATCTCAGGTCACCTTGGTTCCTGTGTCTGTGAGGAGAGCATTAAGCCCGTGATACTGGCCCATTAGCACAGCTGGCCAGTGGCTGAAATTGTAGCAGGCAGGGACTGAGGGGCCCTGGTCAAGCTGCCTGTGCTGCCTCGGAGGGGAGGCCTGCTGTCCTCAGCTCCCCTCCCAGGCTGCAGTGGGCAGCTCCTGGTCTCAGCCTGTAACAGACTCTGTTTCTCCCCTTCCCCAGAGAAGGAGATGGCATCCCGGGCCCCAGGCTGGCCCCTGCCCCGCCCAGTCGCCATCCACCACATTGTGGAGGATTTCCTTACAGACTGGACTGCACCAGTCGCCCATATCCTCCCCCTGAGGCGCTTCTTGGAGAATTGCCTGAATAATGACCTTCGAAGCTTCTATGCAGGTAACCTGGGGAAACTGAGTCCTGGGGGAAGAAGTGTGGGGCATCCTCAGCAGCTCAGAGCCTCTGGCCTCTTTGCTGCTTAGTCCCCCTTCCCTGCTTCCTTAGCTTCCTTCATTCCTGCCTGCTCCAGTGCCTTCCAGACAACAGGGCCTCAGGGTGGCACAGCTTGTTAGCTGCTACCAAGGTGGGCTTTCACCCATTCATGAGACATGAACCCATGGGAATCCTTTCTCACTGTTGTTTTTGGACAGAGTCCTGTTTCCTGTTTGCTCTAACACGCCAGAAGCTGCCTCCCTTCTGCCAGCATGGGTACATGAACATGCAAGGGCTCGTGGGAAATGAGAGACTTAGGCGCCATGGGATCGAGAGTGGTCTCATGGAGGACTACGCTGCCATCAATCAACAGCAAACTGACCAGAAGCCAGGAGACCCTGGGATTCCAGTTCCTGCATCCCAGCATGCCACAGGCATTAAGGAAGAACTCTGACTTCTAAGAGACTCAGGCTGGAGACCTTTCCCAGGTCCTTCTGAGCCTGGGGGACCCAGCCCCTTCCACAGGCTTCCACCTGCCAAAGACCCACTCAGACCATTGTGAGTGATAGGACCAAAGTAATGCAGAGGATGAAGAAAGGCAGAAAGCAGGGACACGGTGCCCCCTCTGTCCAGATCCAGGACCTGGCACGTCCCTGCCAGGGGGCAGTGTGCCCAAGCACCCAGGTCCCCCTCAGGCTTGGCGCCATTGTCCTACCTTGTGTCTGTCTCCCCTCCAACAACCACCGAGCCACAGTTTTACCTAATCAAGACACCTTTGACTCAGCCTTTCACTCTCCTTCTTTGGGGAGGTGGGCTTCTCTCCAGAGGCCTCCTCTGCAGATCCATGTTGCAGGTGATGTGCAGTCACCAGGGGTACCCTCCCCACTGTGTGCCACCACATTAGGCATTAAGTCTCAGAGCTCAGGGTGGGTCAGCTCATCTTCCCCTCCAGGGAGCAGCAGAAGCCGATTCCCCACAAAATACAACCTCCAGCCCCTGGCCTTGCATCTAGTCCGGTCTGTGCCCACTATGAAATGCCTTCCCAGTAAACCCTGCCTGAACCACACTCCAATGTTTCTCCTCATTTTCATCCCCTGATCCCAGCTCTGCCCTCTTGCCACCGAGCGCAGCACCTCCCCAGCCTACCCACTCATATAAGGATAGACTGTGATCATTGTTGTCTCCCCTAGCAAAATACTATGTAATTAGCTCCTTAGTGCTGTCTCCCTCATTTTTCGCACAGGGCCTCGTGCAGCTCTGCTTCATCAGCCCCAAATGTTTTCTGACATTGAGGTGGAAAACTTGGCTTTTCTTTTTGCTGAAGTCAAGAGGTTTCTCTTCTCTCTCCATCTTCCGTTCTGCTTCCTGTTGTTTTTTGCCACACTTCCTCAACAAGTCTGTGCATGGGTCCCCCTCCCCAACCCAGGCACCATGGATCCCATTTCTGTATTGCTTACAGTCTGCAGAAGCTGGGAGTGTGGGGATCAGCATCCCCATTTCGAGGATAGGGAACCAGATTCACATAGGAATTTGGTCCCAGAACCAGGATTTGCACCCAGCTTTTTTGACTCATAATTCTCTGGTTCCTCTTTTGTAGCAAGCCCCTTAAACCCTTATATCAATAAAGAAAAAAACTTCTCTATTTTGTCTGGATCACAAATGAACAATTAGGAAGCATTTATGAATTATGGAGTACTCCAGCTCGAGTATGGAGGTGAACTTCTAGAGGCTGGCTGGTGGAGGAGAGAGCAGTTCTCTCAGCCATGTCAACATGTGAACAGAGTAATTTTCTCCTCCCTCAAGATTAGACAGAGGGCATGCTGTTTTCTTCCTGATTCTTCATTATATGCCTGCACAGGGCAGCTCTTTCCTTAGGTCCAGATGCCAAAATAAGCCTCCTCAAGTCTCATGTCCTGGGGCTCCCACCCACACCTTCTACCTGCCCTATTGTCCAGACCCACAATTCCTTAGCACCCTATAGGCAGAAGCCGGTCTGCATTGGGTTGGATTCAGCAAAAACCTCAAAACTCCCATCAGTCAGAAAGGAGACATTGGCAGCAGAAGTTAGAAATGATCCTGAGACCATGAATGGGTTAAGGTATGCCTGGGCGCTTTTCAGGCTACTCCCTAGCTGGGGTTTCTCCCTCTTGCCAAGGAATAGAATTGATGCCATCTTATGAGAATTCTAAGTTAAAGCTAGATATGCGTTTGGTGACCACACTGTTTCTTCTGGTGTCTCTGCAAATATATAAGATTGAGCTTGATCATCAGTCCTACTGTACCCATAACTCCTACCCAGTTGAACAGGAGTATATGCTTTCATCAAAGGCGGTTTAAAACCAGCTTGGTTGATGAGAGGCTGAGATGCTGTCATCACCACTGATTTACTGTTGTCTAAGTATGGCATCTGCTGTTTTTCTTCATCTGCTAATCCAATCAGCATTCCCACCAGATTGATTCACTTCTAATAAAACCATGATTCCATTGTCTACAGTGATTAGCTGACTTTTTTTTACATTCTGCTTTATTACTAATTTTTCAATTTCACACATAGAACTGTCTTCATCATCACCACATTTACTTTGCCTCGTCTTGATTTTTATCATCCTTGCCCTACCTGTTTCTCCATAATTTTTTTTTGGAGGGGGGAAGGCAGGGCAATTGGGGTCAGGTGACTTGCCGAGATCACACAGCTAGTGTTAAGTGTCTGAGGTCACATTTGAACTCGCGTCCTCCTGACTCCAGGGCCGGTGCTCTATTGACTGCACCACTTAGCCTCCCCTCTCCATAATTTTTCAAAAATAAATATAATTAACTTGAAGACTGTATATGCCATTATGTACAGCGCCCTCTCTGTGATCCTCTGCCATTTATAGTCTTGCTTTTCTGTTACAAATTTTCATCATTCAGTTTGGGGTTTAAGATACTTCTCTATTTTCAAATGGACCAAGATCCACAACTTCACTGGATTTTTTTTAAGTCAACCAGTGATGAGAATCAAATTATACTGAGTAGCTCGTGGTGTCTTTTCTAGGGAGCTCATAAAAAATGATTGGTCCATCTGAGGAGAAAAGTAATTAGGTCTGTGAGGAGGAAGCAAGCTTAGAACAGAGTGTATATGGGGGTGGGGGTGAGCACCACACAGTGAAATATTGAGCCCACACTCATGCCACAGGATTATGAGGAGAAAACTGGCATGCTGGCACCATCCTTAGTCATCCATATGTGTCCTGGAAGCACAATCCTTTTTTAAAAAATTTTAATTACATGTAAAAAGAAATTTTGACATTTGTTATTCCAGATTCTCTTCCTCCTTCCTTCCTCTCCTTCCTCATTGAGAAAGCAAGCAATTTGATATTGGTTATACATGTTTGGTCATGCAAAATGTATTTCCATATAAGTTGTATCGTAAAGAAAAACACAGACTAAAACAAAACAAAACCAAGAAAAATAAAGTTTAAAAAAGTATACTTCAATCTGCATTCAGACTTCATCAGATCTTTCCCTGGGGATGGATCAGCATTTTTCATCATGAGTCCTTCAGAACTGTCTTGGATCATCGTATTGCTGAGAATAGCTAAGTCATTCACAGTTGATCATCCTACAATATTGCTGTTGCTGTGTACAGTGTTCCCTTGGCATCACCATTCTGTAAACAAAACCTGTCTCTGAATTCTTCCTATGGATAAACTCATGGGAAATGAGTGTGCCTACTTAGAGGCACATGTCTAAAACCCACCACATTTGGATTATGCTTCTGGTGAATGAAAGTTCATCCAGAGGAATGTGGTCAGTTCATCACTGTCCACCAGGCCTTCAAAGGCACAAGGAGCTCACTCAGATCCTTCCACACTGCCATGTGCTGGGCCTCCCTTTCTGTAAGCGCAAAGTGACAGAAATGAAGGCATGGTTCAGATCCTCCAACCCAGGAAAGAGTGTGCTCCCAAGACAAGGTCAAAGAATACACTTGATGAGATAAAAGGTGCCCCAGAGAAGAGGGGTCAGCCCACTCCATCAGCTGATGCATGTGCCCATCTTGTGGCACAGCAGGCCCACGGCACCAGGCTCCTCCTGAGTTGGCAGTAGTATGAGCAGTCATTCCTCACTTAAAGTGCAATATATTATCTGACCAGTTATGACATCATCCCCAAAAGCCAAACTGGATTCCTGTCTAGAAAATAAACCACAGATCACACCACTATTCTGCAGATGCTCATTAAAAAATAGGCTAAAAGAGCTGACGAGGGAAAGATTCTTGTCAGATTTCAGGCTTTAAAAAAGCATTTAATTCAATCTGGCATCCCAGACTGAAACTAAATCTGCTGTATCGTGAAGTTGATGGAGAAATATATGAGACACTTCAGTCCAAGTATTTAATCTAAGTAAATCACAGCACCAATCCATTTACCCAGAAATGAAAATAATGTGCGCCAGATGTCCACGGGTTATGGCAGGGAAAGAACGATGTAGAGCGTTTGCTCTAGTCTAACTCCTTCTCCGTCTCAATGTACACATCGCTGATGTGCCTCTTGCTGGAGCCAGCTCCAACATTAAGGTGTCCAGTAGTACCTGCTTCATCATTCACTGGAGATGCCATCTGCTAGGTCCTCAGCACACCAACCCCGTGCTGCTCCAAAATCAACTACAATGCCATTTCTGTGAATCAACCCAGAGAAGACCCACATTCTCAGTGCAGAACAGCCCTCAATACAACCACTTCAGATTCCATCTGGCCAGCTTAGAAAAACAGGCCAGAGCTTCAGAAAGCTGGCTCTATCTTGGCCCCACAGTGAGAGGTACAAAATGTAACTTAATCACATCTTCATTAAGTCCCCATTATGTTGTAGGTAATGGAGGAGAAACAAAGATGGACAAGATATAGTCCCAGCACTGAAAGAAGCCCTTGGAGTTTGCAATCCAGTGGGGGTGAAACGTGTCCATGAATAAAATAGAATACTTGTGCTGTAAGTGTATCTTTGGGGCACATGTCAGATATAATGCAGTTTTACATATGGCAAGTTTACGAGATGACCAAGCCCAAAGGTGAGGGTGAGGTCATTACCAGCTGTCGGAATCTGGGAAAACTTCCTGGAGGAAGGGGCAGTTACCTAAAAACCGGAAAGAGGTGCAGAATGTCAGCAGGCAGAGACAGGGGGAAGGGACGGCAAAGAGGGATGCTGGTAAATTTTTAACAGCCAGATCTATGGGGGAGAAGTACCCATACTTGTAATTTCATCTGCACTATAACCTTTTTCTCCATCCCTCTCAAGTCTAAACCATCAACAAAAAAAGGCAAGTTCTGACTCACAGCCTTTGCCAGTTTCCAAGCCATAAATGCTCACCCTGAAATTTTAATAATCGCTTCTCCTAAGGGATTGAAACTGGCTCCAGCATGCCTCTGGGGTGGGACGGACACCCACTAGAAGGTGCAGCACTGGCCAGACCCAGAGGACAGATGGCCTTGGAAGCTCTGAGGGACGGCAAGTAGTACAGAGTATGAGGAAAAATAGTATGAAATTTGTTATGTTATGTTAACTTTTAAATAGGTCTAGAGAGGTCAAAGGGAATCCAACACAAAGAGCCAGGGGTTCCAGACTAAAAAATTTTAATTTTTATTCAGATAATTGGGAGATATTAATAGTTTTTGACAATGGGAGTGACATGATCAGAATTTTTACTTTTGGGTCATTTCAATTGTGTCTGACTCTTTGTGACCCCATTTGGGATTTTCTTGGCAAAGATACTGGAGTAGTTTGCCATTTCCTTCTCCAGTTCACTTTACAGATGAGGAAATTGAGGCAAACAGGGTGAAGTGACTTGTCCAGGGTCACACAACTAGTCAGTGTCTGAGATCAGATTTGAACTCAGAAAGATGAGTCTTCCTGATTCCAAACCCAGTGCTCGATCCACTGCCCCCCAAAGTGATCAGAATCCAGTACCCCAAAAGCATGACAACAAAACTTAGCAAGCTATTGTGTTTTGAAAACCTCACTTGATGATAGAGTCCTTAAGAAAGCAATTACTAAAATAATTTACTAGTATAAGGTTCTCCATTTCAAATGGACCGTATCTAAGTTTTATATCAGCCTGCTTGGAAAAGATGACTTTGGTAATTTCAGAATGCATCTAACCCAAGTATGCCCTCTGCAACCTCAGAAGTACTCATGATACAAGCTTCCTGTCAACACTACAGTAGCTGTATCATGGGATCCTTGGCTGGAGTTGGAAGGGTGAACCTCAGAGACCATCTAATCCCTCCCCATCATTTTATAGTTGAGGAAGCTAAGGCCCAGAGAGAGGAAATTATTTTCCCAGGGTTTCATGGGGAGTAAGAACAGAGCTGGGATTCCATCTTGGGTCTCATGATGCCAAATTCAGGATTCTTCCCATTGTACCCCACTGCTTGCAAACCCATCTGCTGTTCTTCATCAGCTGGGTTGTAGGAGATGCTGGCTCCATAGTCAAGGGTTTGGCAGCTTTAGCAGCCAAAATGGAGCCTGGGGAAATCCCAGCTTTAGTCCAGTCAGGGAATAAGAATGCACTTGATAGTGTTAACTATAGCTTGTCATAGGGATCACACATCCCTGAGTCACAGAGATCAGCAGCCATATTCCCCTGAACAACAGCTGATTTTCTTACTGACCTAATCTCTGTGTCAGTATGTTCTCATTAAGAGCACTGGGTTGATATTCTGAGACTCCTCATGTGAATACCACAGTTGAGACAATGTGGAAAAATGATAAATAGATTGGCCTTGATGCCAGGAAGTCTGGGTCTCAACCATTGTATTTACTAGCTGTATGAACTTCAGCATCTCTATGTTCGTTTTCAAGCAGAGAGAGGGTCTAATCAGAGCTAGGTTTTATTAATATTCCTGTGGCCTCAAAAGGGAAGCTGGACTGTCCTAAGAAGATTCAATATCCATCCTCCCCTGTAAAATGGAAATAATATCCTATCTACCTCACAGGCTGCTAGGAGCATCACATGAGACATTGTATGCACATCTCTTTGGAGCAGAGGAAAGTGCTATTCCAAATGTGAGCTTTTTAAAAAAAAAAATCAGACCTTTGAATTCATTCCTATCGGGAACTTCGTGAGTGATTCCCTTTACCAAGACAGATGGGCACCCACTTGCAACCCAAGTGCTAGAGGGCAGCTTGGGGGCACTGAGGATGTAAAATACCTGGCCTGGAGTCACCCAGCAAGGATGTATCAGAGGCAGCAACTGAGGTCAGTTCTTCCTGACTCTGTGGCCAACTCTCTACCCATTACACCATACTGCCTCTCATTAATATCATAGTCTTTAAAATATTTTGATATTATTTTAACAGCCTAAGAGAGAAGCCCAGTAGAAATCCATGTCAACTGCTACCAGTCACAGCCCAGGCCCATATCCTATTATATCTCCAGACTGAAGCCTTCCAGCCCATCTGCCCACCTCAAAATTCCCACCGTAACCATCCAACCTACAGATCACCTGCCCCAGGTGTTTTGGTAGAGCAAAGCTCTGATTATGACATTCTATAACCATCATTACCTTCTTGCCTATAGAATAATGTATTGATTCCTTAAGCTCTCATCTAATTCCCTCCAGAATTGGGTCTCAATCTATGAGAATGGCAGAAAGTTTCTTACGAGAATTCATTTAAAGAGCTAGAGATGTTTATCTAAGAAGAAACGATTGGCATGGGGGTGGGGGAGCAGTATGTGTAAAGCATTCATACAGAGGATTAGATCGGGAGTCCTTCACCTGGAGTCTGTAAACTTCTTTGGTTTTTTTAAGTATGTGGACAACTGTATTTCACCATAATTGGTCTCCTTTCCTACCTTATTTTATGCATTTGAAAACATGATTCTCAGAAGGGATCCATAGGCATCACTAGACTGACTTCCCAAGAAAGGTTGAGAGGCCCTGGATTAGATCTGTTCAGATTGTCCCCAGAGGACAGAATTAGGAGCTATAATAATTGACAGCTCACATTTTTACAGAGCATACGTACATATATGATCTTGTTTGAATCTCATAGCAGTGCTAGGAAGTGGGTGTTCTTCTTTTCCCCATGTTACAGGTGAAGAAACCAAGGCTCAGAGGATTTGTTCAGTAATCTATTCAGGGTCATAAGTGTCTGAGGCAGGATTCCAACCCAATTTTTCCCAACTCCAAGTCCAGGGTTCTGCTCATATACCAGAAATAGATAGAAATTGCAGAGAACTAGATTTTTAACTCAATATAAGAAATATTTCCAAACTCCAAAGAAATGGGATTGGCTTCTTTGGGAAACAATGGGTTCCCCCACCCCACCCCACCTGCCATGGAGGTCTTCAAGCCAAGGCTGAATAACTATTGTGGAGGGGGAGCCATATAAAGGATAGACTAGGTGGTTCCTTCCAACTCTTGAGCTTACATGGTTTCCAAGGCAGCATGGTGGACAAACTCAGGAGGAGCAACTATATGTCCATCATGAGCTGAGGTGGAGGGGTATAGAAAGAAATGGAATCTCATAGGTAGAACAGATTTCATTTCAGAGGTCATCCAGTCCAGAGCTATACCTGATTATAAATCTCTTCTACAAGAAACCTGAAAAGTGGTCATCCTGCCCTGCACAAAGACTGCAGGGAAGCCCACTACCTCCCCAAACAGTCCACAGTACCCCTGGATACTCCTGAAGCATCCAGGAAGCCCTTCTCCTTATTAAACCCAGAGCTTGCCCCCTGCATCTCCTACCCATCATTCCCCATACTGAGGCAGCTTTCTCAGAGCTTTTAGTAACACCCAAATAAGCTTTTCAAACACTGCATTTCACCCAAGTCTTAGTACAATTCGTGCCATGCTTAGGAAATGTCCTTATTCAAGCAACACTGGTTACTCAGTAGAGTGAGCAAAATACACCCATTCATTTTGAGTGAACACCAACCAAAACATATATTTTTAAGTAGTGTTTTCTAAACACAAAGGAGACACTTTGCCAAACTCCTAGGAATAAGAGGCTTTCCATTTCAATAATTGGGTAATTTGTGGGAGGTAAGACAGAGGTGTTAGAAGCCTTTGTGTGAGACACTGAGATGTAGATATAATGGAAATAATAAAATACTTTCCTCGATTCTATTTCTTGCCACGTTGACTTTTGCATTTATTGTCTAATATAATAATTGAATGATCGTGCATTCCTGACTCTGCCATTTTCACCCCTTAAAATCCTATCCATCCTTCAAGACAAGAATCAAATGCCATGTGGAACCCTTCCCTGCTTCCCCGCCATTGGAAGTGATTTCTCCCTACTCAGAATACCTGCAGAATATTATTCAATCCAGACAGTAGCACTTACTGCCTCATATGGTCTTATAGCTACTTCATAGGATCACAGAATTTGAGAACTGGAATGGACCCTGGTGGTCATCCAGTCCAACCTACACATGAAAGGAATGCATGTCCACCATAACATAACCAAAGAGTATTTGTCCAGTCTCCTCTTGAAGAGGCAGATCTCACCACCTCCAGAGGCAGCCCATTCCACTTTCAGGCACCAATCAATGTTATAAGTTTTTCTTGACATGAAACCTAAATCTGTTTCTTTGCAATTTCTAAAGAGGCAATGATACTCTGTATTATAGTATGAACTTAAAGAAGGCAGCAATCATTTTATTCATTTTTTTTATCCCCAACAGATTCCAACCAAAGTTCTTATGTATAAAATTTACCCAGTAAATATAAATGCTTAATGACCGAACTATACACAAAATTAATAAAACAGAGCCTCTTCATACACATCTCCAAGTTCAAAACATATTGTGGATGTGGATCAACATCTACTCAAGCCTTTAGCTTGTGAGCCCCCACCAATATGTTTCTTTTTTACCAACCAACCTAAGGACACATTAGTGCAAAACAAAAGACATTTAATTAAACAATGTATTAAAATAAATGAACCAAAAGATTTCTCTCATATACAAAAGGCTTTTCTTTCCCTCATAGGTAGGGGTTTGAGGGGGAATATATACAGGGTTCACATATGAAGGTGCAAACATATGAGAAACATGCATGACCAGAGAATCTGTATGGCTAAGGCAACCCACACTTTTACTGCAGAGCTACTGGTGTCCTCTAGTGAAGTCACAGGGGGAACTTCACAGCACTGAGGAGCTGGTGACCTCTGCTGCTCTGTTGGCTGAACTGCATTGTCACTCTCAGCCAGGTTTCTCTACTGATGCTGCTTCTGCTCTTTCCTTCCATCTGCTGGCTTTTATCTGGGGTGAAGCTTCTTTTCCCTTGGAGGAGGGGTCATAGCTTCAGGGGTTAATTGCTTCCTCTGTTATGCTTCCTTCAGACTTCCTAAACCATCTGAGCAATGGTCACAAAATTCTTTTTAATTCTTACCATATCCCTAGTCCAAGCAAACCATTCTCCAGGAATCTACTTAGGTAAAAGTTGAGTGAAGATATGATAGTGAAGAATTTGCTTTCAACCCCTCCCCCTCCCTTTAACACCCCATGTGTTTCATGCAAACCAAAGGAGCAGGGCAGGTTCAGGGGGAAGGAAAAGAACTGGAGCACCCCACCTTACGTATGTATTGTAACACACACACACCCTTTTATTTAAGACAAAAAATGAGACTCTCTATCTCTACTACAAAATAGTTACATGAACCATGGAGCTACAAAGGGACAGGGGAATGGATTCATCTGGTTACCAAACTGATTCTACACTATCCTTCTGTCTCATTTTGATAATCACTTATTCATTGAATGAATCTTGACATTTTCTTTATTTCAAAATCATGTGGGTTGCAACAGTCATTTTTTTTCTGGGTGTGGGGGAGCCTACAGTTCTCAGAACTGCTGTATACTTAGATACAGTGGAATTAGAGTATTCTTGATGCAAAAGTTTAAAAAAAAAAGTTTCCCTCACATTTTCAATGTAGGTCATTTTACAAGATGGGAGATTTTGCAGGCAAATCCGAGCATCACAATTCTTTCTTCTGGACTACATCTCACATATATATAGTTATGATGAGGATTAGATGGGCCAGCATAGTGGTGCCTTATATTAACAGAGTTCTTAATACTTTTCCACAAACATTGCCTTTCCTTCCCTTGGCATTTAGCACTTTCTACTATTTCACTTCAAGCAATGTTTGTCGCCTTACCTCCTGCCTATTCCCCTCCAGTCTCCAGACTCTGCTCCAGTCAAATTTGCTGTTTAAAAAACAATATGCCCCATGGTTTCCCACTTCCATGTCTTTGATTACTGTGTTATTTCTGCCTGAAAGGCCCTCTCCAACTCCCCAGCTGTGCCAATACAATTCCTACCCATTCATTGAGGCTCAGGTCAAATGCTCCCTCTTCCATGGTGCTGTCCCTGATCAAGCTTTTCCATCTCCAAACTATCTTTGGACTTTATACCTTTCTTATTATATGTTCATATTCTACTTTGTTTAATAGTATCTTATAGTATTCATATGTATCTTACATATTCTAGTAAATGATAAGCTTCATCAGTAATGGAGTTGCTGCTTTATTCTAATTTGTAATGTATTCCCCTTCCTCCTCCCCTAAACTCATCGCACACACACACACACACACACACACACACACACACACACAATATCTTTAACTAAGCCTTGCATATAGTACAGACTTCATTCTGCTCAATAAACGTTGAAGTTCCCACTATGAGCAATATATATTTGTTGAACGAAATGAAATAAATGTAGTCTTTCTAACAAGCTTGTTAGGTAGGTAAAGAAATGTTAATCCAATCACTTTACAGATTAAGAAACCAAGACCAGTGAAATGACTTGGTGAAAGTAATACCTTACTCAAGAGAAAAACTGGTTCTAGAACTCATATCTCCAGAACCCCATAGCTCAATAAACTTTCCAGACAATGACAATGCAGAAATTTCATAGTTTACAGGGAATGGCATCTCACTTGTTCTTTACTTGGCCCTGGGGTTCTATGGTGAACCAACCCAAGAGCAGAGTTTGAATATAGTAAATTAGCCCTGGGACTGCCATGGGCAGGGGGGGACAGGGCGACAGAACAATTTTGGCAAAAATTGCTTATTATCTTGGGATTTTGCTCACATGTGGATTGCAACTGAAGCAGAGTGGCAACTACACCCACTCCACCCATTGATAAGAAATTTTAGTAGTGGCAAAATTGGCAAAATAAACTCCTTATTCTGTCTATAAGTCATTTTAGAGTAAGGCATTACAGAAAACTGTCCTTGTTCATGGAAAGTAGGTCCTAAAGATCCCTCTAAAAAGGAAGCTTTTAAAAATGAAAGAAAGGGAAAGAGGGAGAAAGGGAAAGGGGGGGAAGACAGAGAGAGAGAGAGAGAGAGAGAGAGAGAGAGAGAGAGAGAAATGGAAGCATAGAAACTGACAATTTTCCAATCCTACAGACAATTAACCATGTTATGTCTCCCTCTTCCTCCCTTTAGTCCTTGTCAATCTCTCTGCAGAAGAAAGATGTCCCCATTGCAGAGTCTATTTCCAGTCAATAGCAGCTGTTGAAGTCATTGATGCAGGACTAAATCCCAAACCAAGAGCACAAGTTCCAAGGATTCCCAAATGGACTGGACCTTGTTGTTTAAGGCTTTAAGGATAGGACTTATGACTTCATATAGGTAACTCCTGGAAGAGGAAACTTCCTCTATCAAAGGAAGTCACCACATACCCTGCAGCCTCTAGCCTTAGAGTTGCCTAGAGAACAGAGAGGTGAATTTGTCCAGTCACTCATCTGTGACTTCTGTGGCTTGCTGAGAGCTACGCAGTCAGAATGTGGCAGAGGCAGAACTCATGTCTTCCTAAAGACCTAAGCTAAGATCTAATTCTCTAGTCACTACTGCCCTGCTGCTTCTCCTTTTGTCCAAATTCCTGATCTTAGAGATGAAGAAACTGATATCAAAGTCATTAGCAAGGGGCAGCTAGGTAGCACAGTGAATAGAGCACCAGTCCTGGAGTCAGGAGGACCCAAGTTCAAATATGGCCTCAGATACTTAACACTTACTAGCTGTGTGACCTTGGGCAAGTCACTTAACCCCAACTGCCCTGCCTTCCCACCTCCAAAAAAAAGTCATTACAAGCTCATACAGATGATGGTAGCATTCATGCATTTATTCATTCAATACATCTTTATTAAGTGCCCACTACGGGCTAAGCAAGGTACAGATGCAGGATTTGAACCCTGGTCCTTAACTCCAAATTCAATAAGCTAATTTATACTATGTCCTACCAAAGCAAGTGGCAGTTGAATTAAGGTACACATGGAATATTCAAAACTTCAAATCCACAGCCTTTCCTGTATGTCTTGAAGACAATAGTACTAATGGTAGAAAGGGTCTAGAGAGCCATGAGATTAAAGACATTCACATTTCCAGCATAAAATGTGGCTGTGCTCCATCTTTCATTTCCCATTTGTCTGGCTGCCTCTGGGGATCCTAAAGGGGAGCAACAGAAAAATGTGATGCCTTCCCATTTACAAATGAATGAATAAGAGTATTAGGAATCACAGTAGAGCCAAGAATAAAGCAGAGGGACCTTACCAATTTTAACAGACTGGATCAAACCAACTTGAGATGACTTCTTGCCAAAAATTCTACTGCAGGACATTTCTGAGCCAGCATACTAGATAAAAATACTAGATCAAACTCTTCTAACATGGCCAACTGATATATCCCCCATTTCTACCTGACCAGAGACTCATTTTATTTTTGAGCTTTTTAAGGCTATTATCATGCTTTTGGAATACACATAGAGACACACAAATACACACACATACAGGCTTAGAGATGTGTTGTTGCTGTTGTTGTTGTTGTTTGTCCTTCCTTCTCAAAGAGGACCGTGACATCAAGGAGGTGATGCCACGGCATGCAAGTGAATTGGATTTAAGTGAGGGAAGGCTGTGCAGAGTCACCAGCCTCACTTTCAAGATTTAAAGCTGCAAAGGACCTTAGAAGTCATGTAAGGTTCAATTCCTTCATTTTCCAAATTGAAAAATGAAACCATGTTCACAGAGGTTAGGTAATGTCCCCAAAGTCACATAGGCAGTAAGTGGCAAAGTCAGGATTTGAATCTAAGATCTCTGATTCCAAATCAGTGTCTCCCCTGCCCCCATCAGCACCCCATTATTCCTTTAGCTAAGACATTCTTAGAGGGGGAAAAATGGCCCTATTTTTCTCATATCTAACTTTCCTAAGTCCAAACCAATTTCACTCAAGCTTAAAGGACACTTTTTTGGCAACTTTTTGAAAACTCATGACTTTTAAAGGCTCAGCTTAGATCCCACCCCTTCTATGAAGCCTTCCCTATTCCCTTCTCTGCTCACCCTCTACCCTAACGAGCTCATCTTTATTATATTTCTAATGTACTTTGCACATCTCCTTTACAATTATTACCTAGGTTATGATAGCTCTGTTTATGTCTCATTTCTACAAATAAGAAGTAAGCTTTTTGCAGGCAGAGGTTAACAAATGTCATCTTTGTCTAAGGATTGGGGTTTTTATCCTTACTCCAATTAACGTAAACACAAAAAAACCCAGATTTATTCACTTAATCATCAGTCGAAGTTATGAACAAATATTTCATCAACTGGGAAGAAGCATAATGTTTTGACCATAGATAAATAGATGATCTTTCTGTGTGTGTGTGTGTGTGTGTGTGTCTCTCTCTCTCACACACACACACACACACACACACACACACACATATGCACACACACACACATATACACATCCCTTTTAATTAGCTAAATAAAATGCACCTCTCAGCCTATGTTTAACGCAGAAAGTCAGTTTAGAATAATGCATTTCAGCTGCAGATCAGTCTAGTAATGGGCCAAAACAAGGTGAAGAACTACTACTAAGAGGGAAATGTTTGGGGGGAAAGTATGAATTAAGTTTTTCTTCCCCTTCTCACTCATGGGCCTTGTGAACTTCCAAAAGTGGTAAGATCTGGAGTTCCTATTAGTAGCAGTGTCTTTCAAACAGCAATGTCTAATGGTAACATCTATATCAAGAGCTAAAAGGTATAGTGAAGCCAGTTACAGAGGAATACACAAGGGGAAATTGATGAGGACCCCAAGAAGGTAGAAGAGAACTTCCGATAATCAAAAGCTATGAATTTGTCATTTGGTCACACGTGCTAAGTTTAAACCTCTTGTGCCCATAGACCTTAACTGTGCACTGAGAGAGTCTGCCTCAGGTTAGGAGATGTTTTGGTAAGAACAATCTTTTCTATACCTTGCTATACTCAATAAATAGTAAGCCATATAATTTACTAAGCTATACCAGTTTAGCAAATATACTTAATAAAAACCAACTCAGTATTGCTGATAAACAGTGGAGAGTGCACTGATGAGGGCTCATTAACAATCATATTAGAAACCTCAGCCCCTTAAGCTCACCCCTAGAACCCTGGGGTGATGGTATTTGGCCTCTGGGGGCCCACCAGTGAGTCTCAGTGCCCATTTAAAGAACTATGCCCCAGTAGCTAGCACAATGCTTTGCACAGAGTGGGAACTTAATTATTTGGTTATAAATGGGATTTAGAGCTGTAAGAGACCTTATAGATCACAGATCATCTAGTCCAGTGGTTCTCAACCTTCCCAATGCCACGACCCTTTAATACTCATATGTGGGCGTATCTGCATGTGGGCGGACCCACCTGGAGATGGATAGAGGAGCAGTGTCTCAGTTCCTAAGACCATCGGAAATAGGTGTTTTCTGATGATCTTAGGCGACCCCTATGACCCCTATGAAAGGGTCGTTCAACCCCCGAATGAGTTGCAACCCACAGGTTGAGAACCACTGATCTAATCCATAGGTTCCCAAAGTGGGTGGTATCACCTAGCAGGAAGTGCTGAAATGATGCAGGGAGACTGCACTACTGTAGTCTTGGGTGCAGTTAGGGGGCATAAAATAAAAATAAGGGTTAACCTAAACCCAGGGCAAGGGCTTTGAAAATGGGGTGGTAGAGGGGCAGCTAGGTGGCTCAATGAATAGAGCATGGGCCTTGGAGTCAAGAGGACCTGAGTTCAAATGTGACCTCAGACACTTGACATTTACTAGTTGTGTGACCTTGGGAAGTCACTTAACCCTGATTGCCTTGTCTCCCCCCTCCAAAAAAAAAGGAGGGGGTGGTAGGCCAAATAAATTTGGGAACCTCTGATTCTAGTCCAATTTCATCTTTACAAATAAAGAAACCAAGAGTGGTTTAAGTAGGTATCTTGCACATGAGGTTTTTTCAAGGGACATATCTGTGTCCCTCTTAACCTATCCTGGTGCCTTCTTGTAATAAAATTCTTGCATACAGCCCCCTTGCCACTCCAACACCCTGGGAACAGATTGTCCAATTAGATCTTATGAATCGTCTCCCACAGGGATGGCTATAGATATGAGGTTGGGCTGATTTGTTCGAGGGCAGTAAAAAGGATGGGAACAAGAAGAGTCAATCTCAAAGGCAGGCAGGTCTTTTCCTAAACTCTCAAAGTAGTACTAAATACCGATACTAAATATGAGCAGGTAAATATTGGGCCAGAAGTCTCAACAGCAGAGCTCCCTAGTGCCCCTGCCTTCACATGCATCCCAATCTCCCCACCCCCCCAGCTGTGAAATGGAGATCGCAATCCTGGCACAACTTTGACATTCGAAGGATGAAATGTAATTTGGCTCTGCACAATTCTGCACAAATGCTGAATAAGACTAAAATGCGCTTCTTGAAGTAAACTTTGATTAAAACAAAGAAGCAGAAATGAAAACAGGTGGGACTTGAGAACTCGATTAGCCAGCATCAGCTCTTTGGCGGCCACAGCTGCACTGCAGGATGCGTTCATCAGAAGCTGGCTTGTCCTGTGGTGCCCCAGGAGCTCCTTGCCCCTTGGTGACCACTTTAGAGCATGGGTTGACTTTGGCACAAGGAGGCATCAAAGACTAAAATGTGAGGTCACTTGGGGAAACCAGGACTGCAGAGGGGATAGAAGTATAACCCTCTCCACTACCCGCCCCCCATCTTCATCCCGCCTGTGACAAGGAAGCTCATTGTGCTGAGCACTTGGCGCAGAACACTGGCTGCCTGGAGAATGTGGATTCATTCCAAGCATTTCCCTCAGCCCGTCCTGAGCCTGAGGATTTGAAGGCAGCTTCAGCCCTGCTGCTGGCATCTCAAAGGAGTTGGGCAATTGGTTTTGGGAGGGGCAGACAGCTGAGAGTAACAGAGGGTAACATACAATATCTGAGAACAAAGAATAACGTGAGGTGACCAAAATCAGAAGGACCAAAATCAGGTATTGCCCCTTCTTTATATTTTACAATTTGACTCAATCAGAGGTTTGCAGCAGCCCAGAGATAGTGGGTGGTAGCAGTGAGATTCAAGCCCATGCATCCTACACCAAATCTATAGGTTCCTTCTCACTTAAATCCAATTCACTTGCAAGTCAAGACATCAGCCTCCTAATGTCATCCAGACTCTTTAAGAAGAAAGACCAAGCTTCCTCCTGTTCTACCAAGCATGCTGCTTCTCAGGCCAAAACCTTCATTTAGCTGATGAGTAAGTGAAGATTCAGAAAGGGGCAGTGAGACTTGCCTGAGATCACAAACGATAACACTGACTTAGCATGTTTTGGAATCAATGGGTGATTTAATCCAACCTTGAACAGAAAATCCCCCTTACAACATCAAAGTAAGTGATCATCCTGCTTTTGCTTAAAATTATCTCATTATGTCCCAAGGCAGCACGCTCTCCTGGACAATTCTATATGTTAGGAAGCTTTTCCTTCTATCTGAATGTAACCCTAGACACAAAGCCCATTGGTATGAGACTTGCCTCTCATTGATGGAGGTCAGTTCCATGCTTGAATAAGGATGGGTGGGCACTGATCTCCATGCCAAAGAAAGTCCCATGCCAATGGACTTTGGCACTAGAATTGCATAACCAAAACTAGCCTCTCTTCCCCTATTGTACCTCCCCACTCCCCTTACTCCCAGGCCAATCATTTAAAGAGTATGGAATGAAAAAACAAAGATTAGACAGCCCCTTCTATATGTGAAGCATCAGTCAGAACTAATCCTTCTCACATATGACAGCCCTCCAAATATTTGAAAACACACTGGGCTTGGGTAGTCAGAGAACCTGTGTTTAAATGCCAGCTCAGTGAGACCTTTCTCAATCTGGACTTTATTGTCTGATTTCCACAATTAAGAACTGGCAATAGATGACCTCTTATGTCCCTACCAGCTGTAAACCTGTGATCTCCTCTAACCCTAAAGCTATAATCCTATGGGATGTAGGAGCCAGCTCTTGTGTGCCAGTGATAACCCTGCAAATGTTAGAAAAGATACTTGTTTTAAGAGTCAGAAAATGCCACCCTCTTCTCTCCTTATCTCACTTGACCCTCACTACCAGCCTGTGAAGTAAGTACTACTAGGATCTTTATCTCCACTTTACATGTAAGTACAGAGGTGGTGTGAGAAACAAGCCGACTCCATCTTGTGAACACTGACTCCGTTTTGTGAACAATCTCCACTTGGTTGTTTTCCTGTAAATCATTTGATTTCTGGGAATTCCACTCGCTTGCTCTTTCCCCCTCCTAACTCAGAAAATCCCCAATCTTTCCTCCAATAAGAAACCAGATTACCTAATCCGATGTCCTGTTCTGTATCCTGTTTATTGTTTTCTCTGAATATATAAAATCTTTGCAAGGTCTTTGTAATTTGTTCTGCAACTATATGCCTCTCAAAGAAATTGCATAGCTCAGAATTTATTTCCTTCATTTATTCTAAATTCATTCATGACAGTGGAGATGTGATGGTTCAGCTAATCCTATACATCAGGCATTTATCAAACTCTAGGCGGGGGGCCTGGGGATATGAAGACAAAAGTATCTCTGCCACCAAAGAGCTAACATTGTAACAGGGGAGACACATAAGTGTCTATGTAAAACACAGAGCTATGTATCAAATAACATAAACAGCAGATATCCTAGTGTTAGGCAGCAGCACTGGGGGTGTGTGTGTGTGTGTGTGTGTGTGTGTGTGTGTGTGTGTGTGTGTGTGTGTGTGTGTGTGTGTGTGTGTGTGTGTGTACTAGATGCAGATAATGATAACCCCTACTCACAGAGCTGTAAGGATCAAACAAAATGATCTCCATAAACTCCCAGCACATAGCAGACTCTTAATAAATGCTTGTGATATTGCCCTTTGACAGTCTGATCAAGCCCATAGAACTGCCCCACTTCTCAGAATAATTGTCTTAAATGGATAAAATACCTAGAATTTTAACATAAACTAATTCTATTAAAGTATTTGTCAAAATATCTTTTTAAAAACCAAGGTCACAGACCCCAGGTTGAAAAGCCTGTACTAGCCATCTGAGGAGATCAAGAAAGGCCTCCTGAAGAGGTAGAATTGGAGTTGAGTCTGGAAGGAGGCTAAAGATTCTAGGAGGCGGAGAGTGTTCCAGGTAGGAGCACCAGCCTGGGCAAAGGCTCAGAGAGGGAAGATGGGAGTGCCCTATGTGACAAATGGCACTTGGTCTCAACTCCTGGAATTTTCTCTAGTGGTTCCCTATGCCTGGAACTTTCTTCCCTCCTCCATTCCAACTACTGACCTCTCTGGCTTCCTTCAAGTCCCAACTAAAATCCTACCTGCTTTACAAGGTAGGGGTCCATTGTTCATTCAAAAACTGACTGAAATTTTCCAGGTTATATGGCAAGAAGAGGTTATCCCCCAGGAGTTCAAGGATGCTTCCACTGTCCATCTCTATAAAGGTAAAGGAAATGAACAATTCTTGTAACAATCACAGAGGTCTCTTTCTTAATCAGTGCTGGCAAGATTCTTGCCAGAACCCTCCTTAATAGGTTGATCCTTCTTCTGGATGATGATCATCTACCTGAGGGCCAGTGTGGCTTCAGAAAGGGCTAAGGAACAGTCAATGTGGTGTTTGCTGCCCAAGAACTCCAGGAGAAATGCTAAGAGCAGAACAGAGTTTTGTATACAACGTTTGTAGATCTGACTAAGGACTTTGATACTGTCAGTCATGAGGGCTTATGGAAAATTATGTCAGAATTTGGTTGCCTGGAGAAGCTCATCAGCATTGTATGTCAATTCCATGACAGCATGCTTGCCTGGGTTCTAGATAATGGACAATGCACTTATGCCTTCCCAGTCACCAGTGGAGTGGAACAAGGCTGTGTGCTTGCTCCCATTCTTTTTAACATAATGTTTTCTGCCACGTTGTCAAATGCTTTCAGTGAGGATGAACACAGCATCAAGGTCAGCTACCTCGTTGATGGCAAATTCTTCAACTTGAAAAGACTACAAGCCAAGACCAAAGAAGTGATACAAAGACACTTTCAAGGTCTCTCTTAAGAACTTTGGGGGGTGGCTAGGTGGCAAAGTGAATAGGAGAAGGTGCTGTGCTCTATGAGCAAAGCAGAATTGAAGCAGCTCAAAGGAAATGAAGGATGTAAATTTGGAGTATTTGATGTGGTGCTTGGGAGCCTGTGCTTGAACCCCAGTTTGAAAAATCACATCTCTCCCTAGCCTCAAATCTCCCTAGCCTCAAAACACTGTCTCGGGCAGTTTCTCTCTAGCTGAAGGGCAGCATGCCCTAACAAAATACTGCTCTTTCTTCCTGATATAGTAGCCAGCTGCACTTAAAGAATTTAGTAGTTTGTCCCATCTGTATACTGGGTCATACCTATCATATGTATCCTAGATTCAGTCATATGTATACTCCCTAGCTCATTATATACATCCTGAATCCCCTGTTAGCTTGGGATATACCAAACTCCCAATATCCATATTGTCAAACATGATATTGATGGGTGGCAGCTTGGTCAGTCCTGACAGCTAGCCTACTTAGTGAAGTTTCAAGCCTAAAACCATACCTCCATGCAGCCCCTCCCCTTGGGCTATTTCCCAGTGAATTCTGGGCAATACACCTACGAAATACATGTTAAAAGTGCATGTTCCTTTAAGAATTGACCACTGCTTAACTCCTCCCTAATCCCACCCTGACTCACCTAGTTAGCATAATTGGCATAGGTTATACTATAGAATATCCTATATAAACTTCATTGTATCCCTTTAAGGTTGCAGGTTCCCTAAGAACTCTTGCCCTCTGTAAAGTGTAACAATAAATTTTTACCACCTTGACCTAGAGAATGCTTGAGTCCATGAATTCATTCCAGACTACTTTCCAGGGACTCTGGTTATTGGGGTTCCTGGCCTCCCTGAACTCTTTGACCCCCTTCTCATTTCCCCCCCAAATGTTCACAGAGACTATGCCCAACCTGTGGGAGAGCATTCTCAGCTCATATTGGTCTGATCAGTCACAGTGAAACACATTGAAACTTGAGTTAAGCGCATAGTGATATCATTTGGTCCTCTTCTAAATGAAGGACAACAGCGAATACCTCTCCTGACCCCTCTTATTTACAGTGCTTTCCTTCTGTTAATTATTTCATATTTGTCCTGCCTATAGCGTGTTTACATACATTTGTTTGCTTGTTATCTCCCCGTTAATTAGACTGTGAGCTCCTCCAGGGCAGGGACTCTCTTCTGCCACTTTCTGTATTTCCACAGCTGGGCACAGAGTCCATCACACAGTAGGTGTTTAATCAATGGCTATTGATTGATTGGCTGACGTCAGCACGGGTGGCTGAAGATCAGAGGGCACTGATTGGGAGGGGTCAGGCTGGAGAAGGCTCTTCCTCTCAATTCTAAGCCGCAGGTTTGGGTGGGGAGGGTCTCCGGAGCAGTGCGGGGCCGAATGGATGGCCCCCCCTCGTGCTCGAGGCCAACCCTCCCATTTTGCAGATGGAGAAACTAGGGCTCAGGGAGGGCGAACGTACTGCCAGGGTCGTACAGCCTGCTCTAAGGACCGGGGCTGTCTCCCAGCCCCAGTCCCTCATGGGGCAGATGGGGAGACCGAGGCCACCCAGAATGACCCTGTAGTACTAGGAAAGAGCTTGCTGCTCGTCACGCCTGCGGGGCGTTAACGTCCTCTGGCTCACTAGTCCCACCCAGTTTCGGCCCTAACGCAAGCGACACTTCATATGTCGTGCGCATGCGGCTCCAAGCCCCACCCCCCTCCTCTCTCGCGGTCCTCTTTTTCCCTCCCCTCTCTGGGGAAAGGAAGACGCAAAAGGGGGGGGAAAAAAAAAAAAAAACCAGCTTCAGGAAGTGACGTAATCCCGACCCGGAACGGAAGTGACGCTCGCCGTGCCCTTGAAGGGCGGGCAGGGCCAGGCCGGGCCGGGCCTCAGGGGGCGGAGGCGGAGACGGAGGCGGCAGCAGAGGAGAGTAGAAGGGAGGACGGCCCGGGTGCCCCTGCTCGCTCGGGCTCGTGGCCGTACTCGCGCCGCAGGGAGGTAGGAGGCGCGCTTGGGGAATCCCCGGGGGGCTGCGGGCGGTGTCCAGCTTCCTCCCGGCTCCGCCCGCCCTGGCGGCCCCCTCCCTTCCCCAGCCCCGCTTTCCGCCCGTTCCCGAAACACAGGCCCCGGACCTCTCGTTCCCCGGGTCCTCGGGGTCACGCTGTCCCCTGCTCACGTGTCTGCCGTGGCTCGGTGCAGACTCCTGAACTCGGCATTCAAGGCCTTGCCTAGTCTAACCCCTGCTTGCATTACCCGCTACCCAGCAGGCACTGATTCGGCGCCTTCCACGTGCCAGCCTCTGGGCTGGGCGCTGGGGACTACCGATCAATTAATTAGCATTTGTCGTTTACAAACTAGCACCTGCCTTCCCCGAGTTTCTAGACATAAGTGACCCCCACCCTCCCGTCCTCCACAGCGTGGCCAAAACGCCAGTCTCCTACCTCCGAGCTTTTGCCTAAGCCATCTCCCCAGCCCGGAATGCTTTCTTTTCTGCTATCTGTCCCATAGAACCCTAGATTCCTTCGGTGCCCCTTTCTACCAGAGTCTGCCCAGTCCCCATTACCACATAGTGTTCTCTTCCTCCTCAAACTTCCTGCCCATTGACCATGGTTTCTCCCTGCTAGAATGAAAGCTCCTTGAGGGTAGGAATTGTCTCATCTTTGTGGTTTGCATCCCCAGAGTTTAATATGGTGATTTGCATGTAATAAGTGCCCCATAAATGATTGCAACATTGTGTGGCTTCGGCCAAGTCATGTCTCTTTGGGCCTCAGTTTCCATATCTGTAAAAGAAAACTAGATGATCTCTCAAGTTGCTTCTAGCTTTAAATCCTATAATGATTTTAATAGTTTGCATTTATATAGTGCTTTAAGGTTTGCAGAGAGCTTTACATGTTATCTTATTTGATCTTCTGATCCTATGTAATAGGTCTTAACTCGTTTTTTCCTGTGTTCTTTGGGTAGTCAGTCTGTGAAGCCTTCAAACCTCTTCTCAGAATTGTGGTTTGTTTTTTTTTTTAAAGAAAGTATGTAGGATTACAAAGGAAGCCAATTATATCACACTAGTTCTAAAAAAAAATTTTTTAAACAAATTCACAGGCCCCAGGTTAAGATCACGTGCTATGTAGGAATGTCTTCAGACATTTAAGAGTCAGGGGACCTTAGACACCTGATAAAATCCTCACCTTTGGCTTTCATACCCAATTCCTCCATCCTCACAAATTACTTGCCCCTGAAGGAAGAGCCAGGATTTACATGTGGTTCTCAAGCTCTCTTTTTTGACTTTGTAAAGGGAAAAGTGGCCTTATGTTGGAGGCAGAAGATTTGTGTTCGAATCTCCTATAACCTGTATAACTGAGTGCCATATCTTGCTATTTTAGCCTCTAAAATGTCTCTCCCATCTGACCCCTTCTCCCTACTCTGACTGCTACCACTTGGTTCAAGCCTTCATCACCTCTGCCCTGGATCATTACAACAGACTCCTGCCTCTCCAGTTCATCGTACACATGGCTGCCAAAGTAACTTTTTCTTGAGCATAAATCCGACCATGATTCCCTATCAGCTGCTCTGGTATCTTATTGCCTCCAAGATAGAATATAAACCCTTTAGCTTCTAAATCCCAGTGTGATTTGCTTCCAGCTTGTCTTTCTAGCCTCATTTGTTACAGTGGGTAGTGCTGGACTTGGAGTTAGGAAAACACTTCCCAGCTGTGTGATCTTGACCATTACTTACCTCTTTGCCTCAGTTTCCTTAACTGCAGAATGGGGGGTGATAATTAGAGCACCTCCCTCCCAGGATTATTGTGAGGATCCACTAAGGTCACAAATGTGAAGTGTTTTACGTAAAGAACCTTAAAGTAATACAGGCATACCAGCCAGATGGGCCTGGCCTTCTCTCTTTGCCTGGGCCTGACTGGAATGCACGCCTTTATCTCCCCACCTCACAGACTCCCTTTCCTTTGAGGACAGCGCCCCAGCACCATCTTCTGCATGAAGCCTTTCCTGCTTCCCCAGCTGCTGGTGCCCTCCTTCCCATACTGCTCTGTATATAATTGTCTGTTAACTTGATGTTTATGCCCTGTGTGTTTTTCTGTTACTTGTATTCCCCCTTTAGAATGTAAATTCCTTGCACTCCTTCGTGCTCTTCTGCTCTGTCAGGGTCTGGCACATAATAAATGCTTAATGGATATTTGTGGATCAGTTGGTTATATCTGACTTAGGTTGGGTATTTCTTTATCTGGGCTTCAGTGCCCTTGGCTGCACAGAAGGAGGTTGGCCACTTCCAGCCCTGGCATCCCAGGGTCTCCTCATACTGGTCTAGAGCACTTTGTGTGTATTTCTCCTTTGTCCAGAGGTAATGTTTGCCTTCCCTGCTGTTTGTTGTTGACTCTTGCACCCTCGCAGTAGACCAAGCTTCTCAAAGGAAGCTGCTAGGTGTGTTGTCTCTTTTGTATCTAGGCCCGGCAAAGCGGATGCATAGGAGCCACCTGGAAAATCTCTGGATTTTTGGAGTTGAGCTCTCCCTCTCATAGGGACCTCAGAAATCCTTGTGGCCCCCTCATTCTACAGATAAGCAAAGTTTGCCCAAGGTCATGAAGCCAAGTCCTGCTACAGCTAGAACTTCAGCCCAGACTGTACCTTTCCTCCTACTTTTTAGTTCTTCCTTATATCCCGTTTTCATTTGCCTTCTAATTTCTCTCTTCCTTCTGTTTATCCCTTCATCTTCCCTTCTGCTGTTCATCCTTTTTTCCTCTTCCCTCTTCTCCTCTTTGGGTATCCCCCTGCCTTGTATTTGGACCCCTCCAGTAGGCTTCCTCTCTGTTTCCCCTTGTTGTTCTTGGCAACTTTGTTTTGCCTCAGTTGACCAGCTTCACAGATTTCCCGTTCTCTCTGTTTTTCCTCCTTATAGATGGCCCAACGTGTGGTCCTCAGGAGATTCCTGGCCCCTATCTTCTCCAAGAAGCTCCCTCAGTGTCGCTGGGTGCCTCGTCCCCCTGAGGTTCTAGCCCAGGGCGGCTCTGCCAGACCCACTGTTTCATCCAGTTTGACCCGGACATTCTCTACCACCAAGATCTCCAACATTACCTTTAATGTCCAGGATGGGCCTGACTTTCAGGACAGAGTTGTCAACAGTGAGACACCAGTAGTTGTGGATTTTCATGCACAGTGAGTATGGGGCATATGCAGAGGGTGGAGTCTTTAAGTGCTAAGTCCACTGTCCCGTGAATTCTACCATGTTTCCAGGGCCCCACCTCTGGGATACTTTTCAGTATTCTGCTCCCTTTGAATAAATGTGGTTTAGAAAAAAAGTGTGTCCAGAGTACCATTACAGGGCAGTATTTGGCCTCCTGGGTGTCTAAACAGTTTAATAACCTTACAGATAAGCCTTCCATACTTCTAAGTTGTTGCTCTCCAGAGCTGGGAGAGGCCTTATGAAAATTCATCAGAGCCTTCCCAGTGGTTGGACTCTAAATGAAAATGGCCTTGGCAAGATGTTGGTCACACAGTGGTCGTGTGTTTGCTTCTTGTTTTTTGAGTTTAAAGCACCCCTAGCCTCTCTTCAAAGTCTGGCCTAATTTCTTTATGATCCCTGGCTTCAGTCAGCTGAAGGGAAGTTCATTAGACCCCTCTCAGTGAGAATTAGAGGTGCTCACGATTTAGAACCTGGGAGGCCTCCTGCGTCCTTCATCTCTGCTAAACACTTGGCTTGTTCTCTTTCAGTTTTGTTCTCTGAGTCACTCTCTTCCTCATTTGTCCAAGGAGATAATATTTTCTGGATTGGACTCTGAGGGTTCTTTGATTGACGTCCCAGAATCCAAGGGCCTGATGAGTGCTTGGTGATGAGACAGTGGTTTGCACAAGTTGTGATAAGCAATCCCCAGAGAAAGGGTTGTGTTTGTTGAGAGGCCTTTGACCCCCAGCCCTCTTCCTCTGCCACCCCAGGCCGCTGCCAGTGATGGGGAATTTAAAGCTCCTGGACCACAGCATTGCTTCCTTTTTTATGCGTCTTGTGCAGCTTTGGGCTCACTAACTGAACCCAGCCTCCCTCATGGTGTTGGAGGTAAACTGAGAAAGGTTAAGCCTCCTCTTGAGGAGCCTTGTTCATTCTCAGTCGGAAGCCAAGGCTCTGTTGTCACCTTCCAACAGTCAACCTGGGCACCTTTCTTGGTAATATTCAGGTCCTGCTTCCCAGGATGAACATTTTCTCATGAGAGAGATGTATTTAAATGGAGATACACTGAGGATTCTTTGAAGCTGAGACTTGAGTTGCTGGATTTTCCTTATCTCACTTTAGACACCTCTTTTTCAAAGGCTTTATGGATAATTTTTTATTTTTTCATCCCCATCACATCCCAATAAGCCTGCCTGCCCCTGGTCACCACAGAACCCTCCCTTGGAGCAACAGAAGCAGGGAGAGTGAGACCAGCCATGTCTGACAGAGATGCTTCCTTTCCTCCCCTTCTTGAGGTGGTGTGGCCCCTGCAAGATCTTGGGGCCCCGGTTAGAGAAAATGGTGGCAAAGCAGGAGGGGAAGGTGCTGATGGCCAAGGTGGACATTGACGACAACACAGACCTCGCCATTGAGTATGAGGTATGAAATGGGTGCCAGCAGTGACCCTGGAACCCAAACACACAGACCCTCCAGCTCCCCTGAACCACAGAATGGGGCTGTCTAGTCTGTTGCTTCATCCCCTGCCCTGGACAGAAATACCAGTTAGAGTCTTTGAGGTTCTCAGGATTCTTGCTTTAGGCATCAGGGCCACTGTATCAAACTTTTCTAGACTGACCCTTTTGAAGGCCTAAAACTGCTCTGAGAAGGGAGGGAGTGGATGAGCTGGCCTCTGGGAGCTCCAACAGCTATAAATCTGAAATGCTTTGACATGTCCCTCTCTCATGACCTTCCCTCGGGAGGATGCCCTTCTGAGATGTTTCAGGGCTTCCTTGGAAGGGTTGGGATAAAGAGTACTCCTCCTACCTCTTCTCTGAACAAAATCTTGTATGATTTTGTAAAGAGTATTCATTGCTCCTGAGACATCTCCCCAGATACCCCCCTAGAGCAGCAGAGATTCTGATGACCGTTGTCCCTTGCATAGTCAAGGAGCCCACCAGGAACCTCAGACTCCTGGGAGACCTATACCATGATAGTCCATGTGTCTCCACTGGGCTGTGGAGGGACTGTGGGTAGGCCAGGGGCAGCAGCAAGCCAGGAGATCTGAGTCCCCAAGCTTCAGCCTGGTGGTTTGTTCAGGGCAGATGGCTAAGATCCCATATCCAGCAGAAAGATCCTTCTTGATTCCCCTCTCTCTCCCTGCTCAGTCTTTTATCTTCCCTTTTTCTGGTGAAATAAGAAGATGAATCTCAGCTCACAAACCAGAGCCTTCTGAAAATTGCAGAATTTTGGCATTGGAAGAAATAGAGTCCAGATCTGTGATTTCACTGAGGTAGAGAACCCTTGCACAAGTAAATATCCTCTGACAGTCTAGGTTGGCACCTTCTCTGAGATTTACAGCCCTAGAGAGTCACAGAATTTACCGCTTAAGCCTACCCAAGGAGAGTCCAGGTCGTCCCATCTCCGAGACTGACAGTCCATTGCACCACATCTCTGACAGTTGGTCACCCCAACTTCTTCCTGATCTCACAGAGGGAAACTCACTACCATTCAGAGAAGCCTCTTAGATGTGAGGGTTCATTTCTGGTTATTAGGAAGGTTATCCTTAAGCTGAACTGAAATCAGCTTGCCCCATAACTGCCCAATGCTCCTGGTTCCACCCCTTGAGGCCAGGCTGAGATGCATGATTAGCATGTTAAACAGAGTTCCTTAATTTCTGGGATTTAGGTGCATTTCTTCAGACTCTCCTCGATCCTCCCTCCATACCTCCCCCACCCCCATCCTCAGACACATTCATTTGTTCTCTGAGACCAAAGCCCACTCCTCTGCCCCCACAATTGATGTAGCCCTGGCCAGCTGCCCAACTTCAGATTTCACAATCCTCAGCAGATTCCCCAGGGGGGGAGAGCAGAGGGGAGGGAGACCCCCTCCAAGCTTTGGAATGTGTGTACATTCTTTGCCTTGTGTTTCAGCATGCCCCCCAGGCTCCAGGCTGTCCTGACTACACATAGCCCATATCCCTCAAGTGTTTCTTGCTTCCAGAACCAGTCCCTTTCTCATGTTTTCTCTGAATAAAGTAACAGCTTCTTTTCTCTTTATTATTCCTGTTGTCCTGCCCTTTGCCCTCTCCCCCCACTTCACTTGATTTTGGAATTGGTAAAATTGCCTTTCCCATCTCAACAGGACTTTGTTGTGGCTGGTGGCCAAATGGAGACAGGAGCAGAAAGAACCCGGCCTGTGGGCAGAATTAGGATCCTGATCATTCCCTTACCTTCAAACTTTGAGCTGTTCAAAGCCAACATAGACTACCTACTTAGGGTAGTCTTAAAAGGGTTGATCTTGTTTTCTCATCATAGATCATCAAAAAAGAGAAATCTCCCAGTCCCCCCACCCCCCACTTTTTGTGTATGTTCAGGACTTGTGATGTCTTTGTAGGGATCATGGGGGGTGGGGGAGGACAGACTCCCTTCACAAGGCCAACTGGCAGCTCAGCTTTTACCATGTTAGAGCATGTTGGGGGCTGCCCAGGCTCACACAACCCAAGGCTGCTGAGATAGGACTTCTGGGACCTCTCCCCACAAGGCCAGGCACTGGCCCAGGCCATCATGGCTTCTTCTAAAATTTGTCTTGTGACCATGGAAAGCCTCTATTCCTCCTCCCTGTGGAAGACAGAGCTAGCTGTAGTTCATACTCACCAAGCCCCTAAGTGTCATAAGAACATTTGTCATCACAATCTTGAAGCGGAGAGAGCCCAGGGATTGTTACCCATTTTCCAGAAGAGGAAACTTGGACTTCCCACCAGAGCTTCATGCTGGGTTTCTCTTAGTCCTCTCTGCATTACACTGTGATGCCTCTGGTCCTCTGGATCTACCCAGAGTGGAGCCCAATCCTACAAAGGAAGCTGTGGTGGAACTTGGGGCCATCCTGAGCAGGGCAGGGCCCATGCTGGGATGAGGGGGCTGCAGCTGCTTTTTAAAAGTCCCAGGAGTGCTCCTTGTCACTGCCTTTGCACTTCTCAGGAGAGAGCCTCAAGCACAGAGAGAATGGATTGCAGGGGACTGACCTTTTCTCAGTTGTAGTAATTCCTAAGAACCCTCCTGTTCCAAGGGTGTTGATAAAATACTGTTCATTTGGAAAAGACATGAGATTTCTGTGTTCTACTTCCCACTCATTACTCAGCAGGGATCCCATGTTGATCTCAGACCTTGCTTTCAGTCACATGCTGCCTCTGTGTTCTTGTGTTAATTTAACTCTCAGCTAGGGTCTGTATTAGAGGACTTGAGATGGGTGGGTGAACCCTGAAAGGCTGCAGTTAGAGCTCTGTGCCCAGACAGCAGAACAGTGCTGACCCCTGAACCTAGTTTGAGGAAAGCCTCATTAAGGGCTAAGTGTAGAGTACTAATGACTGACATTTCATCACTTTATAGAGCAAATATGCTGCCCTATAACACATATCAGCTGTGAAGCAGGCAGTCTTAAGAATGATTTTGATTGCTTGAATGAGAAAACTGAGTCTCGGGCAAATTAACTGAGCTAGGGTCACTGTAAGCAGGTGAAAGAAGCTGAGATTTGAACTTGGCATCTTCTTTCTTCAGGCTCAATGGTCTCTTCTCTTCCTGCAGTTATTCAGGTGTTGGTCTGTTTTAGTTGTAATTTATTTATTTTTAAGTTTCAGCATTCATTTCCCCAAGATTTTGAGTTACAAATTTTCTTGGCTTTGGTCTGTTTTAAGTGATCTCAGTGCCCAGGGAGAGTGTGAACAATTGGGTTCTGCCAGTGTCCCCAACTGGCATTTCAGGCAGGAGCTTTCCCACCCAAGTGACAGAGTATATTGATGGATTTGTATCTAGTCAGTTTTTCCTGTAGACGCCAATGGGCAGTGAAATGACTAGCTCAAGGCCTGGCTTGACATGGGAGACTATTAGAGATAGAAAGGGCTCTGGGTTGGGAGGGAGGAGGGCCTGAATTCGATTCCCACTTCTGCTGGTTACTAGCTGTACTGTGAGGAGGTCATACCAAGTGGCGCCTTCCAGTGACCATTCCCATGTTCCTGGGGCCTTAGCACACAGAATCTTAGCTCCAGTTAGCTGAGCCTCCTCATTTTACACCTAGGCCCCAAGAAGGGGCAGAGGAGATCACATCATGACAAAAGCCCAGGGCCATGCCCAGGACCTCTGCTCCCAAGGCATCTGCCTAATCCACAGAGTGTGCGGTCATCTTTTGGATACCCTGCAGGTGGTCAGCATCCATATGTTTGACTGTAAATCACAGAATCTCCTCTTTGGAAGGACTTTCAAGGGTCTTCAGCCCTTGTGGTCTCTGCTCCAGGGGCAGCTGGGGGAGAGGTCATTGACTGCCTCAGGCTACCACTAGAGGGTGCCCACTGAGAACCAAGCTTGAGACACATATCTCCCTGGATCAGCATCTGCAGCCTTTTTTGGTCATTGGTTATGCAGGGAAGAGGGGTGGGGCGCGTGCAGGCTTCTTGGCACTTTAAGTGCCCACCCACCCAATCATGTGCCTGGGAGAGCTCTGTGAAGCCTAGAATGGAAACAACAGAGGGGTGGGTTGGGTCCCTGAGGATCACCAACACCAGCCTGGGACTTCAGAGCTTTTGTGCTCCCCCCAACTCTTTGGGGTTTCAGGCCCTCCTTCCTCTGAGACTTGGCTAGTCTCAGATGCCTCCTCTGCAGTTTAGGATTGCTTTCAGTTAATGGGTAAGAAGTAGAGTTAGCCATGTTTCAAAGGATTAGGCAAAAGTTGTCCTAGCCAAAGAATAGGCTCAAGGCCTCAGCCTCTTCTGGGTGATGGCTGTTTGGAATGTCCTTCTGCTCAACAGTTGGGCCATATTCTGTCATTTAGGTGCCTCACAAATGGATCATGGCACTTTGGGGGGCTTTCCTGAACATGAGTAGTCTAAAAACTTTACCGACCAAACACACCTTGTCCTGTGGTTTTTTGATAAAAACTGGGCAAATCACAGGCCACTGAGGTGATATTGTTGAATAAATGTGCAAGAATTTAGGCATAGAAACGAGTGGTTTCCCTTATCCCACCAAGGTTACTGTTGTTTAGTTTTGGGCCTCCTCTGGGTTGACCAGGATTTTTTCTAAGACTGTAAGGACCATGCTTTTAAGCCTAAAGCGCATTCTTTGAAATACCCTTGGTAAGCTCCAGTCTTTGCCTTTTGAGGGATTGCTAGATATCACAGGTTTGTTGCGGAAAGTGGGGATCCACCTGAATACAGTGCTGTGTCAGGAAAGAAGAGTGACTATAATGAGGCTGGTTTTTACATGCAGTTCATCGACTGCCTTGGAGGAGGAGGCCACAGACTTGAGCTGTGTCACCTTCATGAAGTGATCACAGAGCCTCTTCAAAGTTGACTATCTTTCATTCAGCAAACATTAAAATGCCCACTATGTGAAAGGTGGCATCAGACTAGACACTGGGCATATACAAAGATAAAATCACATAATCCTTGCCCTCCAGCAACTCACAGCTGAGTTCTTTACCTGGACTCCATGAACTGTTTTTAAAATATTTCGATGACTAGTTCAGCATCACTGGTTTCCTTTGTACGCCTCAGTACTTTATTCTGAGCAGGGTTCCATGGGCCTTTTCCTCAGCCTGAGCGCCCCAGGGCCCAGGACACACCACAGGTCTAGCAGATGGTTTTTGAAGGGCAGCGTTCACCTGAATGTCTAATTCCTAAGGTATTTAACTCGTCTGCTTACTTTGTACCTGCCACACATATGGGGGAAAGCAAACATTCGTGTTGGGCCTTTTGTTCTTCAGCATGCAGGCTCCAGGAAGGCAGGGTTCATGTCTCTTGTAACTAGTTTATGGATCTAACAGTTAATGGCTTGAGAATGTATAGCACGCCACTGCTGACAAAGGCTTACCAAGGCAAGATGTGACAGTATTGTCCCCATTTTACAGATGAGGCGACTGAAGCTCAAGAAGGTACAGGGATTGACATAGGGCTGTGTGGCTTCCTCGGCCAAGTACACCGTCCTGGCACGCCACCACCAAGGCAGCTGCCTGTGACAAGGCGTGTCATCTTCATGAAAACCTTGCCTGGGTCATTTCTGTGGCCTTTCTTCTCCATTCCCTCCCTCCTCTAACACCCAGGATTTGGGAAGAGTTTTCTATGGGTTCCTCAGCCAGCTTTGAATTCTAGGGTCTTTGTGTGGTTCCCAATGATGAGCTCTACTTCTGTCCGTCTGACCTCACATCACACGACCTTTTTCTCTCTGCCTATAGAACAGCAAGAAGACTCAGTCAAGTACTGCACCAAGGTCTTTCAGCCCTGTCTGCATTCTCCCTCCCATCCCCCATCCTGCAGCTATTTTTGCAGTGGTAGTTATTTTCATCTCTGCTATGCCTTTGACCAAACCACTGGGTGATGAGTCAGAATGTGGTTTTTCAGGGGGAAGGGTAAATCCTGGGAGTTTGAATGGAAAGTATTTTTCCACTGGGGAAACCCCAGAGCTCTGAGATATTCTTGCCCCAGTGGCACTTACCAAAGGAAGGGACCTCATTCTGTTCCAGCCCTGGTGGTAGCCTTGAACATTGCTATCCTAGAGAACCCCAGCACTTTCCAGGCCCTATGACTCTCAGCCCCCCAGTCTAGGAATCAGCAAGCACTCTCTGGTCTTGAAATAATGTCATCTCCTTTATCCTCCCTTGCCCCCACCCCTTCCAGGTGTCTGCTGTGCCAACTGTGCTGGCCATCAAGAATGGGGACGTGGTGGACAAGTTTGTGGGCATCAAAGATGAAGACCAGCTGGAGGCTTTCCTCAAGAAGCTCATTGGCTGCTGAGCTAGGCCTGCTTTTGTTTCCCCATGGGGTCCTCCTAGAAGAACTCTAGTCCTTTCCAGTCCCTACCTGTCTAGCCCCCCCTTGGCCCATCCTTTGTCTTTCTGGGGAAGGGTTCCTCATCTCCAAACTTGGGAACCAAGAGCATTTCCCAGTGATGTGACTTTAGAGGGCTGGTCCTTAGGGAAGTGGTGCTGCTGCTGACCATGGGAGACAGGGCTGGGATGGGGGCTTGGGGTGTTTCCACTCTCCTGTGCTTGATCCCTACCCCCCCCCCCATCCCTACCACCAAGCCCACCCTAACCTAGGCCTCTCCAGAGGAGACAAGATGGACCTGTTTCAGCAGGACTGCTTAATAGTGGGATCACCCTGTTTTGACTGTGAAATTTTTATCCTTGTGCTTTATTACAGAGGCTCTGTGACCCTGTGCCTGACCTACTTGCCACATTTTCTCCTCTGATGCTGTTTTGTAAAAGAAAAGAGAGAGTTATACATACATATGTATGTAAAGTTCTCTCATTTTTTTGTAGGTCTGTAATAAAGAGAGCTTTACTGATAACTTCTACCTCCCTCTGTGAAGAACAGACCCCATGGTACACCCTAAAATTTCCTAGTGACCATCACCATCTATGAGAGACTCCCCTCGATCCCCCTTTCCTTTCCAACTACCAGGGGGTGAGAGCAAGAGCTGGCCCTGGGGAGGAAGAGAGGAGCTCTATAAAGCTCTTTAGGCTAGAAGAGCCCTCCAGTTTTATGAGCAAGAGGTTTAACTGTGGAGTAATCAAACAAATTAAACTCTGGCTAAGCAGCAGAAACACTTTCCATCCTTTTGGAGCAATCCACTTTAACCTTCTCTTGGGCTGGCCTCTAGTCTTTGTTTCCTTATCTGGTTGGTTTCCTATCTTATTTACAAAAATATGCACCACCACCCCTTCTTTTCCCCTCTCCACTTCCAGCCTTTTCATTAAATTGAGACAAGCCCCCCCATCAATGGCTTTGCTTTCTACCTTGGTTTGTTGGTCGCCATCCCTTCCCCTCCCCACCATGGGAGGTTCTCTAATGAGATCTGTCTGGCCTTCCAGCGAACTTCACAAGGGCCCTTTCCAGGGTGAGCAGGCCTTCTGTGGCCCTTAGTTTTTGCCTTGCATCTTCCCTGCATCTGTGTCTCTGTGGGGCACTGCCCCCCACTAGCCTTGGGCTCAGCCGGCTTCTGATGAGATCAGTAATGGAGAGAGATTGTTCTCAGCAGAGCAGTCGGGCTGCTGATGCATGCCATGACACACAGATTGAGACTGTGAAGAGCCAGAGGGGCTAGCCAGCTCAGTGAAGAGGCTGGCTGGAGGTCTTAGAGGCTGGGAGTAAGAGGGGCGGGATCCATCCCACCAGCTGCTTATCTGATGTTGACCCTTGGTCAATTTATAGGTGGTTTTTATTTTAGTTGCTTATGGGTGGGAACTGTAACAGTTCATAATAGAGTATTGGCCTTGGAGTCAGACCTGACCTTGAATCCTGTTTCAGATGCCACCTATGTGACCCTGAACAAGTCACTTAACTTCTGTCTGCCACGGTTTCCTTATCCATAAAGTGAGGGGGTCGGACTTGAATAAGATTTCGATCAGCTCTAGACCTATGATCCTATAAACTGGTACCAAAAATGTAACTGAATATTGTGTGTCCAAGTCTAATTTTTATCTAAGGGACACCACAGAATGGGGAGAATGGATCTAAGTGATTTACAAAGTTCTGACTCTTAAGATTCTAGGGCAGTCATGGAACCTCTAGAGAGAACTGCAATGTAGAAAGTTTAGGGAGGGGAAAAGCAAGCAGCAGCCATGTTGCATAGACGCCGGAAGAGGAGCAACGTCTCAGCTTTAACTTCTAGCCAGTCTGAAACCTGTAGGGGAATGACCGGGGCAAAGGATCCCAGGCCATGAGGGAACCCATAGTTCTGTCCCTCTGAACCAGCAGTTTTCTAGGTGACTGTGTGCCGCGGTATATTGAAACGCCAAATGGGGCAAGCCCACAATGTGTTGGTCAGACCTAAACCCAGAATCAGGAAGTCGCAAAACAGACCAAGAGGGCAGAAATCAAGTTGTGTTTAGGTCAGACCACTTTAAGATCACTGAAAGCTTGTAAGTCTGCAGCCTGAGCTGCAGAACCTGAGAACCTGAAATAAAGTATCAGTAGAAGTGAAATGAAAGTGCTGGAGGAATAAATGAGAAAAGAGATGAGAGCTATGGGAAAAAGATTTGAAAAGGAAATTAACATCTTGGGGTTTGAGTTACAAAACCTTGCCCAAGCAACACATTTTTTGAAAATTTGAATGGACTAAATAGAAGCTAGTGACTCCATAAAACAACAAGAAATACCAAAGTCAAAAAGCTGACCAAAAAAAAATAAAGTATCTCGTAGCAAAAATACTGAGAAACGAGGAGCTATTAAAAGATCACTAGACTACCTCAAACTCATCACCAAAAAAAAAGCCTAGAAACCATATTTTAAGAAATTGTAAAAGAAAATTGCTCAGATCTCTTAGAATCAGTTCAATGTAGATAGAAGCCACTGGTCACCTCCTAAAACCCCAAAATGAAAACTAGGGCCAGTATGGCCAAAATCCAGAGCTGCTCAATCAAAGGAAAAATACTACAAGCGACCAGAAAGAATGAATTAAAGTGCTAAGAGTCTTGTCAGGATTACAGTTTAGCAGGCAGCATTTAAAGGAGCAATGAGCTTAGAACATGATACTCCAGAAGGCAAAGGAGCAAGCAAGAACTAATGAAACTGGGTATAATCCTGTTTCAGGGAGTGGAGGTGGGGGTGGGAGTGGAGAGGATGTGCTAGGAGGAGGGAGGAACAGACCTTTAATGAATTAGGATTTTCAGGCATTCCCCATGAAAAGACTAGAACTGTGTAAGTGCTAATGCTGAAGTCAAGAGAGAAACATAAAAAGATAAACGTGATGGAACAGTCATAAAGATACATCTCATGGGGAGATGATACGTGTATCCCCTTCAGAACTTTCATCACATGGAAGACATAGACTAGATACAGAGTTGGGGAGTATTTCTGTTATGTCTTAATCTTCAAAGAAGAATGGGAGGAACTCATTATTTGACAAAAATTGCTGGGGAAATTGGAACATAGTATGGCAGAAACTAGGTATAGACCATCATCTAACGCCATACACCAAAGTCAAGTCTAAATGGGTGCATGATCTAGGTATAAAGGCTGATACTGTAAATA
>CM053585.1:382390891-382413718 GCA_028646515.1 Pseudochirops corinnae
GCACAATAGTATTGCATTACATTCATATACCACAACTTGTACAGCCATTCTCCAATTGATTAGCATCACCTTGATTTCCAATTCTTTGCCACCATAAAAAGTGCTGCTATAAATATTTTTGTACATACGGGTACACTTCCCACTTCTATGATCTTGTTGGGATACAACCCTAGAAGTGGTATTGCTGGGTCAAAGGGTATGCATTTATTTATAGACATTTGGGCATAGTTCCAGATTGCTCTCCAGAATGGTTGAATCAGCTCACAACTCTACCACAATGCATTAGTGTTCTAATTTTTCCACATCCTCACCAGCATTTATCATTTTCCTGTTTTGTCATCTTAGCCAATCTGACTGGTGAGATGTGGTACCTCAGAGATGTTTTGATTTGCATTTCTCTAATCAACAGTGATTTAGAGCATTTTTTCATATGCTTATAGATATCTTTAATTTCATCCTCTGAAAACTGCCTGTTCATATCCTTTGACCATTTATCAATTGGGGAATGGTTTGTATTCTTATAGATTTGACTCAGTTCTCTGTATATTTTAGAAATGAGGCCTTTATCAGAGACACTGGTTGTAAAAATTCTTTCCCAAGTTTCTACTTCCCTCTTACTCTTGGTTACATTGGCTTTATTTGTACAGAAACCTTTCAATTTAATGTAATCAAAATTGTCCATTTTGCATTTTATAATGCTCTCTAACTACTGTTTGGTCATAAAACCTTTCCTTCTCCATAAATCTGACAGGTAAACTATTCCTTGCTCTCCCAGATTGCTTACAGTATCAGCCTTTATACCTAGATCATGCACCCATTTAGACTTGATATTGGTCTATGCCCAATTTCTGCCATACTGTATTACAGTTTTCCCAGCAGTTTTTGTCAAATAGTGAGTTCTTATCCCAAAAACTGGGGTCTTTGGGTTTATCAAACAGTAGATTACTATAGTCATTGAGTACTGAGTGTTTTGTACCCAGTCTATTCCATTGATCCACTATGCTACTCCTCAGCCAGTATCAAGTAGTTTTGATGAGTGCTGCTTTATAATACAGATTAAAATCTGGTATGTCTAGGCCACTTTCCCTAGCATTTCTCTTCATTAATTCCCTTGATATTCTGAGGTCCAGTTTTTTCTTATCAATTTAGATTATCTAGTATGGTAGTAATGTGTTGGCCTATTTGTAGATTTGCTAGGGGATATGATTGGTGAAATCAGTGAGTAAAATACCCTAGTATAGTTGAGAAGTGAGTATGGATAAAAGATAGTATTGATGATTTATTAGTTAAGGAATTTACTTCAATAGCAATCTATGCACTTTCTTAGGGTCCTAGATCAAAAATCTGGAGCCAGAAAGGATCTCAGAGGCCATTCTGAAGAATGCTTTGGAATGCACAAACCAAGACAGAAAGGATTGCTCATTGTGCAGTGAGGGCACTAAGGCCCTGGGAGCTTCCCTGATTTGTCTGCCCAAGGTCTCCCTCCTTTGTTCTGATATATACTTGGGAAGAGGCATGAAACATTCCTGGGGAAAGTCGCATATAATGTAACTTCAGCCTTGGGAGAACAGAAGCAGTGGGCAGGGGGAGGGTTCGGGTGGGGGCCTGCCGCCCACTAGAGGTCCACCTGGCAGTGCCCAATTTTATCATTATATTTATAAAATATTCACTATTTCTATTATTACACAGATTGCTATATTTGCATGTTAATCATTATATTAATTTAATTAAGATAATTATTGCATTGACATATTACCCATTATAGTGATTATCCTTGCTAACTAGCTGCTAAGATCAGTTATTGTGCTGCAACTGAATTGCCCAGTGCCAATGTCACACCTTCTAAGTTATTGCTCTCTGAGATGAAGCCTCCCTGGCCCCACGAGACTTAGACTTTGCAAAGCACATTACAAATATCTTATTTTGGTCCTTATAACACCTTTGGGAGGTCGGTGCTGTTATTATCCCCATTTTACAGATGGAAAAACTGAGGTAAGCAGAGGTTAAGTGACTTGCCCGTGGTCATACAACTAGATCTTTGCAGAATTTAAACTCAAGACTTCTTGAGTCCATGTCCAACACTCTAGCCACTGACTGGGTCACCTAGCTGAGCAGTGGATAATAACAATAAGAGCTGACATTAATACTGCTAAGTGCTTTACACATGTGGTCTGTGTTTTATTCTCACAACAACCCTGGTTGTAGGGGCCATTATTATCCCCATTTTACAGATGAGTCACAGAGAAGATAAGTAATGCCCAGGCTAAGTGTCTAAGTGTCTAAGGCAAGATTTGAATTTAGGTCCTACTAACTCTCCCGAACTCTAGACCTCGGGCCACTCGACTCTCTCATTATAGTGAGTCCTTATTGAATGAGTTTGTTGAATTGGTTTCTTTGAGTGAAAATCTCCTTAAATGAACAACTGATTCACTCCCCAGCATATTCGGTGTGAGTAAAAGTAGTGGGGAGAGGCTGCTTGGTAGAGAGAGCTGAGGGTTTGGGTTCCAGCCTCCAAGAAAGAAAGAAAAAGAAAAGGCAGCAATTCAGCTCAGGTTAAATGCCCGTAGAAGGGGATTCTAAGACGAGGGAAGCCAGTCCCTGCCCTCAAGGGGCTTACGTCATCCTGGGGAAAGCTCCAGAGAAGTTGCAGGAGAAAGTGAGGTGGAAAGGGTGGGTGTGGGACGGATCAGGAGGCAAGATTGGCTAATCGTTCAAACCGTCAGTGCCCCGGGCAGCCAGAGAGTACAATGAGGCTCACAACTGGCTGGCCTCTGCTAGGGCTGAGAAGACCTAGATTAAGTCACCAGATTTGGGCCAAAGAATGAGGATCGCGGGAGCAATGCATGTTTCCATGGTGCTCTGGCTTCCTTTCAAGCATTATTATCCCATTTCACAGATGAGGCAGAAAGGAATGAATTGCTAGCATGTAGAAGAGCTGAGACTCAAACCCAGGGCCCCTAACTTCAGGTCTGGAACTTTCTTCAGTTTTCAAAAAGGTTGTTATTCTGAATTTGACAAATACCAATCACTGAGCATTTCCATTTACAGAGAAGAACAGGAAAAGACGACAGAATTCTTCCCCCGTAGCAAGCCTAAAGAAGAAGCCAGGAAACACCTGGGCTGGGGTGGAACCAGGGTAAGGGGGAAGAAAGAGGACTTGAAGGGGCAGGACCGGAACAAACGAGCCGGTTTTGATGAAGTCTGGCTGTTCTTTCTACCCTCCTCCCTACCATGCTGCTGCCACCCTGGGCTCCAAATTCACCCTGCCCTGCCAGAGACACTTCTGCCCTGGCCACACTGATCCTGGGAGGCCATTCCTGCCCTGCTCTCTCACTGAGGCCCCTAGGGGAATAGAATGCTGGGCCTGGAGACCGTGAGAACTGATTTCAAATCTGACCTCAGACAATGTGACCTTGCTTGCCTCAGTTTCCTCTCTGTAAAATGAGAGAAAGAAGATTTGGATGTGACTAAAGAGCAAAGACTGTGTCAAGGGAACTCTCTGCCCAAGCTTTGGTTGCCTGCAAGGAAGTTCTTTCAGTGCTGCCTGGCTCTCCCTTCACCCTCCCACCCACCACCAGACTGGTCTTAGAGATGAAAGCACTACATGGGCACACCATGGGCACATGGAGGGAGCCACTAGTCACTTCATCTCCATGACCCTCAGCTCTGGCTGTCCCTCAGGTGGCCCAATGGAGCAAGAAAAGGAGGGATCAGGGCTAATATGACATAAGGAGTGTGGGAGAGAGGGCTGCCTGCCCTGGGTAGGGGGAACAGAGGCCCAGCTCACATTTACAATGACAAGAGCCTTAATCTGGAGCCCTGCATTTGTACCCTGCATTGGACATTCACTAGTATTCAGGGTTGGCTTTCCAGAGTCTTGATTTCTTCCTATGTTATGTAGATAATTCTGTGTGTGTGTATGTATGTACATGTATACATATATACATATACACACATATATAGATATATACACATATATATACACACACACATATAGAGAGATACAGCTCTGTGTAGATAGATAGATAGATAGATAGATAGATAGATAGACAGATAGATAGATAAACAGATAGATAGACAGATAGACAGATAGCTCTTTGCAGACTTAGACCTTAACATGCAATTTAAATGCTAGCTATTATCATGGTTATCATACATTAAATGGTGCCCTTATACTCACAGGAGTTCCCTCCCAGGATGGTTGTGAGCCTATATGAGATATCCTTAAAAACCCTTCCAGGGAAGGCGTGCTAGGATCACTTATTCTTCTCTATTCCCTCTCTGGCTCTCCCTGAGTGTTCTCCGCCACAAATGCCATTGGTGTGTGAGGCAGATGGGTGGCAGCTCTCTACATCCAGCCCTGGTTACCAGAGATTTCTCTGCCTGACTCGCTATTCTCTGGGCAGCTCAAACTCAACCTGGCCACAACCAAGCTCATTCTCTTTCCTCCCAAGTCCTTCCTTCTGCCGATATGAGAACATCAGCATCTTGTCTCAGTGTCATTCCTGATTCCTCATTCTCAGTCACCCCAGAAAGCCAACAACCCATTGCCAAATCTTCATGGCCTCTCTCCTAGATCACACTGCTGACTCACTTCCACAGGTCTTTCCAGCACTCAGCACAGGTCCGGCATCCAAGTGCCTCAAAAAGGCTTCCTCACTGCTTGACTATGCTCCCTCCTCTCCCCTCCACTCCCCACAGCCTCTATTCCAGCCCAGGTTCATGGCCTCCTTGATTCGCCTCCACTCAGCTGCCAAAGTGATTTTCTTAAAACTTGGGTCTGACTATGTCAAACCTTAATAAAATTCAGTGGTTCCCTGGATCGAATATAAAATCTTCCTGTCAGTTAAGGTTCTTTCTACCTTCCTACATTTCCAGTCTCTGACTCATTCCTTCTCTCCATTCGCTCTACAATACAGTCATGCCGGGCTCAAATGTAGTACTCCATCTCCTAGATCCATCCCTCTACACTGGCTGCCTTCCTACTCGAATACTGTCCCTTCTTACCCTCATTGTCCTGTGGATAGATGAGATTCAAACTGATGTGGTTTGGGGTGCTGGGAACCCCTATATGTAAGTATTTGGGGAGATCCACCTGGAAATTCAAGCACTGAAAGTCTCCTTTCAGTCAAAGTAGCAAGGCTGATTTGAAACACCAATAGAACCTCGAGATTCTTAGAGAAGCTGCAACTTAAGGGGAGTGAGATTGGTACTTCGGTACAAAAAAGGGGGAAAGGGTCAGGGAAAATTTTGATGGGGTTGAGGAGTGGTCAATAGCCTGGGTGGGTTAGGTGCCACAGTGAAAAGATCTAAATGAAATTAAAGAGTATCAGGTTAAGTGAGTAATCAAGGTGGCCTGGGGTGGGCAGTGGCACCAGTGATCTGGGCTACTAAAATGTATGGGAAAATTCAGGGTTCAAGCCCCATCACCCTATCAAAACCACCCCATCTGAGCTCTGGTGACTCGACTAGGCAGGAAGACTTTTTGTAGCAATCCGTGCTGAATGAGTCATTGTGAAAGAGAGTGGTTTCTACCCTATGCAAAGAGCTATCAGTTCCAGGGCAAGAGATTCTGAGGACCTGGACCTGGACCTGGCTGGTTGGAAAAAGCATGGCATTTTCATCATATCCGAGGAGCAAAAGGAGAATTGAACCATGGAAAAGAGGGAAAATACTGAGGCTAGTCATTGGCTCCACAGACAGCTGGGAGTGAGGTGACCTAGGCCAAATGGAGACCCTAGAAAAGGCCGCCTCTTTCCCCAACTTCCTCTTCTGCTACACAGTAATGGACACTATCATGTGAATCTGCTGTTTCATTGCCCAAACATTTCTAACAACTGAATTCTGCCTCAACCACAAAGAAGCCAGAGGGTAGTTAACTAGTTGCTCCTGTTTAGTCTTTTAGTCACGTCTGACTTTTCATGACCCCATTTGGAATTTCTTGGCAGAGATGCTGGAATGGTTTGCCATTTCCTTCTCCAGCTCATTTTACTGATGAGGAAACTGAGGCAAAAAGGGTTAGGTGACTTGCTCATCTGAGGATGAATTTGAGCTCAGGTCTTCCTGACTCCTCTATCTAGTATATCTGCCCTGAGGTTAATTAGAGGCAGGACAAAGAAGGTGAGAGCCCAGCCTCTGCCTTTTCTATCAGGAAATTTCTTAACTAGAGATCAGAGCAATTGGGACGAATTCAGAACTTTTCATAATAATCATAACTCTCATTTGTAGAGTGCTTCATGGTTTGCAAAGCCTCCAGTATCTCGCTGGATCTAAATTTTCATCTAAAGTCAAAGAAAAGGAAACCAAGTTGACCCTGGAAGCCATTATACTGCCTTAAAATGGGTGAATTATTATATTATAGTAACTTGTTCTACACTGGGGCATCTGTGCTGGGTACCTTTTTTCTTATTTTCTCTTTTGTCTCTGGGGATTTACATACTGTACCAAATTTTAAAATCTGTTTCCTTGTTCAGTTTGACTGCCTTTTAAGTAAGAATCTTTACTTTATTGTTCAAAATGTTATATTTTAAGAATTATTTTATTTTAAAGCATTTTTAATTATAACTATTTTAGTTCTGCCATATGTCTAGGAGAACACCAGCTGTTTTATAATTGCCTTAATCTGCTGATAACTGTGATTGTCACTGCTATTACTGTTTTGAATTTGCATTGTTGGAATCAAGTCATTTTGTGACTGGGAAAATCTTTACATTATGGAGCAACACTGTGAGAACATGAGAATGGAACGGGAAAAATACTGTCAGTTGGTGGAGTTGATATCCATAAGAGACTACTGATATGTGGAATAAAACATGTGTTTGATGAGGAAGCTGCTATAGGTTTCATGAAGATCAGAGTAAGAGAATTAATTGGCATCTAGGTGGCTCAGTGAATAGAGCATCGGCCCTGGAGTCAGGAGGACCTGAGCTCAAATCTGACCTCAGACACTTAACACTTACTAGTCATGTGACCTTGGGCAAGTCACTTACCCCCAACTGCCCTGCCTTCCCCCCTGCAAAAAATAAAAATAAAAAAGTATGTAAGAGAGTGAGGTCAGAAGTATCTACATTAAGGGTTATGCTCTATGAATTACAAGAGTCATTTTAACACTCAAAAATTACTGGACAAATTCAAATAATGATGAGACAGAGGTGTCAAATACCAGTTGCTGAGTTCTACCTGAACCAAATTAAAATGTAAATGGCTAAAATTTAACAAAATAAATAAAAATACAATAAATAATGTGTAAAGGCCATAAGTCAATAAGTTTTGGGGGACCCTTATATACCTTGTGGCCCCACTTCTATTATGTGCACATAATGACCAGTGGCGGGGTAGGACATCCTGACGTCCCTTGGGGGATGTCCTTAGCTCTAGGGTGCTGCTCCACATCTGAGCCTATTTGTTCATATGCTGCAGGGCTCCCTCAATCCACGTTCTCCAGAAAGGCTTTCTGGATTGTTCCAGCTCACACTGCCTTCAGTGGACCCTTATCCATTCATTCATTCAGTCAGTCAACCAGTCCACAAGCATTTATTAAGTATCTGCTATGTCAGACACTACCTCAGATGATGGAGGTACTCACATTCTATTGGAGGGGAAAGCTTGCCAGCTGACAAGTGATATATAAAATATACACAAAGTGAATGTCAGGGTGAAGAGGGTACCTTGGGGAGACTGAGAAAGTACTCATGTAGGAAATGGCCCCTGAGCCATCCAAGGTCACCCAGGAAGAAAAAGGCTTAGCCAGGAACCAGACTCATTCCCTCTGCCTTTTCACTGTGCTGTACTGCCCAGACCCAGACCCTCATTTTACAGATGAGGAAACTGAGGCATGGTCACAGTGTGAAGTAGTAGGGGCCTAGCATTGGAGACACCTCTGTGATGTTGGGCAAGTCACTTAGGATCACAGATGTTTGCAGAGGGCAGGAACCTCCTTAAGTGGAGGACTATGAACCCATATTTCCAAGTATTGTACCCCAGTGGTATTAAATGTAATAAAAAACAGGGCCACAATGTATATAAGGATCCCCCAAAACATATTATTTCACAGATGAGTAAAACTGAGACCTAAGGGAGAGAAGTGGCTTCCCCAAGTTTACATAGCTAGTAAGTGATGAGACAGATCTTTCCTGAATACGCGACCAGCTCTCCACTAAACAGCACCGTTTCCTGGACCTCTTTCAGTTTTCTTATCTGTACAAAAAGGGGTGAGGGCTCTAGGGCTCCCTCAACTTCCTTGTCTGTTAAAATAAAACAAAAACGAGGAACAGGAGCATAACAGGCACTAGGCAGCCGGAACACAAATATAAAAATAAGAGAGTCCTGTCCTCAAAGAGATTACGTTCTACTAAGGAGTCAGAGCACACATTGGGAAGTAGCAGCTTGATACAGGTATGCTTTGGTCTAGGAGTCACAAGGACTGGAGCCATAGCCTTCCCTGATGACCTCTCAGGTCTCTGTTCGCTCTGCCATTCTGGTTTGAATGGCTTTGCCAAAAATGTCAGTGAGGGCTACTGGGGTCTCCAGAAGTATTAATGACCTTGAGATGTTATGGAAGCACAGGGCCAAGAACCAGACAAGATAACAAAGCCTGGAAGAGCTCCAAGCTCACCAGAGGAGGGGAATTCCCATGGGGTGAGATCACACATCCCTGATGTCTTCAGACTAAGTGTAAAGGTAGGAAGGGGGAAAACGGAGAATGGAGGATGGTGGCTAGGGCTTGGGGAAAGACTAGTGAGAGACAATGCCCATCCCTACCTCAAGATTAGCACCCCCTGGTGCTGGTTTTTGGTGGCCATTGGGGTCCTAAGATTTTAGAGCTAGCAGGGGCCTTGAGATTTCTAGTCTGGGTCCCTTTCCTTGCGCAGAGAAATCAGGAATTTGTCCAGAGGCTGTGATCTTGGCTCTGGCCACCTTCTACACACAAGACTTTGGGCAAGCCAGGGCAAGCCTCTGGGCCTCAGTTTCCAATTTTGTAAAAGGAGGGGGGCAGTGTACTCAATGAAATCCAAGGTTCCTCCCAGGTCTACACTTACAGTGGAGTGTAGGTTTGAAGTCCTGTACTTGCAGGCTCCCACTGTGATGGAATCTGGGCTCTACTGACCTCTGCCCTTCCTCTAAGGTAGGCCTCACCTTTATAAACAAGGGGATTGGCCTAGAGTGCCTCCCAGTTATAAAATTCCATCACCTCTAAGAACTAGGTGGGTAGGATGGGTACACATGGCAGTCAGGATTCCCACCACCAAAGTCTAACCACTCCAAATCCCCCACATGCAAGTGCTGACCGTTGTACAACACCGCCTGCCTTCCTTGCTGGCCAGAAAGCTTGGGATCACTGGTTGGGTGAAGGCCCTGGGGTGGGGGGGGGGAGGGAGGGGGGCCGGGAGGAGGGGAGGCGCAGCTCCAGAGTACAGCAGCGGGGGAGGGGAGCGGCGGCGAGGGTGGGAAACGGAGAGTTCTTTCCTCCTGGTCAGAACTGGGTCCTTAGGTTGAGGGGCTGGGAGCATCCAGAGGCTTTCTCAGAAGCAGGGGCGGGGTGAGGGGGGAGGGGGAGTGGAGGGGCGGAGTCCGAGGGTATCGGGACTAGAGGCAGGGTATCCTATCCCCTCCTCCTCCACCCCCTCCTCCCTCCTGCCTCCCCGCCCAGTCGGCCGGGCTCTTCTGCCCTTATAAGGCCACAGTTGACACAAAGGCCCATAAATGGTGCTGCTGTCATTACCTGCCCCTTGGGGAAGGCACCTCACCATGTCGGGCTTCTTCCGGCAGCCTGGGGCCCTGCCACATTCCCGGGCCCAGCCCCGCCCACGCCCGCCCACAAGACTATTTCCCAATTCAGCACATTCACCCAGGCGATCAGGGGCGCACACGCGCGCGCGCACACACACAAGGGTGCACTGTGATTTTGCATTGGCCTGTGGGAGGCTCCCCACAGCCTAGGCGTGCACACCTGCGGGCTGGCAACCAGGTGGCAATCCTCCTCGGGCTGCCTTCTCTCACCGCCTGCCAGGCCACGGAAGGCTGCTGGGAGTTTGGGGCAGGAAGGTGGGGAGAGAGACTGGCTGGAAAAGGAGATGAAAGTGGGGAGAGAGTGAGGTGGATCGCTGGAATGCCAGAGAAGTCTGTGTGGAAGGCAAAAGGACAGGGAATTGTTACAGCTGGAATCCAGCCACTTCATCTAAAGGGAGAGGAAACTGAGGCCCAGAGAGAGGAGGGGAGGCATCTCCTCCGTGTCATAGGATCACACACTTAGAACTGTCCACCTTAATCCGACCAGGCCATTTTACTGATGAGGAAACTGAGGCCCAGAGCCAATGTCATAGGATCATAAACTTTGAGCTTGGAAGTTGCCTGAGAGGCCATCTGATCTAACTAGATCATCTTACTGATAAAGACACTGAGGCCAGGGAGCTGGAGGGACTTCATCATAGGATCTGAGCCATTTCACAAATTAGGAAAGGGAAGAACCAGGGTCCCAAAGTCACAAATGCAAACAGCATAATGAGGGAGAGAGGGAAGCTGGACATGCCTGGCAAATCAAAAACCACCAACCTTGACCGGGTCTTCCCTCAGACCTTGATGGAGACAGCCTAGGACCCTTAGGAACAGTGGTGCTTCCAGCCCACTTCCCTCTGCCATTTTCTGGCAAGCAACACCTGTGGACAAGTAGTCTGGCCACTGCTCCTGAGGACCCAGAAAGGAAAGTTCACGTCTCCAGAGTCCTTAGTACTGTCAGGTGGTTTAAACACCCTTAACTGACATCATTTTATCAGTGGAAATGCCGTGGAAGAGGCTTCGCCATCTGCTTCACTGGGGTACCCAAAGGGGCACGGGATACGTCAGACCTGCAGCTGTGTTGTCTCTCATTCGAATGAGAGCTCTCAAGAGCAGAGGATTGTCTGATGCTTTGTCTCGTATTCCCTGCACTAGCACACTTAGCTTAGCATGGGGTAAGCATTTAGTAAATAAATTTATTTTACTTTATTTTTATTTTATATTTATCATTTTATTTATTCATTTATCAGAAGCAGAATCTGAATACAGGTTCCTGGACTACAAAACCAGTGTTTGCTGCCTCCCGTTAGAGGCCAAGTGGAAAGAGCAGTGGACCATAAAGTATGAGCCAGAAAGGGCCTTAGAGTCCACTTACTCCAAGTCCCTCATTTGACAGATGACACAACTGAGGTGCTTAGACATGTGACAATAATTTGCTCAGTGTCTACAAATGTGTGGGGGTGGGGGTGGAGTAGGGGATATCAGGATCTGACCCTAGTGTGGAGTGTATGACTTTTGGGCAAGCGACTTCTTTATGAGAGGAAGCATGGCAAGGTGTTAGGAATGCTGGGTACAGGATCAGACCAGGTGGGGGTTCAAATCCCAGCTGGAACTTTTACCATAATTGGGGAACAACACCAGCCATTTTGCCTCTAAGGACTTCTAAGGGTCAAGCTCCTGAGGGTATTTGACTAGATGAGCTCTGAGGTTCTTTCCAGGCCCAATCTATGATTCTGTGAACTTAAATGTGAAAAATTATTAGAGGCAGAGCTAAAGGTCCCAGGTTCTCCAGTTCCCAGGCCTGTCTTGTTTGCTTTGGGCTTCCTTGAACCAATCACTGAACAAAGCATGAGACCCGTCACTGACGGAGCCAAAGTAGGGGCCAGGGGGAAGGAAGGGTAGCCAAGAAATCAATAGTTCAGCTGGACAACAAGAGCCACTCACACAGGAAAAGGTAACTGTCAGCCTGGTGCTGGGTAGTCTTGTTAACCAGTGCCATGGGCCATTGAGAGAAGGCAGGAGCCCTTCCTGGTTGTCCCCCCTGTTCAGGGCTATATCCAGTATCTCCAAGGAGGAGGGGAAGACAGAAAGCTGAGCCACCTCTACTAATCCTTCCATGTCCTAGGGAAGAAAACAGTTCCTGGTAGAAATCTGGTTCCCACAAGGCTTATCCTGGAGCCAGGGGTGGGGAACCTACAGCCTCCAGGCCACATGTAGCTCTCTAGGTCCTCCAGGGTGGCCCTTTGACTGAATCCAAACTTCACAAAACAAATCCCCTTCATGAAAGGATTTGTTCTGTATAACACAGACTTAAAGGGCCACACCCAATGACCTAGAAGGCTATGTGAGGCCCGGAGGCCACAGGTTTCCCACCCTTGTCCCCTGGTTTCTTCTGGAGGTTGGTGGAAGGAGAGAGAGACCGAGACAGAGCCAGAGACAGAGACCGAGAGAGCCGAATTGGGCACCATTCACATTGGAGGGGCCCTCAGGGAGATGTAATTGCATTAGGGGAAAAGGGTTCCAGTGGAAAAAGAACTTTGGCAAGTAAAAAGAACTCTGTGAACCTGCAGATTTGTGAAGAGTTCCATATTTTAATTTGATTTATTTTATATATTTATCATAATTAGTTTATGTATTATATCATATTCTTTAATTTATTTTTCTAGCATACATAGTAAACATTTGACGGATGCTTTTTGACTGAAGGACTAGCTCTGACAATCTCCATTCCAAGGTACTTCTCATCCCTGATATTCTGTGTCCTGAGGGGCTTCCCAGCTCTGGCATTCCATGTTCTACTCAGTGGGTCAAAAAGCTTTTATTAAGTGCTTGCTATGCGTCCGACATTGTGCTAAGTGCCAGAGATACAAAGGAAGAGGACAAAAGTCAGGGAGCTCACATTCTAACGGGAGAAACAAACAAGGAATAAACTCTGTCACGGCTGAGTAGCCGGAAGGCTGGCTTGGAGGGGAAGACGCTAGCAGAAGGGAAGTCTGAAACACAGAAGGTAAGGTTTGAAGAGGATCTCAAAGGAGGCCAAAAAAGTGAGGAAGCCAAGAGAGAGAGAAGTGAGGGGAGAGAATACCAGGGACAGAGTCATGAGAGAGGGTGGTGTGTGTGAGGAGCAGCGAATAAGCCAGAGGTGATGGATTGTAGGGTCTTTGGAGGGCAGCAAAGTATAGGACTGGAAAGGCAGAAGGGCACCAGGTTGGGAAGAGCTTTGAGTGCCAAGCAGAAAATACAGTATACAGGAGGAACCCAAAGTCTTAATGTAATTTTAAATTTTAATAGCTTACAATTCATAGGAAGCCACTGGAGTCTATTGAGTAGGAGAGGTGACTTCATCAAAGTCAGATTAGCAGCCCAGTGGACTGGAACTGGGAGGGAGGGTAGGTGGATGGGAGAGACCTGAAACAAGGTGATCAACCAGAAGGCTATTGGCATAGTCTAGGCCTGAGGGCCTGAAATAGGGCAGTGGCTGTGTTAGTAGAGAAAAGAGGGCATACCAAGAGATGCTGGCAGTGGATGGACTATGTGGGTTGAATGAGGAGACAAGGAAGACATCAAGGTAGGAAGATAGCGGTGCCCTTGGCTGTAACAAAGAAGTTGAAAGTATGGTTGGGTTTGGAAAGAAGAGATAATGAATTCTGTCTAGGACTTGTTGAGTTTGAGATGCCTCCAGGACCCCCAGTTTGGATACCCAAAGGTCATTCAAACTACACCTCTGGAGAGAGACTAGGGCTGGGTATATAGGTATTTAGTAATTTACATAGATATGAGCATTGAGTGAGAAAGGTTGTAGAGAGGTCAAGAAGCAAGAGAACACTTGAGAATTGACTAACAGGGGTGGGGAACCTGATGCCCTTTCACTGAATCCAAACAACTGGATTCAGTCAAAGGGCCACACTGGAGGACTTAGAGGGCCGCATATGACCTTGAGGCTGCAGATTCCCCAGTATATCTGGCAATGAAGAGATCTTTGGTTGTTTTAGAGAGAGCCGTTTCAGTTGAATGATGAGGCTTTGGAGAACAAACTATGGCAAGTTCAGAAGAGAGTGAGAAGAAAGGAAGTGTGGCTTGGCCCAAACCTCTGTTACTAGCTTAGCTCTGCATTGTCCATCTACTTCCCACCCTATAGCCTATCAAAATATCAATCCACACTCTCTTTATGGGTAACCTCTTCAGGAGGGGGATAATGAATCCACTAGGGAGGAACCAAGTTATTGCCTTGCTGCTGTGAGGGCCCAGGTGAGATTAGATAACAAGCACTTAGAGTGGAGCCAGTCAGCACAGTTTCACAATCTTGTCAGCCCAATTCAACCTCATGTAAACAGGAACAAAGGTGAGGGATCATGGGAGTAATCCAAGATTTGAGTTTGACAAGGTGTCATCTGAAAGAGGACAAGGTTCGAGAGACCGAGGGGTAAGAGGAGAGAGGAGAATGAGTTGAATTGGTTCATTAAGGGTTCAAGATAGAGAAGGGAAAGAGTGTAGCCAATGAAGGACGAGGACCTGGAAAAGAATCTGATAGGTGGAGAGAAGATGGTCGCAGTGAGGATGAAGCATTGGGCTCATAATGCTTAGGCAAAGAAGGAATCATAAAATATCCTGATTAGATGAAGGAATTAATTTCACAGGTAATGAACATGTAGGTCATAGAAAAATCAAGCATATAGACATCTCTGTATGTGGCTTATATGGATGGGCAGAGATAAAGTGGAGGAAGGGGTCATGGGCAGTTGAGTATTTAAGGAGAATCGATATATGCTGAAGTTCCCCCAAACGAAGGCAGGACAGACTATGAGTCAGACACTGAGCTTGTTGGAGAAGGAAGGCAAGTATGCTGGAGGTCAGTAGATAACCCCAGACCCTAGAAGGAGGGCAGGCTGCTGAGTGATGGTGGTAAAGGAAGGTCCCTCCCAGCTCAGACATTTTGTGTTCCAAGGACCCTCCTAGCTCTGCCATTCCATGTTCTCAGGTCCCTCCCAGTTCTGACATTCTGTGATTCTGGAGGAAATGCAGCACAGTGAGTGAAAGCTATATAAGGATCCTTCTGGAGACCAGAGGTGGCCCAGGGTGAACCACTGGAATCTGTCTTGGAGCAGAAGGGAGTAGGGTTCAGACAGAAGCTTAGAGCTTCAGCCTCCCTCCTCCACCTACGTCAGTTCCTTAAAGGCAGGCTGACGGGAAGGGCAGACCCACCTGGGGCCCGCTTGGCAAGGTGGTACAGTGCCAAGTAATGATATCATGGGGATGAGGAGGGCACAGTGAGTTCAGCCTGTGCTGGGGGGGTGGGTGCCTCCCTTCCTGGCCCAAATCCAGTTGCCTGTGGGGCTTCCAGACCATCTGAGGCCCAGGCAAATCCACAGTCCCAGAGCCAGGCCAGGCTCAGGAGGCAGACTCTGCTTGGATATTGAGAGGCTGATCTGCCAGCCATATCCTGCTTTCTGAGTCAAATGAGCAGGAACAAAAGGCCTCCTGGTTTCTTTTTCTTTTTCTCTGTCTTCTCTTTTCCTTCCAGGCCACACTGGAAATGAATTATTTGTTGGGTGGGAGCACTGAGGCAATATAATTTTATCAAACCTCTCACCACCCAAGCCACACTGGAAGGACAAACCAGGCAGAGTCCCAGAGGGCTGGGCCAAGGAGCAAGCTGCAGGCAGCTCTGTCCATACCTCTCAGGAAACAGTGCAAAAAATGAAGGTTATTTCCAGGCCACCCAGATACCCAATTAACTTCTTAAATTGCTTCCCAGACTCCCTTCGCCCACTCCAGCAGACTGCTCACCAAAGTCTGCCTCAAGATTACTGCTCAGGGGATCAAGGCAGTGTGGCCCAGTGGGGAGAGCTCTGACTGGGGAGCCAGGGGATCTGGCCTCAAGCCCAAGCTGTGATGTTTACTCTCTGTGCCACCTTGGGCAAGTCAATTCATCCAAGGTATCTGAAAGTTCTTGTGGAAGATTTCAGCTGCAAGTCAGATGGAGAGTTCCCAATGTCCTTAGGGTATTGCAGATGGTCAGGCCTCTTCTTTCATGACATTTCCATGGATAAAATCCTACCAATTTCTGATGATGACCCATCCAGCAATGCCTGGGATTTGGGTGGCAGGAGTTTTCTTCTTTGGGTCTTTGGGAGCTGTGACTGTAGCCACTACCAGGCTGTGCATCCACAGGGGCTGTTTCCTAGAATGATGGTTGAGGGCACTAGGCTGGCAGCACTGATGTTCCCAAAGCTCTTGGGCTTAAGGTCGGGGGCTGACAGCTGCCTCTGGGGAGGATGACCTTAAAGACTGGGCTGGAAGCCAGACTGGGGGTCTGGGAGCTAGAAAGGTTAGAAAGGGTTCAAAAGTCTAACAAGCTCTTAAGGGCCCCTCCCAGGTCTGGCAATCCATGCTCAAAGGTCACTTCCAGCGTTCTGTGATTCCCAAGAATCTATCATCTTTGTTCATTGATTCATCCACTCATTCAGTCAGCTATTACACCCCAAACACAGGTGTGTTCAGATAAGGGAAACTAGCCAGACAGTTTCCTTCTCGGTAAATGATAGGAGTGGGGTAGATGATCTCTGAGGTACCAACATCCACCCCTCTCAAAGTCTGATAAAGAATACCATGGCCAATGCGCCCCAGCTATTTCCAGATGGTTAACCCCAGAAGCCACCCCCAGCTCCAGCCCAGATGTGAAAAAAAAGGGGACATTGTCTCAGTTTTCCCACCTGTGAAATGAGGTGATATCTGTCTTCTGAAATGTGAAACTGGGCAAAAAGCTTAGGAGAGACAACCAGAGAGGTCCGTCCAGTTTAAAAGTGGGCTCCGAATTCCCTCCAGATCTGCCACTGTTCCTACGATTCCATTTGATTCAACTATCCTGATGCATAATGAAATCAATCAACCCACATGCGTCTGTTAAGCACCTACTATCTACCAGGACATTCATTGATTGTCCAGATTATTTAATGTAGCTGGACTGTATGGTCCTTCAGCATGTACTGGAATAATGCTACAGACAAAAGGATGAGGAACTGAATAAAATCCCACATGCATTTATTAAGCACCTCCTATATGCCAGGTGCTGGGTTTGGCATTGGTGATAGAAAGATTAGTAAAAAACTTTCCCTCAAGGAGTTCGTATTCTATCTGCACACAAATCAAAGTACATACCAACGGCATAGGAAATCTTTTTTAAGAGCACTAGGCCTGGAGTCAGGAAGACCTGAGTTCAAATTCCATCTCAAACCCTTCTTAGCTGAGTGAGCCTGGCGAGTCACTTTGATGAGGTACAGGCTCTGGGAACCCCCTTGAACTCTGACTGAATCTTCCCACTTGATAAGGTATAAGCTTTTCATTGAGGCTCTGCCCAGAGCTCTGTTACTAGCCTAGCCCTCCATTGTCCATCTACTTCCCACCCTTGAGCCTATCAATATATCAATCCACCCTTGAACTGATCTAGCCCACCATTGTTTGTTGGCTCCAGGTAGCCTCCAACAACTTCCCACCCTTAATCACTCATTGACCTCCTCTGACTCCTCCTGAAGACCTTCCCCAAACTCCTCCTCCAGACTACCCCTAGATTCCTCCCAGAACCTTCCTGTATATAAGATCCCTTCTTGCCCCCATGTGTGTGAGAGCAATGTAGAATGACCTAGCACAGACTTGCTCTGTGTCCAATACAGGTGAATTTTTAATAAACTTTACTTTTCTTTGGTTGAGAAGACTTGAGTCGAATTCATTTGGCAGGACCTGGCATGTTGGTATTTTGGGGTCTCCAGAGCAACCCTAACCCTCTACATTTTATGGGTAACCTCTTCAACTTCACCCTCTTTGCCTCAGTTTCTCCTTCTGTGAAATGAGACAAAACACTTCCAGTATCCTCTGTGACTTGCTCCTTCAGTGGCTTGTCCAGGGTCACATAGCTAGGAAGTGTCTGAGGCCAGATTTGAACTCAGGATGATGAGTCTTCCTGACTCTAAGGCCAGTACTCTATCCATTGAGCCACCAAAAGGGATATTTAACCTTTTTGAAAATACCAGAGTATCATATACCACCTATGTCATGCACAGGAGAGCACCAGCCCTCCCCCTACTACCAGGCTAATGTCCTGGGTCAGAATGTATCTCCAGAAGGCCCTTCCATTTACCTGGCTGGGATTCAGGGATCATTTTTCCTAAAGAGACTCATTCTGGCCCTAGGCTTGACCCAGCTAGGACTGGGCAGGGACTATTTGCCACTTCCATTTTGTACCCCTAGGGCCTAGGGCTGTACCTAGAAAGTGATTTGGCTTTAACAAATACCTGTTGACGATCATTATTTGGTTTGCTTAAGCAATGACTTGGTTTAGAAAACAAAGGGAAAGGACTTGGACCCCCAGTGGAACAATAGATTCTAATTGTTACCTGGATGGGAAAGTGTAGATATCCCAGTGGGGTGGAGTGAGCTCCCCGTCCCCCACCTTGGCGCACCCTGGGAATCCGGAGCACCTAAGTTTCTGGTTTCAATGGCTTGGGAAAAAATGCCTGGGAAACTGTCTGGTTTACTGCCTTGCTTCTGGCCATCAGAGTCCTGGAGAGGGAATTTGCTCTTTTGGCTTGAACATTCTGGGGGAGGAATTGAGGAGGGAGGCTGTGGATACCTTCCCCTGGTAGCACCAGATGTAAATGGTATTATGAGTCATAGCACTCAGCCTCCAGAGACTTCAAATGGCTGATTTCAGAGACCATCCTCTGAGGGTGAAAATGAGGGCAACCATTGAAGTTTTTAAAGATCTCTAAAATGATAGGGTTGGATGAGATAAGATTTCTCCAGCTCTGCTATTCCCACTGAGATTACAGGTGCGAAACACACGTTGGATGACTTGTTTTGATATCGTCTGCCACATTAGAAACGAAACTTCTTGAAGGCAGGGACTGGAAGGGTTTCCCACCCCTCATCCTTTTGCATTTCCAGTGCTTAACATAGTACCCGGCACATACATAATAAATGCTAAACAGATGGTTACTGGGTAAGGCCCCTCCCAGCCCTGACATTCCCTGTTCTAAGGCCCCTCTCAACCCTGACGTTCCCCGTTCGAGGTTCTCCATAGACCCAACTCCATCTCCTACCTTTGAGCCTTGGTACCCAGAATACTCCTCACCTTTGCCTCATGGAATCTTGAGTTTCCTTTCAGGCCCAGCTCAGGGAGCCACCCCTGAAAGGCACCCTTTCTGGGCGACAGCCCCAGTTGTCGCTGCCCTCCCAAACTATTACTTTGCATTTATCCTGCGGACGTTTTCTATTTGCTTATCCCTGTATGTATTTTTCTCTCCTCCCTCCCCCCTCCCCAAGACTAGGAACCCCTCATTGCCAGGGGCTGCTTTTCATTTTTGTCCTCTCAGCCCCTCAGTGCCTGGCAGACAGTAGGCACTCAATACATGCTTGATGAACTGGATAATCTTCTCCCCTTCTCCCTCCTTTCCTTCCCACTTGACATTCTGTCATCGCTATGAATTGACTGGTTCCTTTTCCCTCCACTCACTCATTCACTCAGAGTCAGAGCTGGCCAGGATCTGACTGTGGTGGGGAGGGGTAGTGCAGAGAGATGAATAAGGCCCAGTCTCTGATCTCAAAGGGCTTACAATTGTCTATTGTTTTCATTTTTTGCCCAGTGAGCACAGAGGTGATAATATTTCTCCCATCAGCTGTGAAGATTGTAGGAGAGATGGGGAGTGTGAGGTATAGTGAAGCCTAGAAGGTGGGACCTTGGGGCCAGCCTTCCCAGCCCTCCCCGAGTCACTTAGCACCTGCTTCGTGATGTCTCCCTTTAGAAGGTAAGCATCTTGAGGGCAGGGACTGTCCTCATTTTGTCTTTGAATCCCCAATGCCACTCAATGAGTCCTTGATCAGTGTTTACTGATTGACTGAGTGACCTTGAGTGAGTCACTTAGCTAGCCTCATGGACCCTAGCTTTCTCATCTACAAATGTGAGAGCTAGGTTAAATGATCTGTAGCATCTCTGCTTGCTGTAAAACCTTTGATACACTAACTTTTCCTTTCTGGGTTTCAGTATTTTCATCTGTAAAATGAAAGGATTAGACAATATATCATAAGATCATGGAGCTGACCCTAATTCTGAGCTGAAAGGGATGTCTGAGATCATCTGATTTTACAAATGAGGAACGAGGAGGTCAGGGACTTGACCAGGTGAGCCAGCCCTGCCCCCCAGCTGTGATCACAGTCTGTTGCCAGCTGCCCAGGCCCTCCCCAGCCAAACCTGTCCTCCCTCAGGTCTCCCTCCACCCTGCCCCTCTTCCAAATTTGCCTGTTGGGAGGCTCACTCCCAGTTTCCTCTCAATCAACTGTCCAGAACAGGATCTGATAACCTGGATCAAAATAAAAGTCTAACATGAACAGTTGGATAATGGCCTAATGTAATTGTTACCCATTTTACTTTTGAAATCACAGACCCATGATTTCAACGGTCAAAGGAGCTTCCAGTACAGATGGGCATCTCTTTTGTAATTTGAGCCTTTTTTTAAAAGGCTGTCAAGGGTTAAATGACTTGCCCAGGGTCACACAGCTAGTAAGTGCCTAAGGCAGGAAATTGAAGAGTCTTAAAACTTACCTAGAAGCAATGAGCAACCTGTGTAGCGAAGACCTGAACTGGAGTCTTCCTGACTCTCTTTCCATTAAGTTATGGTCCCTGTCACCTCTTGGCTTATCCTGCTGGTAATCACAGTGAGACAGCTTGGTGTGGAGGGTTAAGTGGGCCCCCGAATGTGTGTATGTATATGTATAGATATTTATATACATACATATGCATATATGCACATACATATACACACATGTATATATGTGTGTGATACACATATATTATACGCACATACATATACATATATATTCAATACAAAGACGTTTTGGAGGGGAAGAAAGAGAATAGAGAGAAGAGCAGAGACCTGTGAGGTATAGGAGATTATGTTTGAAGTGAGCCTTGAAGGAAGCCAGGGAATCTAAAAAATAGAAGTAACAGAGTTCCAGGTCTAGGGGCCTACCTGGTGCAAAGTCTTGGAGATGGGAAGTGAATGTCATTTATGGGAAACAACAATTAGACCAGTGTGACTGGAATGTAGGGACTGTTGGACTGAGTAATGAGCCTTGAAAGGTGGGCTGGAATAATGGAATAAGCAGGCTGAAAATGTAGGTTGGTAAAGGTCTCTTAATGCCAAGCAGAGGAGTTTTTATTTTATCCAGATCAAGAGGGAACCTCTGATACTTCTGGAACAGGGGAGTAACATGGATAGAGCTCAGCTTTAGGAATGGCACTGGCAGATTGGAGAGGTGAGGAGCTGGGTGTAAGGGGACTGATTAGGAAGCTGTCATCACAGTCCAGGAGAGAGGTAATAAATTAGGGAGTTTGTGGTAGGAAGGGAGAGGAGGGGAAGAATACAAGAGAAATGTTGGGGAGATATCGGACAACTGACTAGAAGTGGGGGAGAGGGATTAGTGAGGGAGGTCTCAGTCGCAGGTGACTCGTAGAAATGTGCTGGAAATGAAACTGGGAAGGGCTGGGGGTATGTCCTGTTTGGGACATGTTTGCTGTGACATACCTAAGGGATGACAGCCTCCTCTAGGGCTGATCCCAGACATCCCTCACTTCCCATTAATAACCTGTTGAGCAATCCCTGAATACAAGAGAGGAAACTTGAATCACTCCCACTGGTCTCTACATGCCTGGGATGCTGCAGCTGCCACAAAATTATGATCTCTAAGGGATGTGGTTAAATGAATCCATGGTCTTAGAGTAGAGGTCTCTGGGAAATCATAGCAGCTTAGAGAAGGCAAAACTTTCTTTCATCTAGACCCTGTTTGCACACCACCAACACCGGGGGTGCTCACTTCTACATGGGGCAGCTCACTTCATTTGGGGGGGAAGGTGTTTTACTGGGCCACAGTCACACAAGGAAGAGGCAGGATTCAAACCCAAATCCTTGGGCTCCAGACGAATGACTGGTCTCTAGCTATTGGCTGTAACTCTTCCCCATGCAAGAATCAAAGGCCTCTTTGACATGCTACCAGAGAAATCAGTCTTCAACATCTCCATGGAACATGACATTAGCTGTGAGCACAATATGAGGGATGAAGTTCTTGTAGTGGAGCTGAGTGAAAGGAGGCAGGAAGGACAGAGGCCTGAGGCCACAGAGGGAAGGAGTGAAGGAAAGGGGGAAGGGGAAGGGGCAAGCCTGGCTGAGGAGAAGGATACTGGAGACAGAAAGAGCCTGGGGGAGAAGAGGAAAAGGAGGAAACCATGGATGGAGACATAGAAAGAGAAGACTATGGGGAGGGCAAGATGGAGCCTTGAGGGTTGTAATGGCAAGAACAGAAATAGTTCACACCTTGTTTCAGCTATTGAATTAACACCTTGTTTCAGTTCAAATTTCTTTTGAGCCTTGTATCAAATATGTTAAGAAACAGAATGTGTGAACCCCACAACTTGTGAACCCTAGAACTCATGAACTCCTGCAATAGGAAGGGGAGGAGCTAATGACCATATATAAAGAGAGGCCCAGGCTAGGGATAGTGGAACTGAAAAGAGGACTCTTCTGGTGACAGATTCAAGAAGGAGAAAACTTGTGGTATCCCACTCTGTTTGCTCTGTCTTGTTGATGTTTGTTTGTGATACTTTGTACAGAAGTCCTGGGACCTTACTGGAAGCCCTAAATACTGATAATTTGTGCTGACCTCTTGGACCTTGTTGGTGGGTCTGAGTTGATTTCACAGGCAGATAGTGAATTGATGATGGTTCCAGCAAGGCGTATGAATATTATTGTGGCTCTGTCAAGCTTTGTGTTCCCAGAAACAGGAACTGTGAAGGACTTGAGGTGGACTGGACACTGTGAGCTTCAATATGGAATGGAAACTGAATGAAGAACTAGACAAGGAGCTGGACAAGGAACTGGGAGCTGCCTGTCTTTGAACCCAGGTGACAGTTGGAGCTGGGACCATGGAAGAGGCACCATGGAAGCTGAGAGCCAGCCTCGAGTGGAGCTGAAAGAAGACTTTACTTGGATACTGTGCCCTGACTGA
>CM053585.1:382413818-382443373 GCA_028646515.1 Pseudochirops corinnae
GGATTTTGTGATTGACTAAATGGATGTGATTTGTTTAAAACTATGTGACCACTTTGGTGAAAACTATGTAGCCATTTTAGTGATAAGTTGTTGAGATGTGACATGGTGAATGCTGTCTTTTTATTTTCTGTGATAAGTTGTAACATTGTGAATGCTGTATTTTGATTTTCTGTGAATGTTTTGCTCTGATTTGTTATTGAATAAATAGAGATTTCACTATTCTATGTAATCAGGACCTTGAAAGCTGTTCACAGCAGCAGTCCTCTGGAAAGCTGCACATGCATGGCTTTACAAGGATACAGACTTTCACTTTTTCCTTTGTATCCTTAGTGCCTGAAAGAAAGGCTGGTATAGTGGATAAAAAGCAGGGCACAGAGACCAAGAGACTTAGGTTTAAGTCTTACACAAACTGACTGTATGATGCCAATTGTTGGTGCTGTTGAGTAATTTTCAGCCATGTGTGACTCTGTGTGACTCCATTTGGGGTTTTCTTGGCAAAGCCACTGGAGTGGTTGGCCATTTTCTTCTCCAGCTCATTTTGCAGATGAGGAAACTGAAGTAAACAGGGTGATGTGACTTGCCCAGGGTCACACAGCTTGTAAGTCTGAGGCCAGATTTGAACTCAGGAAGATGAATCTTCCTGGCTCCAGGCCTGGTGCTTATCCAGTGGACTACCTGGCTGCCCCTATCATGCTAGGCAAGTCATCTAATCTCTCAGGATCCTAGGCAATTCTCGAAGATTATGAATACTTAGGTGGATGCTGTTTGCATGGGTGCAAAGATTTGGGAGGATTTCCCTATAGAAATGTAATCCTAAACTCAGCCCAAAAGGCATAGTTCAGTACCTGGCACATAGAGGTGGTTAATAAATGTTTAGCAATTAAGGGGGTATAGAGGGAAGGGAGGGAAATGGGGAGAGAAGTTAAGAGAAAGAAGAGGGCTGGTGCAGAGAAGGGGATGACGATATTGTGGGGAGGAAAGAAAGAAACAAGACATGGGAAATGGGAGAGAGAAGAGGATTGGGAGACTGGGAAAGAGGGAAATGGGGAGATGGAGAAGAGAAGTGCTTTGGGGGAAAAGGAAAGAAGGGAGGTGGGAAAGGAAGAGAGGATGGGCTGAGAGGTAGTGAGGAATGTGGAGGCCACCATCCATGGAGCAGAATGGAGCGCCAGCCTCCAGGGAAGGACATCTGGATTCAAATCCTGTCTTTCTCCTGGCTGTGCCCCTGGCACACAACTTTACTTTCCAACATCCCTAGGTAGATGGTCAATTGCTGAGAAGGTGCTGATCACCGTGGATGATTCCACCTAGAGTTTACTACATTTATGAAATCACAGGATTGAACAAGGAAAATGAAAAATCTGCCCCCATAGACTAGGAGTGAGGGATCAGGGGCCATTGGGGACTAGCCTTTCAGTTACAGAAACTTCCCTTTGGGTCCTGTTCTTCACTTTGGGAACTCCAGGGCTGGGCAAGATTGCTTTGTTTTTCTGGCCTCATTTTCTATTCTTGATCAATCGATCAGCCATCTATTATTATTTTTTTTTAATTTGGAATTCTTTATTTTATTTTATTTTAATTTTGGGGGGGTTTTTTTGGAGGGCAATTGGGGTTAAGTGACTTGCCCAAAGTCACATGGCTAGTAAGTGTGTCAAGTGTCTGAAGCCGAATTTGAACTCAGGTCCTCCTGACTTCAGGCCAGTGTTCTATTCACTGTGCCACCTAGCCACCCCTCTATTATTTATTGGTGCCTATCATGTGCCAGAAGTCAGCTAGGTGGCTTAGTGGTTAGAGCACTGGGCAAGGAGTCAGAAAGATCTGAGTTCAAATCTAGCCTCAGACACTAGCTGTGTGATCCTGGAAAGTCACTTAACCTTTGGAGAAGTAAGCCACTTTAGTATCTGCCAAGAAAACCCCAGGGTCCATGGGTCACAAAGAATCAGGTATTACTGAAGGACTGAACAACAACAGTTATGTGCCAGCCACCAGACTGGGCTATGGAGAAGCAGACAGAGAAGCATCACAGTGCCTGCCCTCCATGAGTTTACATTCTCTGGGAGACAAACATGCCTAAAAAGGAACATAACCCACAGGTCCAAAGCAGCTCAGTCCCTGCCAAGCCAAACTGTGGTTTCCTGTATCTGAAGTCTCTTCCTCCAAGGTGACCTTCCTCCAGCCCCTCCCCCAGCCTTTCTCCTGGCCTCAGTTTTCTTAGAATGTTTTTTCCCTTGTTCTGAACTTTTTTGACATCCCATTTGACCTTCTGTTCTGACCTTTCTTAGTCCTGTGCTTGTCTTTCCCACCAACTTCCTACACAGCCCTCCCCCTCCTCCCAGCTCCTTCATTAAGTAGAGCAAGAAGAAACTTTAGAAACCACTTAAAACCCCTTCGTTTTTACAGATGGGGAAACTGAGGCCCAGAGAATTGAAATGATTTGCCCAAGGTCACACAGGTTGTTAATGACAGATTCAGGATTGAATCCAATTCCAAGTCTAGGGCTCTTTTCAAGGCTAATTTATTGGAATCCAGGACACCAGAGGCATTTACTTAGTGTCTTTGTTGAATGGAGCAAAGTAGAATGGGCTTGGCTAGATGGGTAGACAGCCCTGAGGCAGTGGGTGCTGGGACTCTGGGAATGAGGGAGGAGGGAAGCAGCCTAGAAATGGGGGAGGGTTCACTTTTCCACTTTGCCTTGTCCTTCTGCTGAGCAAAAAGAATGGCCCTGAGTCCTTCTTAACTCAGGAATCCCAAGCATTTCTTGCCACCGCTAAGAAGGGGAGGAGGCCTCTTCTCCAATGCTGAGAAATATTTGCTAAACCACAGAGCTGGGAGAGGTCTGAGGGGAGACTGGGGTCTGGAGCGTGGGGGCCAGAGATCCCAGCTCTGATTACCATTTCTCTAGGAGGCTGGTTTGCCCTTTAAAAAGAAAGTTATTAATGGGAGGGGGAAAGGAGAGGGGGAAAAAGATCCCTGATGGCCTAATGAGGAATTATAGAATGTCAGAATAGGAAGGAGACCATTTAGTCCAACACTTTCATGTTATGGGAGAGGAAACTGAGTCCCAGAGAGAGGAAGGGGCTTACTCAAGGTCACCCAGAGACTTCTTGGTGGGAGCTGGATCTAGAATGGAGTTTTCCTTACTTTTGTCAGCTGCCCCCTCCTTGCTCTGGAAAGGAGGAAAGAGGAGATGAAAACACCTTCTGCCACAGCCTTGGCTGGTCCTAAAGAGGGGGGCACTTCCTTAGCTGGCTCTCCCTTGAGGCTTGGCACTCCAGCCTTAAGTGGTGTTGAGGGCATGGCACCAGGAGCAACTGTGTTCCAATGGAGTGAGCACTGGACTAGGAGTGAGGAAGATATGGGGTCTGTGCCTAGTACTTGGTCAATCTGGCTTCCCTTGACTAGGGGGAGCTTGGATTGGTTAAGAACAGGAGAGACTGCCTCAGCCACAAGGCTGGGACCTTGGTGCTCTTGCCTCAAGGGATTCTAAGGGGATGACCCAACCAAGAGAGGTGGAAGAAGCGATAGTGGGTGGTGGAGGGACCACCTGCCTCTGGTCTAGAAAGAACTGTGAGTCTCAAGCTGGGCTCTGTAATTGACAGTCAGTGGGATTGTGGGTAAGGCCCAATGCTCTTTAAGCTTCCTGTCAGAGAGAGAATGGAGAAGGGTATGAAAAAAAATGTGTGTGGCTGAGGAGGAAGAGGGTAAAAGGAAAGGAATGAAACCATGTTTGAAGCTGTCTGCAATGGGCTCCCTTAAAGACAAGGAGGTGGCATCATGATAGTTAGAGAAATAGGAGAGGAAGAAAGGCGTGGGAGAGAAGTTGGATTCCCTTGTGTCTGGATGCCTGGGAGGGAAGGGAAACCACACTTCCCTTTGGAGTCTCTGGGGAGCTAGCTCTGTCAGAGACCAGCTGCTCCCCTCTTTTCTCCTGGGTATATGTTGGAGAGGGAAGAGAGAGAAGGAGACAGAGAAGAGAGGAGAGGACAAGAGGGAAGGAGAGGAAAAAGCATGAGGAAAGGAAAAAGGGAGAGGGAGAAACAGACAGAGACAGAGAGACAGATGAAGAGAGAGAAGAGGACAAAGGAAGGGGAGGTGAGGACAAAGGAAGGGGAGGTAAGAAAGAGGAGAAAGGAAAAAAGGGAGAGGAGAAAGGAAGAAAGAAAGAAAAATAAAAAAGAAAGGAAAGAAGGGAGGGAGGAAGAAAGGAAGGAAGGAAAGAAGAAAGAAAGAAAGAAAAGAAAAGAAAGAAAAAAGGAAAGAAAAGAAAGAAAGAAGGAAAGAAAAGAAAAGAAAAGGAAGGAAGGAGAAAGAGAAGGGGAAAGAGAAGAAGGAAAAGAGGGAGGAAAGAGAAAGAGGAGGTAGGAGAGACAGAGAGAGAGAACGTGATGAGAATAAATCCACTGCTGTTCCCCGATACCAAATCTCCTCAATTGTCCCTCTGGATTGGGGTCACGGAGGAGCACCAATGAGATGACGGACCTTAATTTCTTTGCTGATTCTCTTCCTTTCCCATCCTGCTGCTATAACCAGTAGTGAAGGGGCCGAACCATGGGAGGAGCTGAGAATGTTCATTTTGGGGAAGAGAAGACTTGAGAGGGGATGGGACCATTCTCTTCAAATGTTCTAAGGCTGTTACTGGGAGAGGGAGTAGACTGGACGTGCATGGTCTCGGATGGCAGAAGTAGAAGTGAGGAATGGGAGTGACCAAGGGGAAGTTTTAGAGTTGATGTCAGGAAAAAAAAAACCCAGCCTTGACTCACACTGTTCGAAAGTGGCCCAGGTTCCCTTGGGAGGTGATAATGACAATGAAATGATAGCTACATACCATGTGTGCAGTCCTGTGTTAAACACTTCACAATTAATTATCTCATAATGTCATCATTGTAATAATAAAAGCTATTATGTTATAGCTCCTACTGTGTGCCAGACTCTGCTTTGCACCACCCTGGGAGGTAGGTGCTATTATTATCCCAGTTTTACAGATGAAGAAATTGAGGCAAATGGGTTAAATAACTTGCCTAGAGTCACACAAGCTAGCAAGTGTTCCTGAGTCAGAGGCATCTAGGTGGCTCAGTGAATAGAGCACTGGCCCTGGAGTCAGGAGGACCTGAGTTCAAATCCAGCAAGATCAAAGATGTCAGAACCATGGATTATCAGTGTTAGAAGGGGCCTCAGAGGCCATCTGAGCTCACCTGTACTGGAATAAGAATCTAAAGTCTTATACAAGAAACCAGCTTTTGCATGAGCTTGCTGGTGCGTGTATTCTCCCTCCCAGTCACAGATCCCAACCCTTCTACAACTTAGCAGGTGGTCTTGAGAGTAACCATGGCTGAAAAGTTGCCAACATCCCGATGAAGAGCTCCTCTGCCTTTAACTGGCAGCCTTTCCAGTGATGAAAAGAATCCATCATTGGGTCTGTGTCCTCACTGGCAGGGTGAGCAAGAACCTGGCCCCACCTACATCCTACAGTAAGGAAGACTCCAGCATAGCCTTTTAAAATCTGCCATCCTAACTGAACCCAAAGCCCAACCCAATCCCACCATCATCCAAGGTATTTTAGGAATCATGTTCTATTCCTTTGGCAAGGAGGCAGCTCAGAGGGCCTTGTTATAACTCATAATCATGAATCAAGAAGCTTTAGGTCTGTGGACACATCCATTAGATCCAGTAAATCCAGTGCTGAGCACATTGGATGGTGGACTCACACGAAGGGGTGTGCAGAGTTCATATTCCTACAATATTTGGGGCTCAGAGAGCCTCGTGCATTGGAGGAAATTCTCTTTGAACTATACTGCTCAAAAGTCAGGTCATGGTGTCTGCAGTTTGGTGACCCCATCTTGTGTAGATTATGTAGATATGTTCCTAGTGTAAGCAATTTTTAAAATAAAGAATGAGAGTGTTACAGGTTGAGGCGAAACTCCAGTAGTTGCTATGGCTCAGGGGTGTGGGAGGAGCTGGGGAGGAGGGAGAGATGCCAAGAAATGGAAGCCATGCCCAGACAATGCTAACAGTGCAGTTGATGGTTATGGAGCCAAGTCAGGGCACTTGGCGAAGAAGATAGAAATGGGGAGGAACCTTGCAAGAGGCAACCTTATGGTTCCTTAGAGAGATCAGCAGTGCCTCAGAGGCCTCTGCTGCACCAAGATGGGAAGGGAAGTAACTAAGGGAGTAAATGATATGTTTGTTATGTTATATGTAATAGGAGTATGTAATACAACCTATTGTGCGTATATTAATCCCCAACACCTTTTGGTGAGGGCAGAGATCTGTCCCTTTCCTCACCGGATTGGGGAGATAGTGAGACTTATTGGTAGTTGACTAGCACTCCCAGGAGACATTTGGGTGTGGCAGCCATTTAGGAATGGGTCCTGAGAACATTCAGTGCCTAATCAAATTCCTTACAATTACCTTGCAATACTATTTTAATTAAATGTGTTTGCTTTGAATCTGGCTATAATCCATTGTGGTCTAAGGGAAGAGAATTATATGGGGGGAGGGGGTCTCAGAACTGTGACTCTGAGTAGGCAGTGCCCAAAAAGTGCCAGGAACTTTGGTATAAGTGAGAAGGGAGCCATATCAAGGGACCTAGGCTCTCCCCAAGATGAGACACAGAGGCTATGGTCTCCAGCTTAGGAGCCTGTTGGAGAAACAGAGCAGTGATTAGATCAGTGAACTGAGAGGAAGTCTGGGGCCTCAGGCTGGGCTCAGCCACTAACTCACTGTCTGAAGCTGGCCAAGTTATCTTTGTCTTTGGGAGTCAATCTCTTCATCTGCAAACTGAGGGACTAGAGTACTCATCTTAGTGTCTTATTGACAACTTTTGATGAAGATTTGTGAAATGATTAGAGGAAAAAATAAGCCCCAGTGGGAGCAAGGGCAAGGGCATTTGTATTCAAACTGAGAATGCTGGAGGGGGGGGGGCGGGGATGTGTCTCAGAAAATGGACAGATCCATGGGGGCTGAAGGGACCTGGCAAGGCTTTGGACAGAGCAGGCATTTCTGTAATTGGAGAGCAGAGGAGCTCTTCATCAGGATGACAGTAGAGTAGGTAGAAAGGAGGATAGGATGGGCATTAGCTGGGAGGATGGACTGTGATGTGGGCAGAGAAGGCACTGATGGGCAAGGGGCATACAGTCCCTGTGGGGAACTGTCTCTCCCAAAGAGAGCTGGATTTGGAATCAGAGAATCTAGGTTCAAATCCCAGCTAGTTCACTTACTGCTTGTGTGACTTTGAGTAAGTCACTGCCCCTCTCTAAACCTCTAAGATACTAGTGATCTCTAAGGTACTTTCCAACTATATCTAGGATCAAAACCACAGTCCAGGCCCTATCCCAGTATTTTATATATGCCTATCTGGGTATATATGCTGTTTCCCTGGACTGAAAATAACTCCCTTAAGGAAGACAAAGATGCTTTCCTTTTTGTCTTTGTGCCCATTCTCTCTCTCCCTCTCTGCTTCTCTTTCTCTCTCTCATTCTCTTTCTCTCTTGTTCCCTTTCTCTCTCTCTCTTGCTCTCTTTCAGGCAGAGAAGAATGGAAAGATTTATATGAACTGATGTGGCATGAATCAATCAGATCCAGACTAATAAAGGAATATATATGCATATATACACATGTATATATTATATATTATGTGAAATACATAGATAGATGACAATGTACATAGATTGGTAGATTTCCTCTTCCAGCAGTCTCATTCTGCTGAATTCACTCTGTTTTAGTTCGTATGGCTTCCTGTCCTCTGTATTCTTAATTCCACCTGAGGTTTAGACACTACAAGTTGCTTAGTCAGGAAGTTAACATCTCCGGTATTCTGTGAGTCAGAAAGTACTTGGTGGCTGGCTCTGGGAGGCAGCGCATACAAGCATCTGTATTTGGGGGTCAGACTTGGCGGCCCCCTGTCCCTTCTAGCACTACATCTATAGCCCTATGCCCTTGTGATCTTATCTAAGATGAGGTAATTTGGCAGAGTCGGTCTTGACCTCAGGTTTCTAGTGCTCTTTCCTATGCCCAACAAGGCCTTCCTTGACCACTGCAGGCTGGGTGTTTCCCAGAAGCCGCACCCTCACCCCCATCCAACCAATGAGAAATGAGGAACCCTACTCAATCAGGCTTTGATTCTGGTTCTACTTCTGCGTCTCAGTTCCAGACTAAGAGAGTGACCACGACAGTTTCTTTTCATTTCACTTTCTTAGTCAAAAATGGAAAGAAGTTTTGGGGTGAAAAGGAAAGAAATGGGGAGCACCATCACAGAGTGTCCATGGTAGCATGGAGCAACTTCGTTGGTGGCTCAGTGGATCTAGGTTCATATTCTGGCTGTGTCCCTATTTGTGTGACCTTGAGTAAGTCACTGCCCCTCTCTAAGCCTTTAAGACAGTGGTTCTCAACCTGTGGGTCACAACTCCTTTGGGGGTTGAATGACCCTTTCACAGGGGTCAGGGGTCACCTAAGACCATCTGAAAACACATATTTCTGATGGTCTTAGGAACCGAGACACCACTCCTCTGTCTCCAGGCGGTTCCACCCATATGCAGATACACCCACATACGAGTATTAAAGGGTCGCGGCATTCAGAAGGTTGAGAACCACTGCTCTAAGATAATAGTGATCTCTACTGTACTTTCTGATTCTTTATCTAGGAAATAAACCACAGCCCAGGCTCTATTCCTGTATTTTATATATCACAAAGACTCCTCTTTGTGAGTTCAAAGCTGACCTCAGACCCTTCCTAGCAGTGTGACTGTGGGCAAGTCATTCCACCCTGCTTGTCTTGATTTCTTCGTCTGGAAAAATGGGCTGGAGAAGGAAATAACAAACCACTCTAGTATCTTTGCCAAGAAAACCCAAATGGAGTCACGGAGAGTCAGACAGGACTGAAAACAACTGAACAACAACATGAATGCTAAATTAGAGTCTGGGGACACAAAGACAACTATAGAACAGTCTCTGCCCTCAAGGAGTTTCCATTCTATGTCCAAGACCCTGTGCTTTGTGCTGAAACAGGAACAGAGATGGATAAGATAGCCCTTGCCACCAAGGAGCTTCTGATCTAGTACCAAAGTCAAGTCAATCTAACAAGCATTTATTAAGTGCCCACCATACACTACACTAAGCACTGAAAATGCAAAGAAAGGCAAACAACAGTCCCTGTCCTCAAGGAGCTGACACTCTAGTGATAAAGCCAGTACAGAGCAAGCAGAAGTGGGTGTGATCCGAGTAGCAGGGGAGATCTGAGGAGACAGCAACCACTAGCCAGGATGTTGGAGATAATCAAGGAAGCTTCCCGGAAGAGTCAGCCCTTGACAGGACGTGTGGAATTCGGGTCACACAGTGAGTGAAGAGAGACACAAGTACCAGCCAGTCAATCCCACAAACACCATGAACCTATTCACAGGGCTTTAGAAGCTGACTTAAGAGCCATCTAATCCAATGGCCTCATTTGATAGATGAGGAAACAGAGTCCCCAGAGGCTGGGATGTGTCCCAGGTCACACTTTGGCAGAACCAAGACTCCATCCAAAGCTACTGACCTATCCGTTATCCCATGCTGTGTCACACTCACAACAGTGGAATAAAGTGAATCTCTGGCAGGTGAACCTACTTGCCCAAAGTCACACAGTTAAACTCTGGGCTTCGCTGGGAGTTAAAAGCAGGTCTTTGTCTTACAAATCCAGGACTCTGGCCCATGATATCTACCTTCCCTGATAATGGCAATAAGTCAGAGTCATAATTTGATTCTTGGAATTGTAAGAGCCTTCAGAGACTATCAAGTTCAATCCTTGTAACTGAATCACAAATTATATCTGAGGATAAGGAAAAATGAAAAAGAATAAGCACCTACTGTGTGCCAAGCACTGAGCTGAGTGCTCCTATCAGATGCCAACCAGAGTAAGTCTAATCCATCTTCTACATGACAATACTTCCAATACTTTAAAATGGAAATTTTGCCCCCCACCCTGCCTGATTTCTGCTCTTTTCCATTCTAAATTCCCTACTTTCTTTAGCTGATTTTCATGGGGAATGGTTCCCACTCCTCACAGCTTCCTGGTCACTGTCATATGGACATAACTCAGTCTCTTAATGTCGTTACTAAAATGTGGTGTCTAGAATCAACTGCTAATCTCAATGTGGTCTGACTATTATGGTCTGCCCAGCACAGAGCACAGGGACTATCAGTTCCCTCGTTCTGGATGTTGGGCCTTTTTTAGCAATTTAACTCAAGTTCACATGGACATTTTTAGCTGCCATATCACATTGCTGATTCATATGGAGCTTGTAGGGAACTAAACTTCCAGCTCTTTTACATATAAATTACTGTATGACTATGTCTCTCCCAACTGTAAGTGTGCTGTTGACTTTTTGAACCTAAATACATTTATTTTTATTTCATTTCAGCATATTAGATGTGGCACAGATCCAAAAGAATTAGATATGTTTGGATCTTAATTCTATCATCTGATTTGTGACATATTTGATATGCACACCATGTATGACATCTTCCAAGTCACTGATAAAAATGGTGACTCAAGAAAGGCCAAGACAGAGCCTTTTGGCACTCTGCAAGAGACACACTACTAGCTTGACATTATTCTCCTAAGTGACACTTCAATGTCCAGTTGGTTAGCCAGTTAAGAATCCATCTAAGTTCAGTATCATCCAGTCCTTATCTCTCCATCCTGTCCACAAGGACATCATGAAAGAATTTTGTCAAATGTCGGGTTGACATCCTGATATATTATGTCTTTAGTTTTCTCCTTTCCTACCTCCACAAAGGCTGACTAATGCCTGGAACAGACTCATGTTTGCCTGTTTGAAAAGTTCTTGAAGGGAGCTTCAGGACCAATATATTTCCTCTTCTCCAGTTCTCCCAGCAAGAAGTAATTCCTCCCAAATGAGATATTTGTAAAAAGTACTTAGCACAATGACTGGGACCATATAGTAGGTACTCTATAAATGCTTATTTCCTTCCTCATCCCTTCCCTTTCTTCCCTAATTTCTCATTCCTGTTTGAACTCCACCATTCATTCCTCAAATTCTAACTCATATTATAGGAATTTGTACATCTATCTATCTCCTCCTAAATTTTAAGCTTCTTGAAGGCAGAGAATGTGCCATTTTTCATCTTGGTCTATCCTGAACAGTGCCTAGGATAGGGTGCTGTACATAGTATATGCTTAGTAAATATTGAATTGTCCAATCTAACAATCTAGTAGCCCTATCAAAAAAGTAATCCTATCGTTTAAAACCCATTAGAATGGCAGAAATAGCAAAAACAAATACAGTCCAATGTTGGTGAGGCTGTGGGGAAACAGGCAGTACTGAAAAGACTGAAGACTCATACAAGCATTGTAGAGAGCCATATAGCAACAAGTTATAAGAGTTGCAAACCTGGTCATCCCTTTCAACCAGATGATTCCATTTCAAGGACGCTAGCCCCCCCAAAAAATCACAACAAAAGAAAGAAAAGTACCCATCTACATGAAAATATCCCTAGCTGTTTAATTTATTTTGGCAAAATATTGGAAACAAGCCATGTGTCCAAAGCTTGGAGAATATTTCCATGAATAATTAATGGTAACACATGTTGACATGAAGATGACAAATGTGAACCATACAAGGAGATATGGAAAGACATATACAAAACTATGCAAAGTGAGATCTGCAGAACCAGGCCTTTTAAATTCAACAATACAACCAGATAGCAGACGCAGAGGGGGACCCAAAACAAAACCTTTTCTTTGCTTGTTTGTTTGTTAACTGATTTGCCTCTGTCTTCTTCAAGGGGTTTTATGTAAGATTTTATGCTCATCCACCTTTGGTGTCTGCCTGCCACACAACTCTTACCTGTGGCTCCAAAAAGCTGTAGCATGCATAGTACTATACATATGTGTGTATGTATGTATATATGTACATGTATGCAGCATATACACTGGTAAAACTGTCTCCATGGATGGGTTAAACCAGGTTGAGGGTAACTGAGATGAGGTAGAGGGATGTGTACCCCAAGCACATGAAGACTTCCTACTATGGAATGGACAGAGAAGAATAATTTGTTCCAATAGTTATGAAGGTGGCACTGTGGAGAATTTAGAGCCTGGTCAGACATGAAAGACACGAAGGTCCCCCACTACATCCTGGGCTATTGCCAGTCAATCTTGATTTCAGTGGCTTTGGAAGAAAGAATGAGGCTGATGACTTCTTGCAACTCTGCCTCACTTAACTCCAGTTCACATAGGATGTCAGTGATCCTCTTTGAAAATGAAGGGTAGACAACAACAAAACATTCCATCTTCGGATACTTATTTGATGATGTGTTTTTGTTAATGGTGATTAAGTTTATAACAAAACAAACTTTTTTTTTAAATCAGGAAATGAGTTTAGTCTGAAATGACTTGAATCTTAATTAATGGTTCAGAGTGAGCACCCCTTCTAATTGATTGATCAATCAGTCAACCTTATTGATTGTTTGGGGTCCCTAATGTCTCACACCCTGCCTAATTGATTGAGTTATTAGTGCTTCTTTCCTTTAGTTTATTTCTTTGATCTCTGTTGACAGTCAGGCATCCCATATGAGAGATAGTACTTGTACAGATTCCCATTAATGTATACATTATTATGAATGAATTTTGTTATCATTTTGTGTTTGGACCTGAATTTAACAAGGGGCAGGAGAGAGGGATGGAATTATAATTTCTTTAGTATGGAAAACTTCTATGCAAGGAAATTCCTTCCACCATCACAAGTCACTACTTTCTTTCCAATTTATGGTCTCAGAGATCTGCTTGAGGGGCAATATGACTTACCCAGGGTCACACAGCCAGGATGGATCAGAGGCAGGACTTGATCCCAGGGCTTCCTAGCTTTAAGGTCAGCTCTTTATCTATCCTGTCATGCTGTTTCTCATAATGGAAGAAGAAGAAATTGAATAGGGAAAAATGCAAACTCCTTTACTTGGGTTAAAAAAATCAATTGCACCATTACAGGCTAGAGGAGATCCTATGAAAAAGAATTAGAGGTATTTGTGAATTTCAAGCAAATCAACAGTGTGAAGTGCCAGCCTCCAAAGTTCATGTGATCTCAAACTGCACCAAAACATGGCCAGTATCCAGAATGAAGGACGTCAGATCACATCTATAGTACTAGGCTCTCTACACATATGACCATGGCTTTGACAGATTAGAATAGTCCATAGGGCAGCTAGGTTGGCAAGAAGGCTGAAGACCTACAATATATTAATAATAGCGGACATTTAGATGGTACTTTTAGGTTGACAGAATGTTTCACGCATGCTAGATTGCATGTGATCTTCACAACATTCTGTAATAGGCAATGGGGAAGCTATGGCTCACTGAGGCTAAGTGACTTGCCTATGTCATATTGATTGGTTGTTGCCCTTCATTCTCCAAGAGGACCAAAATAACATCACTATACCAGAGTCAAGTTACAGCCATATTTAGTATCAGAAATAGGATTCAATCCAGTATCTCTTTTTACTCTGTTAGGACTCTTTGTACCATATCATGCTGCCATCATTTAAGAATTGGCTGAAGGGTTGGATATGTTTAGGCTCAAGCCTTGTGTCATAGACCCATTGACATATACTGCGAAGCTCTTGTTCTGGGCTCAGTGGCAGTCCCTTTCCCCAGAAATGATTTTTTTTTCTTGCATAGAGACTGCCTAGAGAGGTGGTAAGATCTTCCTCCTGGAAGGGCTTCAAGCAGAGGCTGAGTGACTTCTTGTCAAGTATGTAGTACTAGAGAATCCATTTGGGGACAGGCTGGTTAGGTCCTGTCCAACTATTATTCTGTGATTCTGTGAGACTACTTGGTGCTCAGAACTGAACATTCAGATATCCCATGTCTGACTGGGCTCTATCCTTACAGTCTTCAGAATTGAAATCCATAGAGAGGGCAGCAGGAGCAGGAGGCATTAAATTTTACAGGCTGGGCATACCCACTTTCCAATGCCACTTCAATTCTTACTCTTCCACACTCCCTTAATCAAGTTTTGTCTTAGAGGGCAACCTCTTCTTTCTAGGAATCTGCACCCATACACCACCCCACTCCTCTTCACCTGTCGTCAGTCCTTCCAGACATTCACAGCTGAACATTACCCCACTTACTCACAACATGTTAGACTCACTCACATCTTCTGATTTGCCATACTCTCTCCATATCATCTCTCAAACCACATTATATGTGATTTTCTGCACATTCACACTCTACTCTCAGCTACACACTCTGTCTCAATACCCAAGACTTGGCTTCCTAATATGCCTACTCCATCAAATGCTGGGGGCAGGAAAGTGTCCTTTGTGGCACAAGGGATCACTAATAACTGAGCAGCTGCAGAATCAAAGGAGAATCAATGTATGTTGAAAGTCATCTGGCCCCAGCCCAATGCCCTCATCTTACAGATTTAAAAACTGTGGTAAGATTTGTATCTAGATCTTCCCAGCTCCAAGCCCAGTGCCCTCTTCATCAAACCAAGCCTAACTGCTACCTCTTAAATCTTCAGAGTCAAGATATAGGGGATATGCTAATGCAGTCTCTGCCTGCCAAATAAATGAAGGGTGGAAGAGTATAGAGGCTCCTGTTGTTTAGCTCCAGGGGCAGACTTCTGTAGGAATAAAGGCTGAAGTTGTAGAAAAGCAAATTTTAGCTCAAACTTCCCAACACAGGGAGTTTGGAAGCTACTCGAAAGTGGAATGGACTGTTCTGAGAGGAAGTGAACTCCCAAGCACTAGGGGAATTTCTTTTTTTTTCCTTTCTTATTCATGTGTATTTTGTATAGTTATATGTTTTTGTGTTGTTTCTCTGCTTAGGGTGTAAACCCTTTGAGGGCAGGTACTGCTTTGTAGTTTGTCTTTGTATTGCATGTGCCTAGCAAAGTAAAGTGGCTAGCACACAGTAGATATTTAGTACATGCTTGTTAGTAAGCTGACATTGGGGAATTTCCAGTGGAGGCTCAATGGATAGTTGTTGGCAATGCTCTATAGGGATTCCTGTCCTAGAACAAGCTGGACCAAATGACCTTTGAACTCCTTTTCATTTTTTGAGCTTCTGAGATTCTTTTAGGGGAGAAGGGAGGGAAGTGGGGACATGGCACTGAGGGCTTGAGGAAAGATGCCAATAGAGGAGAAAAAAGCCACCTGAGTGGATCAGCTTTACCTTCCCCAGTTTTGCATTTGGGTCATGGGCCACCCACCTGGCTACCTAGCCCTGGAGCTCCAGAGAAAGACTTTCCCCGAAGAGTTTGAACCTCAGGGATACTGGGCTTTGGGCAATTTGGTCTTTGCAAACCCCACTTCCCACTTCTAGGGGAAAAAACTCCAAGGGTTTTGTGGATGTTAAACAACTTTGTACAAAACCAACCTGGGATGCATTCAATGGAGAATGATTTAGAAACATATGGATCACATTTCTCTCAAAGTTAGAGACCCTGAGTAAGAACACCCCAGGCAAAATGTGGCTTGAGCTTTGTCAAACTCAAGTTGCCTTGGAAACCATTTGGGGGAACCTAAAACAAAGGTAGAGTTTCCTTCTCATCTCAATTTACGTTGTCTTTTCTTCTTTTCCAAGGCATCCCCACCCTTCCAGGCCCAGCCTATGACCAGGCTCCTCCAAGGACCTTTCCATGGCCACCTGAGTCCACCATGATCCCTCTTCTCTGAAGTCCTAGGGCATCTGTCACTTCACTGAATTAGCTATGTCTGGGCTCCCCAACCACACTGTGAACTCAGCAGACAGAGACCTGCCCTTCTGACTTTGTGTACAGTGGACTGTTGATATTTGGTAGATAATAAGATAGGATCAGAGTTCTAACTTGGAGGGGCTTCAGAGGCCATCTACTCAAACCCCTTCACTTTACAGATAAGGAAACTGAAGCCCAGGGAAGTTTATAGAGTTGGAAGGCACCTCAAAGGCCATCTGGTCTACCTTTTTCATTAGGAAACATGTCCAGAGAGAGTATAGAAGATTAGAAGATTGTAGTAGCTATAGAATAAGAAGAGATCTCAGGGGCCACCTAGTCCAACCCCCTCATTTGAAAGATGAGGAGACTGAAGCCCAGAGAGGGTAAGAACTTTATTAGAGTCACACAGATGGCAGGCTTTAAACACAGGTCCTCTGACTCTGGGACCAGTATGCTTTCCATTGACTCATTTTTCAGTGTCTCTGTGCTTTCACTTAATAAAGGTGTTTCAGTAGATGCTTTCTGACATGCCTTCAACCTTTAAAACATTCTGGGATTCATGAATCTCCCCATAGGAGCCCCTCTTTGAGCTGTGGCATCTGGTTTCTAGTGCTGTTGGTCTCTGGTTGGAGGAACGCTTCTTAGAGTTTTTCATTGTTGTTTCATTATTGTAGTTCAGTGGTGTCCAACTCTCTGTGACCCCATTTAGGACTTTTTTTTTTAATCACAGGCATTTTGATTCAAGCCATTAGAATAACAATTATGGTAGAGACCTGGACTTCATCCTTCCAATAAGCCTGTTGATCTGGTCTTCCCTCTTACCAGCACCTCCACCTTCCACAAAATGTGCAGTTTCTTTCTTCATTCCACCCCAAGCAGAAGATCATGTGAAGGACCACAGGAAGCTGTTGGCAGCTTCGAAGTGCTTGCCAGCCATGTGTATCTCCTGGCTCAAGTCCTCCACGCAGATAATTCCATATTTACCAAGAATTCTGCAGTAAGAGCATTATCAGTCAAAGCAGTTCTCTGTTTCTTGATCTTATAATAACCATGTTATTGGTGTGGGTGTGGGTGTGTGTGAGAGAGAGAGAGAGAGACCTTAGTCAAGTCATTTCCCTGATCTCCGTTCTTATTCTGTGCATGCTGTTTTCTCTTATAGAAATATGCTCCTTGAGGGCAGAAAATGTTTCCTTTTCAACTTTCTATGCCTAACACCCAGCACAGAACCTGGCACATAGTGAACACTTGATAAATCTTTGTCAATTGACCAATCGGTTTGTACAATGAAGGGTCAGGATGACATGATCCCTAAGGTCCCTCAAGCTGTCAATGACAAATGTTTGTCATAGGAACAGACCTGTAATTAGCAATGGGCAAAGTGAGGTTTGTCCCAGGGCAAGAAAATCTGGGGGGTATGAGGAGATGGCTGTGCTTCCTTCCCAAGCTCTTCTGACCTTTGTGGATGTGTGATACAAATGCTCCCAACCTCACCTTACCATGGTTCTCCTTTCCCAGCCTGCCTCTCTCCCCATCTCCATCCCTCAGGGTGAGTTCAGGATTCTCTTCTCCTAGTTTAACTGTATCCATTGTAGGACTCTCCTTTGCCACCTGCTGACATCCCATCAGATAATGCACTCCAGCACATCATCCTCCTTATTACTACAAGTGAAATCATTCTTAGTTGCCACTCTTGGTAGAAAAGCCAAGACCTCTCTCCCAGATTCCTGCTTCTCTTTCAGCACCTGGAGCAGCTCTCTTCAATTTCATGTAACCCCTTTCACTTTAATTCAGTAAATAATCTATCTCTCACCATGCTTTTATGAGGCATTGTCTGGGTGTCAGGCACAGGGCTGAGCACTGGGAACGCAAAGGCAGAAGTAAGACAGCCCCCTGCCCTCAAGAAGCATATATTCTATTGAGGAGACAGCTTGTACATAACAATCAATACTCCCTCATTCGATGTGTCTAAGGCAATGCGCCAGGCATCAGTGATATAAAGACAGAGAATGAAACAGTTTCTACTCTCAAGGAGCTTAGGAAGGAATATACAAAATATGTACAAAGTAATTCGGTGGGTTGAGGTTGGGGAAGACACCAGGAAACCCAAAGGACCAAGAAAGGCTTTATGTAAGAGCTGACATGTCTGAGCGGAGCTTTGAAAGAAAGTTAGGGTAGGGGAGAAAGAGGGAGAGCATTCCAGACCTGGGCAGACAACCTGTGCAAAGGAGATAATAATGAATAATAATAACACTTAGAATTTATAAAAACACTTTAAGGTTTGCAAAGTCCTATGCAAATATTATCTCATTTGACCCTCTTAACAAGCCTGCAAGGTAGGTTCTATTATTATCCCCATTTTACAGGTGAGAGAACTGAGGCTCAGAAAGATGAAGTGACTTGCCCAGAATCACACAGCTAGGAAGTGTTTGAGGCCACTCTACCCACTATGCCACCTAGCTGAGAGATGGTGTGTTAGGGAGAGAAAGGATCTATACATTAGGAAATGTTGATGATCAATAAAAGTTCATCTCAAAAAGGGGCCATTTTGAGTGGACTGTTCAGTGCATGAAGTGAATTGGGGATGGTGGTGAGTGTCTACTATATTCCCAGCTCTGTACCAGAGGCAGGGGCCTGGAGGTTAAAATTCCTCCACTCTTGAGGACGGGGTCTATTTTTGCCTCTTTTTTTGGTCTTTTTAGAGGGGGGAAGGCAAGGCAATTGGAGTTAAGTGACTTGCCCAAGGTCACACAGCTAGTAAGTGTGTCTGAAGCCAGATTTGAACTCAGGTCCTCCTGACTCCAGGGCCAATGCTCTTTTCACTGCACCACCTACCTGCCCCATTTGTGCCTTTTTTTGTAGCCTTAAAATTTAGCACAGTGTCTGACACATAGTGGACATTTCCTAAGTGCTTGTTGATGTAACCTGACTTGATTCCAATCTAGCAGCACCTGGGAGTGTAGGAGGTGATGGGTGCCGAGGAAGTGCCCTGCCCCACCCATGCTGGGTGATGCCCTGTCAGGGATGGCTCCCTGATGGAGGTGGAGGCCTGGGCCTGGAGCTCAGTGGCAGAAGCAAGCCCTTTTGCTTGTGACACTCCCCAGCATTGCTGAGACATGTGGTTTCTGTACACAAGTCTCTGTGGTTAGCATTTAGCAACGTACTTTCATCTCTGAAGTAAACATTTTTTCTCCATTTTCCTCTATATCTGATCAACTGCAATCCAAAGGCCTCAGAAGGGCAAAAGTTCTTCTTCAAACATAAGTGAGCAGATGCTCTTTTCTAACATAATTTTTGTCCTGGTCAAACTGACCAGCCCTGGGCCTCCAGGGACTATATTCCTCTGGTCTTTTCAAAAGCAAAAACAGCTGGAGAAGCATTGTACAGTTTGTTCCAGCCACAGTTCAGGTCCTAAATAGAGCAGTATCTTGAAGCATCAAAGATATGGGGACTTTCTGAGTGATCACCCCCAGGCAAAAGGGACTGGGAAGCTGGAGAAATCCAACAGCTGGCTGAAAAAAAAAAAACAACACAACAAAAAAAATTCCTTAAGCTCAGGTCACTAAATAGCTGTGTGATTCTGGGCAAGCCCCTGAAACCTCTGAACTTCCATTTTCTTGTCTGTAAAATCAAGGCTCTTTCATTCATCACATTCAGTGTGATTTGTTGATGGTGGAGCTTACTGTTTGGCACATGGTCTTAGTCCCAGACTGGGAGCAACATAATGGAAAATAGGTTGGTTAGAGAGCTTATACTCCCTCATGGAATGTCTGCAGGGCCAAAGAAGGGCAGGAAGTAACCCATCTCCCTCCATTGATTTATCTCTTGCCAGCCACTGTGGAGCCTACCTTCATTAACAGAAAGTGAAGTTGGAGCAAGGAGCAAGGGGGTCACTGTGTAGGAGAGGGATAATTGATATTACTGAGGAGAGAAAACAAACAGGGAGAGGATAGATAGATGGAGGGATGGATGGATGAATGGATGGGTAAGTGGGTGGGTGGGTAGATGGGTGGATGGATAGGTAGGTAGGTAAGTGGGTGGATGGATGGGACATGCCCAGTAAGAGCTAGTTTGTACAGGGACACAGACTTAGAACCAAAAGGAACCTCAGAGGTTACCTGGTCCAACTCTTCATTTTAAGAGGTGAGGAGACTAAGGTCCATGGAAATGAAATGATTTGCCTGAGGTCCCATAGCTAGTGTCAGAGGTAGGATTTGAACTCAGGTCCGTTGGATCAGAGCTAGTGTTCTCGTCATACTCTATTGTTTTCAGAGGAGACTGGTCTTAAGGCCAGATCTTGGAATAGGAATGACGTCAGAGAAGTGAATGAAGGCAGACTTCTGTAGTAGGAACCAGTGAGGAAGGCTCCTAAAAGCCTAAGAGTGTGATCTCCCCCTTTTCTTGGTAGTTGGGCATCATGGGAGAAAGGCTGGGCTTGGAGGCAGGAAGGCTTGGGTATAAATCCTGGTTCTTCTACTTAGTAACTGCGTGACCCTGGGCACATAAGTCAGATTCTCTTAGCCAAAGCTTCCTTGTGTAAAGTAGAGAAAACAATCCCTATAGTAGGTATGTTGGGAGTTGTTCTGAGGCACAAAGGAGGAAATATAAGCAAAGGGCTTTGCGAATATGTACACACACACACACACACACACACACACACACACACACACACATGTTCTTGATTGTATGAACCTGGACATCCTTAACTTCTCAGTGCTTCAGGAAACTCCCAAAGACTATAAAAGGGTGCCAGTCTATATTGGTAAAAGGACTTTCCTCCCCTGGGAGCTTCCTACACCATTGAGATCAAAGGTTCAATCTCCACCCCTGTTTCTGTGCTTATTCCTTAGCTGGTTGAGGACTGGCTTACCCCTTGAATAGTACTGATATGTGCCTGGGCTTTGGGCCATTGGGGGTGGGGAAAAATGAAGACATTGATGGGAGGCATTGCAGGACTATTGAAGTCAGGAAGCTGATTGGTCACTGAGTGAAAGAGTCTGGCCATGCACAGAAGGACAGCTGCTGAGTCTTCCCCCTTACTGGGACTGTGTAGCCAGAGCAGTGTGACCGAGTGAGTCACCCAGACCTATCTAGAGCTCTCTGAATGGCATACACAAGGCTAAAGAGGCCAGATCATCTCCTCAACTAAGCAAGGTATTCTAGGCTTCAAGGGATGCCTAAAAATGGACACCTCATCCCCATAGAAAGCGCTGATGTAACCCTCTGTGGCTTAATGTGTTTGCTCCAGGAATAAAAACACATCAATGAGCTTGGCTGAGAGAAGCCAATTCCTGGCATCTGGTGGCACCAGGTCACATAAAGAAATGTGGGTTTCACCTATCAGCTAAGGGCCCTTTCTGGGGGCTGACACAGTCATGAAATCATCCTTCAAAAGAGACCTCAGGAAGATACAAGTCTGGTTTTGTGACAACCACAGGGAGTACCTGATGTTGTCAATTCTGAAAACAAAAGCAATTTCATTTCATTTCATTTGAAAGAAAAACTAATTTATGCCCCACAGCAGAGAAAAGGGTGACCTTTATCTGCTCCACTGAGGGCTTTTGTCTCCCCATCTAAACAACCCCATTCATTCCTTCTAGACACCTTGGGCAAGTCACTGAACCTTTCTGGGGTTTAGGCTCCTCCTTTGTACCGTGAAGAAGAAGATGACCATGAGCTAGAGGGGATTCAAATTCTGCCTTTGACTGTTACTCCCCTTGTGACCTTGGGTGAGTAACTTACTATTCCGGAGTCTCGATTTCCCCAGAAATGGACTCTGAAGGCCCTTTCAGCTCAGAGACCCAGAAGGCCTTGGGAGGGTCTAGCTCCAGACCACCAGTTAGGAGGTTAGCCATCACTCTCCAAGAAAGATGAGAAGGAAGGAAGAGGAAGAGGAAGAGAAGAAGGAAGCTGAAGATATGGGAGATCTGAGATGGGGAGGAGGGAAACCCAAGGGGGTCACCTTGGCTAACCTTAATCTCTATAAGCAGGAGGTAAAGTCATCTGTTGAGAATAAAGGGGGCAGATGGGAATGGGGGCTTGAGGACAGTGGAATAGATTTCAACAGCTGCTTGGGGAATCCAATAGAATGTCAACACGCGATAAATAAGGATCTCTGAGCAGCGCAGAAGGCCCAGCTGAGCTTAAAAAGCACGAATGTGCAGTGGGCATGGTCAGCAGGGGTTTGATGACCTTGTTCAATGATGCTAGATGGCCTGGGGAAAGGGTCAGAGAAAGCAAACAATGGGGCTCCCCTGGGGCTGGGGCGCAGCAAACCCAGAATATCAGAAGGTCAAAGGGGAGCAGGATTCCTGGGGGAGGTGTGGGGGGGGAATGGGGGGGAGAGCAATAGAACTCAATCAGAAGGCATTTATGAAGTCTCTGCTTTGTGCCAGGCACTGGGCTGGGCTCTGGTGACATAAAGACAAAAATGAAACAGTCCATGTCCTTGAGAAACTCACATTCTATGGGGAGATGCAACACAGACCGCACCATGTGTGATATAGACAGGTTTTGTTGAAATGACTAATTCTGGGGCCCAAGCCACAGAAAAGTAATGCTCTGATAGGGGAATAGGGAACAAGCAACAAGCATTTGGTGATTTACTTAGCTGTTTTTTTCATCTTTCTTTAAAAATAAAACATTATGATTTATTTCTTTGTTTACAACATTCATTTTTCAAATCTGTGAGTTCTACATTCTCTCCCTCCCTCCAGTCCTCTCCCAGCCATTGAGAAGGCAAGCAACATGATATCAATTATACATGAGAACAAGCACTTATTAAGCACCTACTGTGTTCCAGGCAGGGGAAGGTCAAGGGACAGAGAGGAGTGAGGGAGTGAGAAAGGGGAAAAGAGAGAACAGGCAGAACCATTTCATAGTCTGAGGTCTGAAAGTTGGATTGGCTTCAAGTGATCATGAAATTTGAGGTGGGCACTTAGTGGTCCTTGGAGTTCAGGAGGAACTGCAGATCTTGGTAGTAAAATGGTCCTTAATGAGTTTCTGATTTGGGGCTCTGTCCAATGGGATGTGGGCTTGAGCTAAAAGAAGTGTGATCCTAGGATCTAGAGCTGAAAGGAACCATGGCGGTCATTAAGTTCAAGTCCCTTCATTTTACAGAGGGATAAACTGAAGCCCAGAGGGGAGATATGCTTTGTTCCAAACCACATACTAGTAAGTGGCATAGTCAGGTTTCAAACTTGGGTCTTTTGACTCCAAATCTAGGCCTATCTTCAGTATGCCAACCTCTCTCTATAACCTCTATAACCCTGGACCTTTGGACCAGAGACACTTCTGATTCAAGGACTGCTAAGAATGGATTGGTATAGGGTGGCATGCACCTCTTTCTCCGCAATGAACGATGGCTCTGCCAGATGTAGTGTAATCTTCTGCAACACCCCCTGAGCCTTTCCCATTTCCTTCTGGTCCTCACTATCTTAGTATTTTTGCCATCTGTTGACACTGAGGACACTTTGCTATGAGTGTCTTTCATCATATTTGCCGGCACCTCCCTATCTTGATCAAGAACACTCTGTGGTTTGGTTACAATTTCCTTTAGTTAAATGTCTCAAAGATGGAAGTGAGGGCTTCTCTTGGGCAAGATGGGAGCTTCCCCAATTCCTTGCCTTCACTTTGCCCTTCTGTGTATCTGTATCTAGGGGCAAAGACGTCCTATGCAACCTTAGCTATGGTTGCCCCAGGACCTCTGCTCCACACCCACCTTAAACTTAATGATCACCTGAAGCTGCCCCAACTCTGTCGCTGTCCTGGGATGATAAGATCTCTTCCTCCTGGGGCTATCTTTGTGGCTTTCCCCTCATCAAAGTATGGGCTCTCTGTCCCTGTTGGCCCATTTCCCTTTGCTCACACTCAGTAAGGTATTTGTTCATGGCAATAGCACAATTGCTATCAGTGCCACTCGCCTGTACTTGGTGACAGTCAGAAGGAAGAACAATATAAAGCCCAGGGTGCTAGGATTATAAATGCTGGAGATTGTAGGGACATCTGTCTCAGGTCAAGTGCTGGCTATCCCACTTAGCAGCTGGGTAACTTGGAACTAAGAGGCAATGTAGGACAGAGAATAGAGGACCGATTCTCTTGCTTTCCTTTGTATCCCTGGCACTTAGCACAATGCCTAGCACTTAGCACAATGCCTACCACAGGGTATGTAATCCATAAGTGTTTATTGATTGACTGTCAGGAAGATCTGAGTTCAGGTCTTGCCCTTTGACATATTTGGGGTGTATGACCCCAGGCAATTCTCTAAAACTACAATTTATGGAATGCTTACAGATCTGAATGGGTAGTTTCCTTGATAGGAACCCACAGAAGTGAAATCCCAGTTCCAGACAGAAACCATCCAAACCAAAGTTTTGGGACAGTCACCTGCCTTTTCTGCAGCTTCTCTAGATTTAAAATAAAGGAGTTGGACTAATGTTAGATGATCTTGGACTGACTACATAAAAGGTCCCCCTTCAGCTCTAAAATTCCTCTGTGTCATTGTCCAAACCTGAGTCTAGTGCAGGTTTCTTAACCTGGGGTCTGTGAACTTGTTTAAAAAAAAACAAACAACCCAAAACATTTTGTTCACTATCTCACTCTGATTGGTTCCCTATATGTGATTTATTTTATGCATTTAAAATCATGATTCTGAGAGGGATCCACAGGCTTCACCAGATTGATGACCCAAGGGATTCAAACACATAGGAAGGCAAAGAGGTTCCAGATATCTAGACCCCTAACTCCTGCACTCTTTCCCTTTTCATATATTGTCTCTCTTATGACAACTTCATTTATTCATTAAGTCAACTAATATTTATGGTAAAGGCATCATCCTAAGTCCCATTTTGGGGGACCCAGATGTTAACGAGTTGATGTTCCCATTCTCAAAGAGTTTATAGTTGAATAGAAGAAAGAAGGCCAATGGGATGACCATCTCATGGGGGTTAAAGGCAAAGAAATATAGATCTGAGGAGGAGTTTAGAGGCTGACTAGACCTGGGCAATGAGGGAGAAGAAGAAGGCAACCAGGGTAGAGGACTGCAGAAGAGGTGGCTGGGGGATAGCGGTGCCTTTGGCAGATCTATGGAAGTCAGTGGGAGGAGCAAGTTTGGGGAAGGAAGAGATGATATGGTCAGTTCCAGGCACATTGAATTTGAAATGCTGGGACTACACCCAAGTGCTCCTGAAATATTTAATGGGTAACTTGAAATGTAGAATTAGGTCTAAGCTGAGTATAGAGATTTGTGAATCATCCACATAGAGGTGTTAGGTGACACTGCAGGAACAGATGGGAGAGAGAGTGTAGGGAGAGATATAGAGAAAAACAAACAGATAAAAAATTACAGAATTTGAAAGTTGAACAAGACCTCAGCAACCATGGAATTAGACCCATAAGTGAAAGAAACCCTGCAATACTAGACCCAATCAGTGGCCTTTCAGCATCTGCTTGAAGACTTCCAAGGAAGGCACACCCATCACTGGAGAGAAACAAACAGAAAAACTTTGGGAATTCCACATTTAGGGGCAGGCAGGGCCTGTAAAAAAAGGCAGAAAAGAATTCAAAGCTCTGCATTTATTTCATTCAGCTTCTCATTTCCTTCAGTTTCAGCTCTCCAAAGCTACCTTTATGTCCCTGGGTCTCAGTTTTCTCACTTGTAAAATGGGGAGAAGTAGACTAGATGCCTTTTAAGCCCCCTTCTGGTTGTAGATCTACAATCCTGTGGCCTGTGCCCTTGATCTCATCCCTGCATGCCTTCTTGCTCCTTCAGTCTTTCCTTCTGTGTTCCTCCCACCTTGCTTCTATAATCACCCTCTCTTTTTCATGATGGCAATCTGATATCATGGAAAGAGGAAGTTTTAAAGTTATCAGATACCTAGGTTCAAATCTTACTTCTGATGCTTTTAAGCTGGGTGACCCTGGGCAAGAAATTTAATTTCCTGGATCTTCCCTTTTCCTTACCTATAAAGTGGGTTAGTAATAACCCCTAGCGTCTACCTTATCGGGCTGTTCTGAGAAGCTAATATCTATAATATACTTATATAATTATATCTATAAAGATAATATCGATATAATAGCATCCATATAGTGTCTATAATATCTATATATATATAGATACTATCTATATAGATATTATCTATACTATCTGTAAAGATAATCTCTCTCTCTATATATTAACTATAATGTCTATGTAATGCTTTTCAAGTCTTGAAGCATTATATAAAGATCAATTGTTACTTTTTCTCTTCCTCTGTTGGTTCTATCCTTTCATCTATCACTTGACCTTGAAGATCTTGGACCATGAAATGGCCCCTTTTGATTTCAACCTCCTGTCCTCCCATTTTTTCCACTCCCGGCCTCCTCCTTTTCATACTCATCATGCTCCTGACTCTCCATTTCCCCAGGAGAGGTCACAATGTTTAATCTTCCCAACCTATTTTTAAAAATACCATTTTCTCTTCTTCCCATTGTCATCTTTTCTTTTAAGGTATCACTTCCTCTCTCACCTCCATCCTCCTGCTCCACTTGGAGAAATTCAGATAGTTTATCCTTGGGGACTCCAGTTATCACGCACTCTGTTCCTCTCAGCCTGACTTTTGGCTCCATCACTCTCTTGAAACTTGACTTTCCAATCACTGATGATCTCCAAGAGGGCAATAAGGTTGTAGTGGCTAGAACTCATTGTCTAGTGAAGAATAAAGATCACGAACATGGATTTTATCTTTATGTATAACTGGTCATCACTATAGAGATGTATCTTTCTAAGAGTTTGTATTTTTAAGTAGAAAGTTTAGTAACTAATTTTAAAAAGGGATTTTAAGTTTTAGTTTCTTTAGTTGGTTTGATGATTAAAAATAATAGCCTTTATGATTGGGTAGTCACTAAATATTGATATTTTTAAAATAAGTAAAAATCCCTCAGTGAACCCAGGAAATGTTCTGAGATTACCTATGATCATCTTTAAAAGGAGGGGTTTGTTCAGAGTTCCTGATTTTCCTCAAGGCTCAGCTTAAGTGACACTTTTGACAAGAAACTTTTCTGGATTCCTGCATCTACTATTGTCTCTTTCCCCATCACCCAATCACCCTGTATCTATTTCAAGGCTACTTGTAGCATCCTCTCTGGGCTTACTTCCCTAATTCTCACTCTCATGTGGTTGGCTGGAATTCTGGAAGGCTTCTTCTACTTCTCACCTCAGGGTCCTAGGGGCAACCCCAAAGGCAGGGTTTCTAGTATTGTCACTTTCAAGCCCCTTCCAGTGTGCTTTCCCTGGATCGTTGGCCAGAATGAATGCCTTTGTAGAAGGCGGCTATCTGGGCCTCCAGCATCACCAGACTGGCTAATTCCCAACTGCCTTGCTGTTTTATTCCAATAGCCCCCTCCAGGTGTGCAGCTGATTAATTTAGTCAGTCTTGATATATAATCCAATTATTAAAACACTTGATGCTGCTTAAATTGATTAAGGACTTCTTGGCATTAGGTTTACACTTGATTAATTGATCTCTTTAGCCAAACTATATAGCTTTTCTGAGATGACATTAATTGGGTTGAGAGAGGACCAGGCCAGTCCCCTCCCACCCAGTACCTCTATGTGTATTTCCAAGATCCTTTCTCTCCTACCGATCCATCAATCAACAAGTATTTATTAAATATACACCATGTGCCAGATAATGCACTAATCCAAAAACTGTGAATCCAAAGACAAGATTAAAAGAGTCCCCACTCTTGAGGAGTTTGTATTTTGATTGTTGTTGATCAATCCTGTCTATATCTACAGTACCTCATAGAATATTCTTGGCAAAGATACTGGAGTGGTTTGCCATTTCCTTCCTCAATGTGTCCCCATTTTACAGTCGAGGAACTGACGAAAACAGGGGTAAGTGACTTGCCCAGAGTCACACATTTGATTGAACTCAGATCTTCCTGGCTCCAGGCTGCATGCACTACCCACTGTACCACCTAGCTCCCCCTAATTCTAATAGAGGGATGAAAACATGGGAAGTATGTGCGGAATATAAGATATCCCAGAGGTCTTAGGGTGGTTCTAAGCTGCTAAGGCTTAGACTGAAGCGCTACGACTTTTGGGACACCCGCGTGCTACGAGATGAACACTACGCTGTATTGGGCCCGCATCATGCGGTGTGCATCACAGGCAGGCCAGCGCGGTTGGATCGAAGAGTGCAGGTGCGGGTAGTCTGCAAGGCTAGGAAGGGGCCGGTTTTGGAAGGCTTCTGCACTGAGTAATAAGCGTTTTATTCTGGAGGTAAGGAGGCAGAGCGGAGCAGGGTGGTGCATTTCCTCCAAGGGGCAGCTCCGAGGAGGGTGGGCTGTCGAGCGACTGCTGCGGACCGCCAGGTGAGGGGGTGGCCGCGGGCCTGGGAGGGGGAAGGGCTAGACTGGGTCTCAGGCGGAGGACAGCCGAGCTCTGGGTCTGGGAGCCGGAGGCGGCGGTAACGAGGACCCCTCCGGGGGGCATCTGCGGCTGCATCAGCGCCGACCGGCCCGGGTGCCCGAGGGCAAGGGATCCGGGGCGCAGGTTAACCTGAGCTGGGAGGAGGGTCACCTTCCCACCTGGGACTATGGAGCCCAGCGAAGGGCGGGGCGGGGAGCTGGGGGGGCGTGCTTTGCATTTTCTCCGCACATCCCAAGGTGAGGTGGTGTTCCTAGAGGCACGTTTGGTGCTCGAGGCGGAAGGCCGTGGCGGGGAAGAGCCTTGGCACGAGAGCTGGAGGACTTCGGTTCTGGGTGCGCGCCCCTGTCTGTCACTCCTCCCCCCCCCCTTCATCGGGCGTCAGTTTCATCTTCTGTAAAATGGGCACAATCGACCTTGAATTTGCAAGGGAAAGGAGAGAAGCGCTAGAAATTCCGCTGCAGGCATCACGATCCATACGCCACTCTCTCACGGCCCCAACTATAAAGCCCGCCCCGAGCTTCTGCTCCTCCTTTCACCGGCCTCACTCTATCCGAAAGCTGGGAAGCCCTGCCCGAGCCGCCGGCTTCGCGGTCCCGACTGCTGCCTTCTGGTTGGCTCCGCTTCCTGCCAATCATCGTCCTCAAACCCGGCGGTCCGTTGGAGCGTCTCTAGAGGAGCAGGGCTCCCGCCTAGGTCGCAGGGAGGGTGGGAGGAAAAGCCCGGTCCTTTCGGCTTCCGACGCCTCTCCCTCCGCCCACTCGGCTTCCCATAGGTCGAGTTGTCCATCCATCAAGAGCAAAAGCGGGTTTTGACTGGGCGAGTTGAAGCGAGGGGGCAGGACCTGGGAGGGCGAGGCGGCTGGGGAGAGGGGAAAAAAAGCAAACGCCGCTAAGGAAAAGCCCGTTCCTTTGGCTTCAATTGTCCCACCCCCTTAGCTCTCCATGGGCCGAGATGCCCGTCCGTCAGCGAGTCAGCGGGCTGAGATTGGGCAGGAGTGCTCCGGGGGCGGGTCTCGGGCCGCGCGGCGAGCCGCGCATTGGGCGAGAGTGCCTGGGAGGCGGGGCTGGGCGGCGCGGGGAGAGGCGCGGCAGGGCTGGGCGCGGCGAGGCGAGGCGCGGCTCGCAGATCGCTGCCGTTCCTGGGCAGGCCGGCCGGGGCATAAGACAGAGCGACCCTGACCTGCTGGCTGGCTGGTGCTGCCGGCCTCGCTCCTTCCCGCCCGCCCGCCCATTTTCCCGTCCTTCCAGCTCGCCTTCGTTCCTTCGGCCCGAGCGCAGGTGGCAAGCCGGAGCCAGCGCACGGAAGCGGCCGCACGTTCGCTCGAGGGACCAGACGCGGCTCAGGTGAGCTCGCCGCCTCCTCGGGGCCAACGGCGGCTCCTGAGCGCGCCGCGGGGGGCGCTCCCGAGAGCGGGGCGGGCGGCGACGAGGCACGCAGTGTGCAGCGGCTAGCCG